>JZKD02S2013330.1:22512-58226 GCA_000966675.3 Picea glauca
ACATCATGTGCCAATTTGACTTATGAATTCCTACCATCCATCAAAGCATAGTAGTGAGAAATTTGTTAGTTAGTTCAACCTGGCCATTAGCCTGCGGATAATAGGGGGTTGAGTTTTCATGGTGAAGACCCAACTTCGCAGTAAGTTCAGACATCATGAAATTACAAAAATGACTACTATGATCAGTAATGATGGATTGAGGGACACTGAATCTAGTAATGATATGATTGAATATGAACAACATTGCAGTTTTCCCAGTATTATCAAATGTAGGCATCGCCTCGGCCCACTTAGTGAAATAATCCACAGCTACAATAATGTATCCATGCCCCCCCCCCGACCGAGTGAGGGTTACATGTCATGAATTCAATGCCCCATTTAGCGAATGGACCAATGGAAATGACATGGCGAAGAGGAAAAGGGTGAGATCATATCTTATTGTTATAGGTCTGACAAGCATGGCATTTTTGGACGGTAGTAATGCAATATTTAAACAATGAAGGCCAGGAAAAACAAACTCGTAAGATATTTTGGGCAATAGCATACCCAGACATATGACTGCCACATGCTCCAAAGTGGTAGTCATTCAAATATTTCTCAGCTTCATCATAGGTGAGACATCCTTGAAATATGGAATCAATACCATGAAGGTAAAGGGTATTGTTAGCACTAGAAGTCACCTCTAGATTGCAACATAAGTAAGCCACGTACCCATCAATTTTATGTCTTAATGAATAAATTTAAAAGGGGTCTAATGGACACAGGCTCAGGATAATATTGTTTTAATTCAGAAAACTAGGTTGATATGTGAAAATAGGTGAGGTCTTGATCTAACTTCAGTCAGTAAGTTGTATAAAGGGTGACTAGGATGAAGAACTTGAGGAGGAAATGTAGAGGACTTCTATGGGCATCTGGTCTTCCAACAACCTAAGGAGGAAAAGCTTCAAGTACAAGATCTTCTTGAATCCAAAACCTAGGAAACTGAAAAATGCCACAACAATAATGCAATCAAACATACATTAAAATACAATCACAACAACTCGACTGGATCACCCATGCTCGAGTATTCAGTATCAGAAGAAAAGGAGATGAAAAGAGAGGTGGTTTTCATTAAACAAGAAATCTCAACTGGCAATACATAACTAGAGAACTAGAGGCTTCATTAAAGCTTTACAAATCGGGAGCATAGCTTAACCATCGACCTTAAAAAAATATCAAAACTAAGTATTTACAGTCAAAGAAACCTTCTCCCTTCAGACGCGCTCTCTATTCATTGAATTCAAGTCTTGGCATATTCATCTTCTTCTGCCAGGATGCACTTGCATTCTTCTGTAAGACGAAAGATCAGATTGGTATGGGCATCACAAGAAAATCCATGACAAGGAAATTTCGGTTGATAGTCTTCTCTCCATGACCAGATTTTCCATGCTCTCCATTTATGTGGTGAAACTAGGTTTCAACCACCTTCCCCATTTTAATTAACTACTTTTATTGTTATCAGGATGAGGCCTGACACCTATCAATGTTTGAGGCGAGCTCACAATTCCTTTGAGGAAATTATGGCATCTTGAGGCCACACCGATCCTTCTCTATGACCAACTTGGGTGCTTTGATATTTCACGGGGATCCATTACCTTTTCCCCACATGACCGAGGGCCGATACCCCACGCTTTCCCCATATGAAATTTTGGGATTTCACATTTCGGGAGTTTCCACTCCCCTTGATTTCAAATATTCTGCTGCCCGAAAACGTAAAACGACCCATCTGGATCAATGGTCAGATTTTCCTTGAATCTGACAACCAAGATCGTTCCCTAGAACAACCTCAGCCACATGTTGCTTAAATGGGTGCTTATATTTCCTTGGGCCCCACTTTCTATATGAATCTTAGGCGCATCGCTATTTCGTGTTTCACGAGTTCACATCGTGCTCCATGCTGAAATATCCAATTTGTGAAATCGCGATAGCTCAGATCGGGTGACACACGTCTCTTTGCATCAGATGACCCAGATCATATCATCATTTTGAGACCTCATACCATCGACCCTTCTCACCTCAACCCTCCCGATAATAATTTTTTTACGGTTCATATCCTATGCCACGTGTCCTTTTGAAATGGGCGGCCCAAATTATATCGTGATTTCATGTTTCATGAGTCCTTAAGACTCTGCCCTTTGACTGCTCCATTCTACAAGTGAGGGAAATGTTGATCCTACACTATGCATCCCTCAGGATCAACGACTAGGATGGCCTCGCATTTTTGGACCTCTGGTTGATGCTATACTTTATGCAATTGTATGGTCCCCATCACCCGATGGTCGTCAATCTTATCTGCTCGAAGGATCTCTGCCGTTGAAAGTTGATCCTTCCAACTCACTTGATTTGAGTTTATATATCAGACTATATCAAGTGTTGTGCTTTCTTCTCACAACTGCGGCCTGTGTAGATAACTTGAATGACTAGCTGAGGGCTCGAGAAGATAAAAGGACCATCGACAGAGGTAAGGAGAGAAGTAATCGTCGTTATGGAAAACATAAGGTCTTAGGACCAATAGTTCTTAGGTGATCTGACAAGGAAAACACATCGATCAATCAGATGAAGGAAGATAGAATAAAAACTACAAGCCGAGAGGGAGAAATTACAATCGGGTCTGTAAAAGTAGGAGAGACAAGCAAAAATAAGGACTTAGTTAGAAACCACAAACCCTTAAGGTTTTGACAAGTCTATGTGATAACATTAGGCTACATGGGGGATAGAGTCCTCCCTTCGAGGCTCTAATAACTCTTTATGCAGCTTCAGTGCCTTAGTATTGGGTTGTGGAGTCTTCTATTAAAAACAAAACAAAATAAACACAAAACATTAACGGTATTTACAATGGCGGGATGCCGACCACAAATTTATATAAAAAATATTTTTAGGAAGTGCCCATTTATAGGGCCACCAAGGACTTCGTCTCCCTCCAAATCCTGCAACCTATAAGTGTTATTTGGGAACTTCTCAGAGATTTGGAAGGGGGTGATCCAAAGGGATTCAAATTTTCCATGCTTTCCCTTGTCTTGTCTGGGCGCATCCCACTTCAGTACTAGATCTCCCAAATGGAAATCCTCTTTAATTCATTTCCTGTCAAAGTCCTGCTTGATTTTCTGGTGACGGTCATGTGCTCTGCCCGTCACCTTCACTCTAGTCTGTTGTACTTATACTAGCTGATGAATTCTCTTGATCATGTCATCGAGCTCTCCTTGGTAGTCTTGGAAGAATTTCTCTATAGGTAGGGAAAGATGAGAAGGAAAATCTGCTTCAGTCCCATATACTAGTTGGAAAGGAGAGATGCCCAGGGACCTCTTTGTTGTCACTCTATCAGCCCATAGAGAAAATTTGATCTTTGAATGCCATGCTTTCTTGTTGTCCTCTAAGAGTCTTTTGATGATCTTTATTAGGATTTTGTTAGAGGACTCTGCTAATCCATTTCCTTGTGGATAGTAAGGGGTTGAGTGGATCAATGAAATTCCGAACTACTCGCAAAAATTGGTCAGTGGTTCAACCTTGAAGAATGCAACATTATCAGTGCCAATTATGTTCGGACAACCAAACCTTGCCATAATATCTTCAAGAAAACCAATGATTACTTTTTTAGAAGCACTCCTTATGGGGATAACTTCTATCCACTTGGTGAAATAATCTATTATAGTTAAAATCCATCTGTGCTAACCACTTGAAGAAGGATGAATTTCCTCAATAAAGTCTATGATGCACTGCTAAAAGGGGCATGAAGCTAATACAGGCTTCAATGGCAGAGACTTGAGCTGTTGCTTCCCAAATAATTTCTGACATTTGATACAAGCCCTATTTTTTGCACAAACATCAGTGAATAGAGTAGGCTAGTAGTACCCAACCCTAAGAATTTTGTAGGCTGTGGTTTTCCAAAAATGATGTCCCCCATATAGGTTGTCATGGAAATCAAATATAATCTTTTGGGCCTCCTGTGGGTCTAGACATCTTAAAATTACTCCCAGAGGATCTTTTCAATACAAGATCTGATCGATAAGGAAATATCTAATTTCTTTGATCTTTAAAGATCTTGCCTTGATTTTTCCCATACCATCAGGGGGTCACAACATTTGTAGAAAATATATAATATCATTGTACCAAGCACATTCTGCCAATGGGGGGTTGTATCAGATACTTTATCCTGCTGATTTTCTGAGCAAGCGTTGATGAAGTTAACCCCCATATCTTTACAATTAGATTCAACCAACAACTTGTCTAAACCTTGGCCTTTAACTAACTTGGTGGGTTTTATTTCTAGGTCAAATCAGGGATGATTTTAGGGGCTAAATTTCGTTCATGGGATAATTTTCCATGGTTTTTCCAAAAATGAGATTCGCTATTTTAAAAATGATTCACCCAAATTCTATAGGATAAAATAATTTTAACTTAAAAATCGCCAAAATTTTATAAAAACTATATAAAATCCTTAGAAATTTGAATATTTTTACAAAAATATCGCCAAACATTTATAGTTATCATATGAAAGATTAGTAAGATTCGCCAAGGTTTCTACATTTTAAAATAAATTTCCATCCTTAAAATTATCCCTAGGTCAAATTTGAGGATTTTCACAATCCACCTGCTCCTTCTCCCATCAATGTAAGGATGAACGAGAATGTCCTTCACAGAAGCTGAAGGAACATAATCCATGATCTTTGAATGAAAAACATAAACTCTGAAAGATTTGAGATCTTTCACCAAGGCATAGGACTGTTTCTCCATGATGTCATATTTGACCTCTGCATCCCTCAATGCCCTGCTGAAAAAGGAAATATGTTGTTCCAGCCCTGCATCATTCTTTTGTAGTAAAACAACTGACACTGTGTCAAATGAGGAAAAATAGAAAATCAGAAAATCCTTGGAATAATCAGGACTGATAATCACAGGTGATTAAGTCATTGCCTTCTTGACTTGGTTCAAGGATTCTCTAGACTCAACAGTCCATATTACTTTGTTTCCCCTCCTGAGCATGACTGTGATATGCTTCACCAATTCAGTAAAATTTGAAACAAACCTTCTCAGAAAAAAAAAAATTCCCAGGAAGGACTGAACTTCTTTCTTGGATCTCAGAAGTGACAAGGTTTGAATAGCTTCCACTCTTCTTGAATCAATCCCAACCCCCTCAGTTGATACTATGTGCCCCAATAATTTTCCCTCTTTCATGGAAAATAGAGACTTTTTGGGATTTAGGGAGAGATCGATTTTTCTACATTTCGAGAAGACATTTCTCAGATGATAACAATGATCTTTATCAGAACTGGAGAATCCTGTAATTTCATCCAGATAGATGACCACAAATTTATCATTTTCTCCAATGAAGGCGATGTTTATGGCTCACTGAAAGGTTTCTCCTGTGTTCATTAATCCAAAGGGAATTTTGACATATATGAATGTGAAACAAGGAGTGGTGAAGGTTGTTTTTTATCTGTCTTTAGGAAGGAAATAGATCTTATTGTATCCAAAAAATCCATCAATCATGGAAATCCTAGATGCACCTATTACCCTTTGCAATATGTGTTCCATCTTTGGCATTGGGTAATTGTCATTCTTGGAGCTTCTGTTCAGGTTCCTGAAATCAACACAGAGTATGATTTCTCCATTCTTCTTCCGTACTGGGACCAGGTTGGACACCCATTCAAAATATCTTAGGGGGACAATAATTTGGGCATCCAGAAGATTCTTTACCTCTTTCTCCGTAACAAGAAGCAACATAGGATTTATCTATCTTAATTTCTACCTAAATGGTTTGGCTTCCTCTTTCAATGGGATCTTGTGTTCAATGACACTTGTGTCATATGTTTTGAGGTCCTAATAGGTCCAGGAAAACACATCAGAAAATTCCCTTAATAGTTCAACATACTCGACCCTCTCCTCCTTTGACAAATTTCTTGACAACTTGACAAATTTGGGATTCTTCTTTGTGCCAATATTGCACTCAGCTACATCATCATCCTCATTTGAAATCCTACCCTTTACTTCCACATAAGTTCTATCAAATAGTCTTTCCAAAGGAACTAATCCCTTTGGAATGTGATTGGTAGGAAATTGGATGATATGATGATCACCAATCTTGTTCAAAAAGGCATTAGCTTGAGGATCTATTTCAAAATCTGGATCTTGATCAATGTGTAATGCAGAAAACTCATCAACGGTTTCCAAGAATATTTTGATCCAGGTCATCCTCAAACACTTTCCAATGATTGACATTGTCAGGTATAAAGGGACTATATTTCACTTCTACATCATACCTGAGTTTAGGTGGCAGAGGGATTCTAAAATTGCTTGTTGAAACAACCAAAGAATCAACTATGACATTTTCTTCTCTTGGAATGAATGAAATGTTGAAAGCCGAGAAAAAACTGGCAATGAGGTCCCATACTTCATTTTTATAACTTCTGATCCGAGGGTGTTTGGACTGATAAATATTTCTGATCTACTGGGTAATCAGCTCAACATCCCCAAACACTGATATCTCTTTAATTCCCATGTCTTTTGCAACCTTTAAACCCAAAACAAGAGCTTCATATTCTGCCACATTGTTGGTAGCTTCAAATTCTAGTTTGCATGACATAAATATAATTTATCGAACAGGTGAGACAAACACCACTCCGGCTCCATCACCTTCTCTAGAAGGGGCTCCATCAAAATACATTTCCAAAACAGGGGTTGTCAGAGGAGAATGTTCGCAAGGAGTGTGGGATTGCTTTTTGATTTCAAGAGGAGGCTCAGGGGCATTGGTGAGTTGCAACAAGTTGGATCCCAAATCGATATCAAGGGAAAAAATAGGATGATTGGTGGGGTGAACTTCATCACTAATGATATAAACCAAATGAGATTCTCTGTACAGTCTTATATGTCCCCCCCCAAACACAGGAATAGTAGCATATGTGAGGTCCATCTGCAAGGTTCCCCCAAGTCTTTTTATCTAAGATCTTGACAATACCATGCTGAACTTGGGAGGAACATCAACCACCATGATATCCATGACCATACTTTTCATGGGAAATTGGAACAAGGTCACAGCCATATCTTTGATGACCCCAAGACATTGCACCCTCCTTGAATCAAAAGAATACAAGTCATGGTGTGCTTTTGTGACTTTTAGTCCTAGTTCTTCCATGATAGTTTTGGGAATGAAATTATGAGAGGCCCCTGAATCCATTAAAATTTTATGAAGCACGTTATCATGTATGTTCAGTGATGTGTAAAAGGGAGGGGATGAATCATCTCTATCTTCTACCATGGGACCTAAGATGACCGTCAATTTCTTGTCTTTCAAATTGATTGATTTCGTGGGATGATTCAAGGGTTTAGGTAGCAATAGCTTAGATAGGAATCTCTTAAAGTCTTCATGATTGACCAGCTCTGAAAGGGGGACAAGAATCCTAATCTTCTGAATTTCATGCTCAAAGTTAAAATAGGAGGGGGGCTTTAGAATTTATTTTACCTCTGGGATAGGACCTTTGACTATTGGTGGGGGGTTCTATGTTTTCTTCTCCTTGTTGTTGCTTGCTACATATTCGACAAGTTTTTCCTCTCTGGTAGACCGATTGGGAACATCAGGCACTTCTCCTTTCTTCTTGGACCTGAGGTTTTATCTATTTGGGTTGCCGTTGGCCTTATCCCCCTTGCTCAACTCGTTTAATTGGATATCCATGAGAGACTCCTTGTACGTTGCTTGATTTAAGTGAGGAGAATGGAGTGTGTCTTCAATACAGTGGATTTTTGGGTCAAGGTCTTCTTCCTCCCCACCATCGTATGCAACAAGGTTGTTTTGAATAGGGGTCTGGATTTTCTGATCATCACTATCTCTGTTCTGAGGCTCTCTTTGCATAATCTGAGGAGCATTGTTATTCTGCCTCCTGAAGTTGCCTTTGTTATCAACATTCTAAGGATTTTGTATGTCTACTTCCCCTCTAATTCCAACCTTTCCATTCTGGCCGAAAGTGATTTTAGTAACTTAGTTACTACGTCCATTTGAGGGGGGAGGTCATAAGAACTAGACGTTGAGGCTTCAGATATTCCCCTTCCTCTGTCTCTGTCAACCTTATTTCTGATTCGGTCAGTTTCCAATACGTTAGAATCTAATTCCAGGGTTTCATCTTGCATATGAGCTAAGGAGGTAGCCCTTTTGTCTCTTAACAGGAGGCAGAAGTCAAGGTCAAAAGCACTAGCATAGGTAATTTTGGCAAAGGCTTTTGTAGGCTTTATCTCAACAGGGATCTTATTGTACATTTTGTTAAATCTTTTGGAGAAGTCAGAAATAGACTCTCCATCTTTTCTCTTTAGGGACCCGAACTCAGAGATATAATACATGAAGTATTTTTTATCCCCCCATTGTCTCAAGAAGACATCATCTAAAGCCTCAATCCCATAAATGGATCTAGGGGTCAAGGCTCATAACCACTTCATGGCTTCTCCATCAATATTGTGGACAAAAATCCTCATCCATGCATCTTCATCTACTATGACATAGTTATCAACATAACTATAGAAAGTTGCAAGGTGCTCCTCTATAGTAATATCTCCCTCCCTAGTGAACTTGGGCAACTGCTTAAGGTATCCACCGACTGGGAGGGCATTAAGAGGTTGAGGAAAAATGAGAGGGGCATATCTGGTAGAAACTATAGCATCCATTCCATTTCTAGTGGGATTATCTCCTGCCATAGGGATGATACGTGGAGGAGAACTAGGAGGGGAAGGGGTTTGAACAGGGGAGACTAGAACTAAACTTTCAGGAGGAAAGAGAAACAATGGAGGATTTCGGGAAAATGCTTCAGGGATTGAGGGAGAAGAGGTTTCCCTTTCTGTAGTAGCAACAACAATGATAGGAGGAGGGGTGGTAAATCCTCGAGTGGGAAAAACTTCTGAGGTCTGGGGTCTAGACCAAGGTACAATCTCAAGGGAAATAGGAGTGACAGAGATTTCTCCTTACAATCCAATACCAGGAGGAGAAAACTCAACAGGAACACTCCCAAACTTTAAACTTCAGGAAACTCCAAAAGACGATATAATAGGAAAATCAGAAGAAGATATCGGAGTTTCTACAAGAGGATGATAAAAAAATCAGAAATACCTAGTTCAACAGTAGAATTACTTTCTCAAAGGGCCTTTCCCTTTTTGATAATTTTCTCTAGGTCCACTTCAGGTGTCATTAGAGGCATTTGTGGAGTAGACTTCATGTGTTTGCCTCTAGAAGCCACAAATGAAGCAATGGAGTCACCAATGGATTCACATCAATTGAGTCACAAAGTGCATAGTTGCAATCTTTGATGTACTAAGTTCTGATGCACCTTCATAAATAATAATCTTTGTCGTTCAATCCCAGGGAAAATATTCATTGCATCCCTGACAATGGCGTCATAAATGTTAGCACTAGAAGTCACCTATGGATTGCAGTAGAGGTAAGCCCAGTACCCATTAGTTTTATGTCACAATGAATAAATTTAAAGGGGGTATAATGGACGCAAGCTCAAGATAATATTGTTTTAACTCGGAAAACTAGGTTGATATGTGAAAATAGGTGAGGTCTTGATCTAACTTTAGTCAGTAATTTCTATAAAGGGTGATTAGGATGAAGAAATTGAAGAGGAAATGCAGAGGTATTCTATGGACATCTAGTCTTCCAACAACCTAAGGAGGAAAATATTCAAATACAATATCTTCTTGAATCCAAAACCTCAGGAAACTAAAAATGCCACAACAATACTGCAATCAAACATACATTACAATATAGTCACAACAAATCGACTAGATCACCCATGCCCGAGTATTCAGTATCATAAGAAAAAGAGATGAAAAGAGAGTTGGTTGTCATTAAACAAGAAATCTCAAATGGAAATACATAACCAAAGAAACAGAGGCTTCATTAAAGCTTTACAAATCAGGAGCACATATCAACCATTGACCTTAACAAAATATCAAAACTGAGTATTTATACTCAAAGAAACTTGCTCTCTTCAGAAGAACGCTCTAGTCATTGCATTCAAGGCTTGGCATCTGCATATGCTTCTGTTAGGTTTCACTTGCATTCTTTTGTCAGACAGAAGATCAGATTGGTATGGGCATCACAAGAGTTTCTCATAGGCCTAACAACCTAGCTCTTCAACCAGTCCTCAAATCAGCTATAGCCAGTTACAGGTGACAGAAAAAGAAACAACAATAGGGAAAAACGGTTATGGACACCCAAAAGGAAACAACCTAACACTAAGTCACAACACGACTCAGGTGACTACGACTGTGTTGGGCTTCACAGGAAACAACACGGGATGACTTCACAGTTTCTGTTTTCATAAATGCATGAAGGAATGCAAAGGTAAGACAATGAAGGTCTCGGTTCAGATGAAGGATGGGAGAATGGACTCACGAACTCATGTGGATGATGGTTGAATGACCAACAAACTACCGATATGATTTGACTCATGGGTTACTGGTTCCAGAGATCCATGATGGATGCCCCAGTTCAAGGTTAGATAGTGGGTCGAGAATGGAAAGAGAACCCACAACACAGCTGATGCTTCAGCTTTTAACTACATGAGACTAGGTCGACGCTTGTCTTCCTAGAGCTGCATGCGCTCTATTTAGCCTATGTCCCCAACTACCAGGAATTTAGGACAACATTCATCAATTGTCCACCTTACCTTTTAGGAAATAATATTAAAATACTATTCCTCTATAGGTAAGCCCCCTAGCTTATCCCCTAGGCCCCAAAACTTATCCCCCTCCCTTGCCCAACCTTGTGGAAGCTTAGTCCCTTATCACTCTTTCTTCATGGTCGGTATACACGTAGCGATGTTTATATTTTATTAATGATCTGCATAATTACATATGCAAAATCAGGGTCCTGGCCTTTAACACTTAGGCTCTGCGGCCAAATAAATACATAATCCCACCAACTTATCAAAATTCATCTCACCAGCCTACAAAACTTGTTTACAATTCATAAATACAACTGGGGCTCGTCCTTAGGGTATTACATGAGTAACTCTTCAGCGGATCATTTTGTGCGCGGATCACTCATGACTCGGGTCTCCCCAACTTCCTTGTTCTTCCTTGGCCTGCCCCTTCTCCAGGGTATTGGTTGTTGGGGGGACAGGTCTTCCAATGTCCTTCCTTCCTCCGGATCCCTTCCTGCTTCAACCTCTGTGTGGTGTGATGTTATCCTTTCCACAGTTAGAGGGAAAACTCGTTTTGGATCCTTGGGGATGCCTGCTGCAAGTAGAAACGAATCCCATTTATTTCCTAATATCCTTAACTCCTCCACCACCAACAATTTAATCAGCGAGACATGTGATATTTTCCTCTTGGCCTGATCTTCTTCAACCTGGGCGTTGTCTTCCATTTCTTCGAGGCTTTGGTGCAAGAAAAAAGGAATATTTAATGGTCTTCTTCAAATGAAATGCATCAACAATATAATGTGATGCAAATGTATTTTGTCAAATATTCCCTCACAAGTGAAATATTTCCTAATTACCTCCAAGAGTTTTCAGAAGGGCCCCTGCAAATATCTTTTTGGAACGCCCTCTTCTGCTTTCCCTCCTAAACATACTCACTTGATGAAGTCTTTGTAGCACCGTGTGTCCAAAGGCATGCCTTTAAACCACCTTTCACCCCACAAAGGGATTTTTGTTGTGACCGACAAAGTTTCCTCTGTCACCTAGAAATTGACACCTACAATTACTGCACAAGACCCATAAAGACTGGTTGCAAACTATTCCGCTAATTTCATGTTGAATCCTTGGGTTTTTTTGCAAACATTCATGCACCCGACCTCAAAATATGCTCTGACCTTCGGATCTTCATTGACCAACGTCAACCATTGAGGCTCGGTCCCAGTATTCCTTCCACTCCGTGCACCTTTCCTTATGTTATGGGATTTCATCATGGCCCAATGCATATTTGTTCTGTGCGTGGTGGATTTGGTGTGATCCAAAGGAAGTAATCTCAATTGACCTGGGCTTGTGAGAATAATTACAGGAAATGCGTAAACTTCAATGATGAACAAAATGCATGCAGAGCGCTCAGAATTTATAATCAGGCAGCCAAGAGATGAAAACATGTCAGGGGACACTGAATCCATGGAGAATGGAGGTTTCAATGAAAGCTATAATAATTTTGCAGTACATCTGTGTGATGGGCACACTTGAGAGTGTGCGAAGTACAACTGATAAGAGCTGTAGAGCATATGTGATACGAGCATCGTGATTTTTCGTTCGTTCTGAATTCATCATGAGATGATGATGGTGACTTATCCTATCGATGCGACTTCCATTTAACAACTTTCCTCAACCTTAGGCATGTAATACCTTCTATTCTAACATGACCTGAATCTTTGGAAAAATACCTTTATCCCTTACACATGTTTTGGTTTTGACATCCCTTCCTGACTCCAAGGGCCAACCGACCACTTACTAACTTCGACCCATTCGTTGTTCGGTACCTGAACTCACATGATTTGAAACACGAACTCTGACTCGACTAAAACCAACTCTAACTGAAAAAATGATGGTGTTAACTGTTGGCTCCAATGGGGATTTCTATTCTCCCAGTGAGGTGGCAAATAACAACAGAATAGGTACCTGACCATTGGGACTTATTCAACTTCCAGACTCTGAAACAACAAAAATAAAATGCAACCTAAACCTTCTTGACACAATTTTGACCAAACTCGTCATAAATTTAGGGCCTTCACTACGGGCTTCAATTTACTGCTGACACACTGACTCGAAAGGCCTTCTTTGAAAAATAAGAAACAAAAAACAAAATAACTATTTACAATGACATGAGACTTAAACAAACTTTACTGCACTAGATAGTGTTTGAGGAACCTGTCGTTTATAGGCCCCCAACCAGTGGACTCTCCATTAAGTTCTTTTAACAGATATGTGTTGTTCCCACGATATGCGTAGATTTTGAAAGGGCCCATCCAAGGATGATCAAATTTTTCGTGCTTTCCCTTATCTTCGTTTCTCACGTCCCACTTTAGCACTAAATACTCCACTTGAAATTCCCCCTGTTTAGAGTGCTTGTCGAAAGTTTTCTTCATCCTATCCTGGTGAATATGCGATCAGTTGTAGACCTGCTCCCTCATCTGTTGCATGTGAATCAACTGATTTATCCTTCTCTGCATATCATCTGGCTCGACCTCTTGCTCTTGCAACAACTTCCTGATGGGAAATCCCAGCAAGGTACGAAAAATTGTTTCCGCGCCATACACAATTTGGAATGGTGATGTGGAGATGGACTTCATGGTAGTGACTCTGTCCACCCACAACATGTAAATAAGTTTCTTATGCTAAGCCTTTTTGTTGTCCTGTAAGAGTCTTTTAATGATCTTGGTTAAGCTCTTATTAGACGATTTTGTTAACCCATTACCTTGTGGGTAATATGTTATAGAATGTCCCAGGGTTATATTGCAATCCTTGAAAAACTTCTCCATTTTCTTGGACTTGAATGAAGTTGCGTTATCTGTGATGATATTTATAGGTCACCCTAACCTAGACAGGATGTTGGTATCTAGGAACTCAATGAGGACTGTGTCAGTAGCCTTTTTTGTTGGAATTGCTTCAATCCATTTCATGAAATAATATGTGGCCGTAAGTATCCACCTGTGTTGCACTGAGGATGGAGAATGAATCTCTCCTATAAATTCTATGCCCCATTCCATGAACGATGCTTCCACCGAGATCGGTTTCAGTGACAGGGGTTGCATCTTCCTTCTTCTATCAAAAATCTGACACTTGTGGCAACTAGAAACTTCCTTTTACACGTCTGCGAAGATGTTGGGCCAATAGTAACCTGCTCTTAGAATTTTATGCGTGGTGGTTTTCCATTAGTGATGTCCTCCATAGTCTCCTTTGTGGAATTGTCTGATGCCATGTTCCACTTCATATTCTAGTAAGCAAATCAACAATATCCCTCCCGAATATTTCCAATATAGTGAGTTATCCAAGATGGAAAACTTAGTAGCTTTGAGATTTAAGAATCTGGCCTTGGTCTTACTTAAACCTGGAGGAGCTTGCAAATTCCTCTATTCATAAATGATGTCTGTATACCAAGGTGAATCAATGAAATTTTGAGACACCTGCACGATTTTTTCTTCCCGAGGATTTTCTGATAGATCTGCAATGAAGTTGATTCCCAGAACGTCACAGTTCGATTGCACCATTAGATTTGCGAGGCCCTGTCCCTTGATCAGTTTTGTGGGCTTGATTTCTGGTCGTATTTTAGCATGGCTGTGATCCACTTACCTCTTCTTCCCTCGAGGTCATGCTGAGTCAGGATATCCTTAACTGAGTTGTTAGGAGTGCAAGCGATAACGTGGGAGTGTAATATGTAAGTTCTGAACTCCTTTAGGGCTTTCACTAAGGCGTATGCTTGTTTCTCCATAATTTCATACATAAGTGGGGAATCCCTCAGCGTCCTGCTAAACTAGGCTATATACTTCTCAAAGTTCATATCATCTTTCTGTAACAATATGCCAACAATGGTATGCTCCGAGGTGAACAAGAACAAGATGAAGTCCTTCGTGAAGTCTGGGCTGGCCAACATGGGAGATTTGGTCAGCGCTATCTTGATGTATTCAAATTATTTTCTATATCTAGGGTTCCATTTTATCTCATTCCCTTTTTTGAGCATGCAGGTGATATGTTTTATAATTTCCGCTAGGTTCGGGATAAATCTTCTCAAGAAATTGACCTTTCCCAGGAAGGACTGCACCTCCTTCTTACTACGCGGAGTGTTGATTTTTAGGATTCCTTCAAACCTGTTGGGGTCTATATTTATACCTTCTTTCGAGATGATGTTCCCCAATAGTTTTCCCTCTTGCATCCTAAAATTTGATTTTTTCAGATTCAATGATATGCCGAACTTCCTACACTTTTGGAAAAATTTCTTCAAATTCCTGAGGTGTTGTTCGTCGGAGTCAGAGTAGACTATGATGTCATCCAGATAGATCATGATAAATATTTCCTTTTCCTCAAAAAATTCTATATCCATCGCCCGCTGGAAAGTAGCTCCAGAATTCATCAGGCCGAAGGGAATCTTAGTATACATGAACGTCCCCCATGGTGTCATGAAAGCTATCTTTTCCCGATCATCTGGGTGTACAATAACCTGATTGTAGCCTAAAAATATGTCCAGCATAGACATCTTCTAGGACCCAACTAACTTCTGCAGGATATAGTCCATTTTCAGGAGTGGGTAGTTGTCCTTGAGGGATGCCTTGCTCAAATTCCTAAAATCCACACACAACCTTATTTCGCTGCTCTTTTTCCTTACAGGCACCATATTTGCAACCCATTTTAAGAACCTTAAAGAAATTATAATTTTGGCCTTGAAAAGTTTCTTTACCTCCTTTTCGACTAGTGGCAACAACAGGGGATTTATCCATCTCAGATTTTGCTTGAAAGGATTTTGGTCTTCTTTGAGAGGAATGATGTGTTGAATCACTTTGGTGCCATAACTTTCAAGTCATCATAACTCCAAGAGAAAACGTCAGGAAAGTCCTTCATGAGCTTGATGTAGTCCTATTTGACCTCTGGAGTGAGCATCTTTGACAATTTTATTATCTTCGGATTCGCTTGGGTCCCGATATTGCAATCCTTGACATCCTTGTCATTCACAGTGGTCTTGGGATTTCTAGCCACGTTGTTTTCATCAAAAATATTTTCCAACGGAACTAATCCTTTTGGGATGATATTATTCTTTAGTTGTACTATGTCCCTTATAGATATCTAGTTCTAGAAAGGGTCATTGTCATTGCACACATATATGCTTTCATCTTCATCTAAACAACACTCGTCATCAATGTTTATATTAGTGAACTCATCGTTCATATGGAGAAATCTCTCCATCTGTTTTTCATCCTCAAACACCTGTCAATACTTGATATTATTGGGCACCACCGGCCTGTATTTGACTTTGATATCATACTTTATATTTGGAAAAATGGTAATTTTAAAAACTGAGTTCGCGGTGGCCAAGGCATCTACAATTTGATTATATTCGAGAATTCTTCAAGGTGGTCCAACACTAGGTTTATGTATGCTCTTAGTTTGGGGTGCCTCGATTTATATATTCATTTCACTTGGTTTATAACGAGATCAGAGTCTCCATGCACTGTTATCCTCTTTGCACCCAACTCTTTCAAAACTATCAGGCTCAAAATCAGTGCCTTGTACTCAACAATATTATTAGTGCAGTCGAAAGCAAGTTTGTATGAGTAGAGTTTTGTGCCCGCCTTAGGAGTACTTATCCATATGTCTTCCCCTACCCCTTCCTTGCTTACGGCTCCATCAAAACTCATGTTCCACATCTCATTCTCCACGTGGTTTCTCGGGTCCACGCACTCTTCTTTCCGTTGCGCAGCTTTGTCATCAATGACCATGACGGTTGTCGGTTCTTCCTCTTCAAAACTCAGGTCATTGTAAAATATGGAGGAGATGATCTCAGTGTCAACAGAGTAGATAGGGTGGTTATTCAGCTGCATATTAATACTAACCATGTATTTAGCAATACTTCTCTATATAACCGTCTATCTTGGCCGAAGACAGGGATGGTGGTGTATGACATGTCCATTTGCATAGTTCCCTTCAATTTCGCAGCCCATGACCTAGATAATAGAATTCGAAATTTGGGGGGTATATTGGCCACAACCATGTCCATAACAAAATTATTAGAAGGGATTTGGGCCATTGACACAACTAAGTCTTTGATCAGACCCAAAAATTTCACTTTCCTTGAATCGAAAGAAAAAATATCTTTATCAGACCTGGTGATGTCCAAACCCAACTCGTCCATGATCACTTTGGGCATGAGATTGTACGACATGCCCGAATCCAGCATGGAGTTATGAAAGACTTGTCATGGACCTTGAGACCGATGTAGAACAGGGGAACATCCTCAGTATCGCCCGTCTACTCTACATGTAGACTGAACAAAATGGCAGGGTGATCGTCATGGATGTTCAAAGTGTCGGGAGTCCCCCCCATCTTTAGCATTTTAATAATTTGATCTTGATATTCTCCTTTCTTGATGAATTTGTTGAAAGGGACAAATATTTTGATCTTGGCCATTTCGTTCTCAAATTTAAAAGGATGAGAGACTTTTTCTACCTCCTTGACGCATGTCTCTGGGCTTCTTTCTGACGCTCTTGTTGGAACTTCCTCCTTTTACTTTTCCCTTTCTATCGCATCCTTGCTCGGGTTGTCTTACTTCGGTTGACTTGTGGAAGGGATATAAGTCAGAGTTTTCCTTATGGGATTTGTTTTTTGAGGATCCCTTATGGGATTTGTCTACTGAGGCTCCATAGATGCCTTTTTTCTCTTGAGGTTGTATTTCTTTTGGTATTGCATGATGGAATTATGATAGCCTTTCTTGAATTCCTTCGTTTCCCAAGACAATGTCTCATCCATATCCAGCACAATATCATCATTTTCACTCATGTATTGATCATGTTATCCCTTCGTCAAGAACACGGATGTGTCCTTGTCATCATAGCAATGCATTTGGTCTTTGAACATCTGATCAAAATCTTTGTCTGTGTATTTTTTTTGGAATGGGGGCCTTATCTGTTGGTCATCCTGGTCCCTCTATTCCCTCTGTCTGATTTGTGGGACCAGACCTCTTCTAAGGTTTTGATTCTTGGGTTGGGGGTCATGCGTTCTTGGGTGGCGAGTTTGTTTCCGACGTACATCATTTTCATCATCAAGTCGAACTTGTCCTCTGAGGGTCAACAAGTCGATGGTTGCACATCCCCTTGGGGTTTCCTCCCACCTATTTTGAATATTTGTTTTATCTTTCCCGACGCCATTAGTTTTACCTCGAATTGAATTGTGTCACTCATCATAGCATCTAAATTTGTAGATCTTCTCTCTCTTAGCAGCAAGCTAAAATCATTGTCAAAGGAGTCAGCGTATCGTAGTTGCACAACCCCGGGAGGAGGCTGGACTTCCGAGAGAATTGAGTTGTAAACCCTCATGAAATGGGTAAATAAATCTTGCACCATCTCCTCCGGCACTCTCATATTTTTTTACTACGCCAACAGTTGCAAAGGATTCTTTTTGTCTCCCCATCTAGTAATGAAAGACATTTCAAATGCAGCAAAGTCTTGAATGCTTGCTATTGGGAGGGATTTGAACCACTTTCTAACTTCCCCTGGAAGACTCTATGAGAACAACCTCATATTCACATCCACATGGTCTACCTCTTCTAGATTGTTAGGGTCCTAACCCACACATAGGTAGAACAATATATTCGAATGTAATAAAGGTCAATATTAATAAGGCCTTTCAATAAAGTAGAATAAGGCGGATGTAAGAAGACCTAATAGAATCTTCCACTTCTAGAAGGATCTTCCTCTAGATGCTTCTTTTTAGTATAAATAGGAGTCGAGGGTATGAAAACCCTATCTTGGATATTATTGAAATAGATCTCTGCTCAAATGGAGATTGCCCCCTCAAAGAGGCCCATGAACATTGATTTCAGATTCAAAGTGTTATTCATGTTATTTTTCTCTTATCATTTCATTGCTATTGTGGTGAATGTTCTTGTTATATTGTTGTTATTCTTCCATTTCTAGCATTTTATTTCTGTTCTGCATACATTTTATGTNTGCTGAAAAAGGAAATATGTTGTTCCAGCCCTGCATCATTCTTTTGTAGTAAAACAACTGACACTGTGTCAAATGAGGAAAAATAGAAAATCAGAAAATCCTTGGAATAATCAGGACTGATAATCACAGGTGATTAAGTCATTGCCTTCTTGACTTGGTTCAAGGATTCTCTAGACTCAACAGTCCATATTACTTTGTTTCCCCTCCTGAGCATGACTGTGATATGCTTCACCAATTCAGTAAAATTTGAAACAAACCTTCTCAGAAAAAAAAAAATTCCCAGGAAGGACTGAACTTCTTTCTTGGATCTCAGAAGTGACAAGGTTTGAATAGCTTCCACTCTTCTTGAATCAATCCCAACCCCCTCAGTTGATACTATGTGCCCCAATAATTTTCCCTCTTTCATGGAAAATAGAGACTTTTTGGGATTTAGGGAGAGATCGATTTTTCTACATTTCGAGAAGACATTTCTCAGATGATAACAATGATCTTTATCAGAACTGGAGAATCCTGTAATTTCATCCAGATAGATGACCACAAATTTATCATTTTCTCCAATGAAGGCGATGTTTATGGCTCACTGAAAGGTTTCTCCTGTGTTCATTAATCCAAAGGGAATTTTGACATATATGAATGTGAAACAAGGAGTGGTGAAGGTTGTTTTTTATCTGTCTTTAGGAAGGAAATAGATCTTATTGTATCCAAAAAATCCATCAATCATGGAAATCCTAGATGCACCTATTACCCTTTGCAATATGTGTTCCATCTTTGGCATTGGGTAATTGTCATTCTTGGAGCTTCTGTTCAGGTTCCTGAAATCAACACAGAGTATGATTTCTCCATTCTTCTTCCGTACTGGGACCAGGTTGGACACCCATTCAAAATATCTTAGGGGGACAATAATTTGGGCATCCAGAAGATTCTTTACCTCTTTCTCCGTAACAAGAAGCAACATAGGATTTATCTATCTTAATTTCTACCTAAATGGTTTGGCTTCCTCTTTCAATGGGATCTTGTGTTCAATGACACTTGTGTCATATGTTTTGAGGTCCTAATAGGTCCAGGAAAACACATCAGAAAATTCCCTTAATAGTTCAACATACTCGACCCTCTCCTCCTTTGACAAATTTCTTGACAACTTGACAAATTTGGGATTCTTCTTTGTGCCAATATTGCACTCAGCTACATCATCATCCTCATTTGAAATCCTACCCTTTACTTCCACATAAGTTCTATCAAATAGTCTTTCCAAAGGAACTAATCCCTTTGGAATGTGATTGGTAGGAAATTGGATGATATGATGATCACCAATCTTGTTCAAAAAGGCATTAGCTTGAGGATCTATTTCAAAATCTGGATCTTGATCAATGTGTAATGCAGAAAACTCATCAACGGTTTCCAAGAATATTTTGATCCAGGTCATCCTCAAACACTTTCCAATGATTGACATTGTCAGGTATAAAGGGACTATATTTCACTTCTACATCATACCTGAGTTTAGGTGGCAGAGGGATTCTAAAATTGCTTGTTGAAACAACCAAAGAATCAACTATGACATTTTCTTCTCTTGGAATGAATGAAATGTTGAAAGCCGAGAAAAAACTGGCAATGAGGTCCCATACTTCATTTTTATAACTTCTGATCCGAGGGTGTTTGGACTGATAAATATTTCTGATCTACTGGGTAATCAGCTCAACATCCCCAAACACTGATATCTCTTTAATTCCCATGTCTTTTGCAACCTTTAAACCCAAAACAAGAGCTTCATATTCTGCCACATTGTTGGTAGCTTCAAATTCTAGTTTGCATGACATAAATATAATTTATCGAACAGGTGAGACAAACACCACTCCGGCTCCATCACCTTCTCTAGAAGGGGCTCCATCAAAATACATTTCCAAAACAGGGGTTGTCAGAGGAGAATGTTCGCAAGGAGTGTGGGATTGCTTTTTGATTTCAAGAGGAGGCTCAGGGGCATTGGTGAGTTGCAACAAGTTGGATCCCAAATCGATATCAAGGGAAAAAATAGGATGATTGGTGGGGTGAACTTCATCACTAATGATATAAACCAAATGAGATTCTCTGTACAGTCTTATATGTCCCCCCCCAAACACAGGAATAGTAGCATATGTGAGGTCCATCTGCAAGGTTCCCCCAAGTCTTTTTATCTAAGATCTTGACAATACCATGCTGAACTTGGGAGGAACATCAACCACCATGATATCCATGACCATACTTTTCATGGGAAATTGGAACAAGGTCACAGCCATATCTTTGATGACCCCAAGACATTGCACCCTCCTTGAATCAAAAGAATACAAGTCATGGTGTGCTTTTGTGACTTTTAGTCCTAGTTCTTCCATGATAGTTTTGGGAATGAAATTATGAGAGGCCCCTGAATCCATTAAAATTTTATGAAGCACGTTATCATGTATGTTCAGTGATGTGTAAAAGGGAGGGGATGAATCATCTCTATCTTCTACCATGGGACCTAAGATGACCGTCAATTTCTTGTCTTTCAAATTGATTGATTTCGTGGGATGATTCAAGGGTTTAGGTAGCAATAGCTTAGATAGGAATCTCTTAAAGTCTTCATGATTGACCAGCTCTGAAAGGGGGACAAGAATCCTAATCTTCTGAATTTCATGCTCAAAGTTAAAATAGGAGGGGGGCTTTAGAATTTATTTTACCTCTGGGATAGGACCTTTGACTATTGGTGGGGGGTTCTATGTTTTCTTCTCCTTGTTGTTGCTTGCTACATATTCGACAAGTTTTTCCTCTCTGGTAGACCGATTGGGAACATCAGGCACTTCTCCTTTCTTCTTGGACCTGAGGTTTTATCTATTTGGGTTGCCGTTGGCCTTATCCCCCTTGCTCAACTCGTTTAATTGGATATCCATGAGAGACTCCTTGTACGTTGCTTGATTTAAGTGAGGAGAATGGAGTGTGTCTTCAATACAGTGGATTTTTGGGTCAAGGTCTTCTTCCTCCCCACCATCGTATGCAACAAGGTTGTTTTGAATAGGGGTCTGGATTTTCTGATCATCACTATCTCTGTTCTGAGGCTCTCTTTGCATAATCTGAGGAGCATTGTTATTCTGCCTCCTGAAGTTGCCTTTGTTATCAACATTCTAAGGATTTTGTATGTCTACTTCCCCTCTAATTCCAACCTTTCCATTCTGGCCGAAAGTGATTTTAGTAACTTAGTTACTACGTCCATTTGAGGGGGGAGGTCATAAGAACTAGACGTTGAGGCTTCAGATATTCCCCTTCCTCTGTCTCTGTCAACCTTATTTCTGATTCGGTCAGTTTCCAATACGTTAGAATCTAATTCCAGGGTTTCATCTTGCATATGAGCTAAGGAGGTAGCCCTTTTGTCTCTTAACAGGAGGCAGAAGTCAAGGTCAAAAGCACTAGCATAGGTAATTTTGGCAAAGGCTTTTGTAGGCTTTATCTCAACAGGGATCTTATTGTACATTTTGTTAAATCTTTTGGAGAAGTCAGAAATAGACTCTCCATCTTTTCTCTTTAGGGACCCGAACTCAGAGATATAATACATGAAGTATTTTTTATCCCCCCATTGTCTCAAGAAGACATCATCTAAAGCCTCAATCCCATAAATGGATCTAGGGGTCAAGGCTCATAACCACTTCATGGCTTCTCCATCAATATTGTGGACAAAAATCCTCATCCATGCATCTTCATCTACTATGACATAGTTATCAACATAACTATAGAAAGTTGCAAGGTGCTCCTCTATAGTAATATCTCCCTCCCTAGTGAACTTGGGCAACTGCTTAAGGTATCCACCGACTGGGAGGGCATTAAGAGGTTGAGGAAAAATGAGAGGGGCATATCTGGTAGAAACTATAGCATCCATTCCATTTCTAGTGGGATTATCTCCTGCCATAGGGATGATACGTGGAGGAGAACTAGGAGGGGAAGGGGTTTGAACAGGGGAGACTAGAACTAAACTTTCAGGAGGAAAGAGAAACAATGGAGGATTTCGGGAAAATGCTTCAGGGATTGAGGGAGAAGAGGTTTCCCTTTCTGTAGTAGCAACAACAATGATAGGAGGAGGGGTGGTAAATCCTCGAGTGGGAAAAACTTCTGAGGTCTGGGGTCTAGACCAAGGTACAATCTCAAGGGAAATAGGAGTGACAGAGATTTCTCCTTACAATCCAATACCAGGAGGAGAAAACTCAACAGGAACACTCCCAAACTTTAAACTTCAGGAAACTCCAAAAGACGATATAATAGGAAAATCAGAAGAAGATATCGGAGTTTCTACAAGAGGATGATAAAAAAATCAGAAATACCTAGTTCAACAGTAGAATTACTTTCTCAAAGGGCCTTTCCCTTTTTGATAATTTTCTCTAGGTCCACTTCAGGTGTCATTAGAGGCATTTGTGGAGTAGACTTCATGTGTTTGCCTCTAGAAGCCACAAATGAAGCAATGGAGTCACCAATGGATTCACATCAATTGAGTCACAAAGTGCATAGTTGCAATCTTTGATGTACTAAGTTCTGATGCACCTTCATAAATAATAATCTTTGTCGTTCAATCCCAGGGAAAATATTCATTGCATCCCTGACAATGGCGTCATAAATGTTAGCACTAGAAGTCACCTATGGATTGCAGTAGAGGTAAGCCCAGTACCCATTAGTTTTATGTCACAATGAATAAATTTAAAGGGGGTATAATGGACGCAAGCTCAAGATAATATTGTTTTAACTCGGAAAACTAGGTTGATATGTGAAAATAGGTGAGGTCTTGATCTAACTTTAGTCAGTAATTTCTATAAAGGGTGATTAGGATGAAGAAATTGAAGAGGAAATGCAGAGGTATTCTATGGACATCTAGTCTTCCAACAACCTAAGGAGGAAAATATTCAAATACAATATCTTCTTGAATCCAAAACCTCAGGAAACTAAAAATGCCACAACAATACTGCAATCAAACATACATTACAATATAGTCACAACAAATCGACTAGATCACCCATGCCCGAGTATTCAGTATCATAAGAAAAAGAGATGAAAAGAGAGTTGGTTGTCATTAAACAAGAAATCTCAAATGGAAATACATAACCAAAGAAACAGAGGCTTCATTAAAGCTTTACAAATCAGGAGCACATATCAACCATTGACCTTAACAAAATATCAAAACTGAGTATTTATACTCAAAGAAACTTGCTCTCTTCAGAAGAACGCTCTAGTCATTGCATTCAAGGCTTGGCATCTGCATATGCTTCTGTTAGGTTTCACTTGCATTCTTTTGTCAGACAGAAGATCAGATTGGTATGGGCATCACAAGAGTTTCTCATAGGCCTAACAACCTAGCTCTTCAACCAGTCCTCAAATCAGCTATAGCCAGTTACAGGTGACAGAAAAAGAAACAACAATAGGGAAAAACGGTTATGGACACCCAAAAGGAAACAACCTAACACTAAGTCACAACACGACTCAGGTGACTACGACTGTGTTGGGCTTCACAGGAAACAACACGGGATGACTTCACAGTTTCTGTTTTCATAAATGCATGAAGGAATGCAAAGGTAAGACAATGAAGGTCTCGGTTCAGATGAAGGATGGGAGAATGGACTCACGAACTCATGTGGATGATGGTTGAATGACCAACAAACTACCGATATGATTTGACTCATGGGTTACTGGTTCCAGAGATCCATGATGGATGCCCCAGTTCAAGGTTAGATAGTGGGTCGAGAATGGAAAGAGAACCCACAACACAGCTGATGCTTCAGCTTTTAACTACATGAGACTAGGTCGACGCTTGTCTTCCTAGAGCTGCATGCGCTCTATTTAGCCTATGTCCCCAACTACCAGGAATTTAGGACAACATTCATCAATTGTCCACCTTACCTTTTAGGAAATAATATTAAAATACTATTCCTCTATAGGTAAGCCCCCTAGCTTATCCCCTAGGCCCCAAAACTTATCCCCCTCCCTTGCCCAACCTTGTGGAAGCTTAGTCCCTTATCACTCTTTCTTCATGGTCGGTATACACGTAGCGATGTTTATATTTTATTAATGATCTGCATAATTACATATGCAAAATCAGGGTCCTGGCCTTTAACACTTAGGCTCTGCGGCCAAATAAATACATAATCCCACCAACTTATCAAAATTCATCTCACCAGCCTACAAAACTTGTTTACAATTCATAAATACAACTGGGGCTCGTCCTTAGGGTATTACATGAGTAACTCTTCAGCGGATCATTTTGTGCGCGGATCACTCATGACTCGGGTCTCCCCAACTTCCTTGTTCTTCCTTGGCCTGCCCCTTCTCCAGGGTATTGGTTGTTGGGGGGACAGGTCTTCCAATGTCCTTCCTTCCTCCGGATCCCTTCCTGCTTCAACCTCTGTGTGGTGTGATGTTATCCTTTCCACAGTTAGAGGGAAAACTCGTTTTGGATCCTTGGGGATGCCTGCTGCAAGTAGAAACGAATCCCATTTATTTCCTAATATCCTTAACTCCTCCACCACCAACAATTTAATCAGCGAGACATGTGATATTTTCCTCTTGGCCTGATCTTCTTCAACCTGGGCGTTGTCTTCCATTTCTTCGAGGCTTTGGTGCAAGAAAAAAGGAATATTTAATGGTCTTCTTCAAATGAAATGCATCAACAATATAATGTGATGCAAATGTATTTTGTCAAATATTCCCTCACAAGTGAAATATTTCCTAATTACCTCCAAGAGTTTTCAGAAGGGCCCCTGCAAATATCTTTTTGGAACGCCCTCTTCTGCTTTCCCTCCTAAACATACTCACTTGATGAAGTCTTTGTAGCACCGTGTGTCCAAAGGCATGCCTTTAAACCACCTTTCACCCCACAAAGGGATTTTTGTTGTGACCGACAAAGTTTCCTCTGTCACCTAGAAATTGACACCTACAATTACTGCACAAGACCCATAAAGACTGGTTGCAAACTATTCCGCTAATTTCATGTTGAATCCTTGGGTTTTTTTGCAAACATTCATGCACCCGACCTCAAAATATGCTCTGACCTTCGGATCTTCATTGACCAACGTCAACCATTGAGGCTCGGTCCCAGTATTCCTTCCACTCCGTGCACCTTTCCTTATGTTATGGGATTTCATCATGGCCCAATGCATATTTGTTCTGTGCGTGGTGGATTTGGTGTGATCCAAAGGAAGTAATCTCAATTGACCTGGGCTTGTGAGAATAATTACAGGAAATGCGTAAACTTCAATGATGAACAAAATGCATGCAGAGCGCTCAGAATTTATAATCAGGCAGCCAAGAGATGAAAACATGTCAGGGGACACTGAATCCATGGAGAATGGAGGTTTCAATGAAAGCTATAATAATTTTGCAGTACATCTGTGTGATGGGCACACTTGAGAGTGTGCGAAGTACAACTGATAAGAGCTGTAGAGCATATGTGATACGAGCATCGTGATTTTTCGTTCGTTCTGAATTCATCATGAGATGATGATGGTGACTTATCCTATCGATGCGACTTCCATTTAACAACTTTCCTCAACCTTAGGCATGTAATACCTTCTATTCTAACATGACCTGAATCTTTGGAAAAATACCTTTATCCCTTACACATGTTTTGGTTTTGACATCCCTTCCTGACTCCAAGGGCCAACCGACCACTTACTAACTTCGACCCATTCGTTGTTCGGTACCTGAACTCACATGATTTGAAACACGAACTCTGACTCGACTAAAACCAACTCTAACTGAAAAAATGATGGTGTTAACTGTTGGCTCCAATGGGGATTTCTATTCTCCCAGTGAGGTGGCAAATAACAACAGAATAGGTACCTGACCATTGGGACTTATTCAACTTCCAGACTCTGAAACAACAAAAATAAAATGCAACCTAAACCTTCTTGACACAATTTTGACCAAACTCGTCATAAATTTAGGGCCTTCACTACGGGCTTCAATTTACTGCTGACACACTGACTCGAAAGGCCTTCTTTGAAAAATAAGAAACAAAAAACAAAATAACTATTTACAATGACATGAGACTTAAACAAACTTTACTGCACTAGATAGTGTTTGAGGAACCTGTCGTTTATAGGCCCCCAACCAGTGGACTCTCCATTAAGTTCTTTTAACAGATATGTGTTGTTCCCACGATATGCGTAGATTTTGAAAGGGCCCATCCAAGGATGATCAAATTTTTCGTGCTTTCCCTTATCTTCGTTTCTCACGTCCCACTTTAGCACTAAATACTCCACTTGAAATTCCCCCTGTTTAGAGTGCTTGTCGAAAGTTTTCTTCATCCTATCCTGGTGAATATGCGATCAGTTGTAGACCTGCTCCCTCATCTGTTGCATGTGAATCAACTGATTTATCCTTCTCTGCATATCATCTGGCTCGACCTCTTGCTCTTGCAACAACTTCCTGATGGGAAATCCCAGCAAGGTACGAAAAATTGTTTCCGCGCCATACACAATTTGGAATGGTGATGTGGAGATGGACTTCATGGTAGTGACTCTGTCCACCCACAACATGTAAATAAGTTTCTTATGCTAAGCCTTTTTGTTGTCCTGTAAGAGTCTTTTAATGATCTTGGTTAAGCTCTTATTAGACGATTTTGTTAACCCATTACCTTGTGGGTAATATGTTATAGAATGTCCCAGGGTTATATTGCAATCCTTGAAAAACTTCTCCATTTTCTTGGACTTGAATGAAGTTGCGTTATCTGTGATGATATTTATAGGTCACCCTAACCTAGACAGGATGTTGGTATCTAGGAACTCAATGAGGACTGTGTCAGTAGCCTTTTTTGTTGGAATTGCTTCAATCCATTTCATGAAATAATATGTGGCCGTAAGTATCCACCTGTGTTGCACTGAGGATGGAGAATGAATCTCTCCTATAAATTCTATGCCCCATTCCATGAACGATGCTTCCACCGAGATCGGTTTCAGTGACAGGGGTTGCATCTTCCTTCTTCTATCAAAAATCTGACACTTGTGGCAACTAGAAACTTCCTTTTACACGTCTGCGAAGATGTTGGGCCAATAGTAACCTGCTCTTAGAATTTTATGCGTGGTGGTTTTCCATTAGTGATGTCCTCCATAGTCTCCTTTGTGGAATTGTCTGATGCCATGTTCCACTTCATATTCTAGTAAGCAAATCAACAATATCCCTCCCGAATATTTCCAATATAGTGAGTTATCCAAGATGGAAAACTTAGTAGCTTTGAGATTTAAGAATCTGGCCTTGGTCTTACTTAAACCTGGAGGAGCTTGCAAATTCCTCTATTCATAAATGATGTCTGTATACCAAGGTGAATCAATGAAATTTTGAGACACCTGCACGATTTTTTCTTCCCGAGGATTTTCTGATAGATCTGCAATGAAGTTGATTCCCAGAACGTCACAGTTCGATTGCACCATTAGATTTGCGAGGCCCTGTCCCTTGATCAGTTTTGTGGGCTTGATTTCTGGTCGTATTTTAGCATGGCTGTGATCCACTTACCTCTTCTTCCCTCGAGGTCATGCTGAGTCAGGATATCCTTAACTGAGTTGTTAGGAGTGCAAGCGATAACGTGGGAGTGTAATATGTAAGTTCTGAACTCCTTTAGGGCTTTCACTAAGGCGTATGCTTGTTTCTCCATAATTTCATACATAAGTGGGGAATCCCTCAGCGTCCTGCTAAACTAGGCTATATACTTCTCAAAGTTCATATCATCTTTCTGTAACAATATGCCAACAATGGTATGCTCCGAGGTGAACAAGAACAAGATGAAGTCCTTCGTGAAGTCTGGGCTGGCCAACATGGGAGATTTGGTCAGCGCTATCTTGATGTATTCAAATTATTTTCTATATCTAGGGTTCCATTTTATCTCATTCCCTTTTTTGAGCATGCAGGTGATATGTTTTATAATTTCCGCTAGGTTCGGGATAAATCTTCTCAAGAAATTGACCTTTCCCAGGAAGGACTGCACCTCCTTCTTACTACGCGGAGTGTTGATTTTTAGGATTCCTTCAAACCTGTTGGGGTCTATATTTATACCTTCTTTCGAGATGATGTTCCCCAATAGTTTTCCCTCTTGCATCCTAAAATTTGATTTTTTCAGATTCAATGATATGCCGAACTTCCTACACTTTTGGAAAAATTTCTTCAAATTCCTGAGGTGTTGTTCGTCGGAGTCAGAGTAGACTATGATGTCATCCAGATAGATCATGATAAATATTTCCTTTTCCTCAAAAAATTCTATATCCATCGCCCGCTGGAAAGTAGCTCCAGAATTCATCAGGCCGAAGGGAATCTTAGTATACATGAACGTCCCCCATGGTGTCATGAAAGCTATCTTTTCCCGATCATCTGGGTGTACAATAACCTGATTGTAGCCTAAAAATATGTCCAGCATAGACATCTTCTAGGACCCAACTAACTTCTGCAGGATATAGTCCATTTTCAGGAGTGGGTAGTTGTCCTTGAGGGATGCCTTGCTCAAATTCCTAAAATCCACACACAACCTTATTTCGCTGCTCTTTTTCCTTACAGGCACCATATTTGCAACCCATTTTAAGAACCTTAAAGAAATTATAATTTTGGCCTTGAAAAGTTTCTTTACCTCCTTTTCGACTAGTGGCAACAACAGGGGATTTATCCATCTCAGATTTTGCTTGAAAGGATTTTGGTCTTCTTTGAGAGGAATGATGTGTTGAATCACTTTGGTGCCATAACTTTCAAGTCATCATAACTCCAAGAGAAAACGTCAGGAAAGTCCTTCATGAGCTTGATGTAGTCCTATTTGACCTCTGGAGTGAGCATCTTTGACAATTTTATTATCTTCGGATTCGCTTGGGTCCCGATATTGCAATCCTTGACATCCTTGTCATTCACAGTGGTCTTGGGATTTCTAGCCACGTTGTTTTCATCAAAAATATTTTCCAACGGAACTAATCCTTTTGGGATGATATTATTCTTTAGTTGTACTATGTCCCTTATAGATATCTAGTTCTAGAAAGGGTCATTGTCATTGCACACATATATGCTTTCATCTTCATCTAAACAACACTCGTCATCAATGTTTATATTAGTGAACTCATCGTTCATATGGAGAAATCTCTCCATCTGTTTTTCATCCTCAAACACCTGTCAATACTTGATATTATTGGGCACCACCGGCCTGTATTTGACTTTGATATCATACTTTATATTTGGAAAAATGGTAATTTTAAAAACTGAGTTCGCGGTGGCCAAGGCATCTACAATTTGATTATATTCGAGAATTCTTCAAGGTGGTCCAACACTAGGTTTATGTATGCTCTTAGTTTGGGGTGCCTCGATTTATATATTCATTTCACTTGGTTTATAACGAGATCAGAGTCTCCATGCACTGTTATCCTCTTTGCACCCAACTCTTTCAAAACTATCAGGCTCAAAATCAGTGCCTTGTACTCAACAATATTATTAGTGCAGTCGAAAGCAAGTTTGTATGAGTAGAGTTTTGTGCCCGCCTTAGGAGTACTTATCCATATGTCTTCCCCTACCCCTTCCTTGCTTACGGCTCCATCAAAACTCATGTTCCACATCTCATTCTCCACGTGGTTTCTCGGGTCCACGCACTCTTCTTTCCGTTGCGCAGCTTTGTCATCAATGACCATGACGGTTGTCGGTTCTTCCTCTTCAAAACTCAGGTCATTGTAAAATATGGAGGAGATGATCTCAGTGTCAACAGAGTAGATAGGGTGGTTATTCAACTACATATTAATACTAACCATGTATTTAGCAATACTTCTCTATATAACCATCTATCTTGGCCGAAGACAGGGATGGTGGTGTATGACATGTCCATTTGCATAGTTCCCTTCAATTTCGCAGCCCATGACCTAGATAATAGAATTCCAAATTTGGGGGGTATATTGGCCAAAACCATGTCCATAACAAAATTATTAGAAGGGATTTGGGCCAGTGACACAACTAAGTCTTTGATCAGACCCAAACATTTCACTTTCCTTGAATCGAAAGAAAAAATATCTTTATCAGACCTGGTGATGTCCAAACCCAACTCGTCCATGATCACTTTGGGCATGAGATTGTGCGACATGCCCGAATCAGCATGGAGTTATGAAAGACTTTTCATGGACCTTGAGACCGATGTAGAACAGGGGAACATCCTCAATATTGCCCGTCTACTCTACATGTAGACTGAACAAAATGGCAGGGTGATCGTCATGGATGTTCAAAGTTTCGGGAGTCCCCCCCATCTTTAGCATTTTAATAATTTGATATTGATATTCTCCTTTCTTGATGAATTTGTTGAAAGGGACAAATATTTTGATCTTGGCCATTTCATTCTCAAATTTAAAAGGATGAGAGACTTTTTCTACCTCCTTGACGCATGTCTCCGGGCTTCTTTCTGACACTCTTGTTGGAACTTCCTCCTTTGACTTTTCCCTTTCTATCGCATCCTTGCTCGGGTTGTCTTACTTCGGTTGACTTGTGGAAGGGATATAAGTCAGAGTTTTCCTTATGGGATTTGTTTGTTGAGGATCCCTTATGGGATTTGTCTACTGAGGCTCCATAGATGCCTTTTTTCTCTTGAGGTTGTATTTCTTTTGGTACTTCATGATGGAATTATGATAGCCTTTCTTGAATTCCTTCATTTCCCAAGACATTGTCTCATCCATATCCAACACAATATCATCATTTTCACTCATGTATTGATCATGTTCTCCCTTCGTCAAGAACACGCATGTGTCCTTGTCATCGTAGCAATGCATTTGGTCTTTGAACATCTGATCAAAATCTTTGTCTATGTATTTTTTTTGGAACAGGGGCCTTATCTGTTGGTCATCCTAGTCCCTCTATTCCCTCTGCCTGATTTGTGGGACCGGACCTCTTCTAAGGTTTTGATTCTTGGGTTGGGGGTCATGCGTTCTTGGGTGGCGAGTTTGTTTTTGACATACATCATTTTCATCATCAAGTCGAACTTGTCCTTTGAGGGTCAACAAGTCGATGGTTGCACATCCCCTTGGGGTTTCCTCCCGCCTATTTTGAATATTTGTTTTATCTTTCCCAACGCCATTAGTTTTACCTCAAATTGAATTGTGTCACTCATCATAGCATCTAAATTTGCAGATCTTCTCTTTCTTAGCAGCAAGCTAAAATCACTGTCAAAGGAGTCAGCGTATCGTAGTTGCACAACCTCGGGAGGAGGCTGGACTTCCGAGAGAATTGATTTGTAAACCCTCATGAAATGGGTAAATAAATCTTGCACCATCTCCTCCGGCACTCTCATATTTTTTTACTACGTCAGCAGTTGCAAAGGATTCTTTTTGTCTCCCCATCTAGTAATGAAAGACATTTCAAATGCAGTGAAGTCTTGAATGCTTGCTATTGGGAGGGATTTGAACCACTTTCTAACTTCCCCTGAAAGACTGTGTGCGAACAACCTCATCTTCACATCCACATGGTCTACCTCTTCTAGATTGTTAGGGTCCTAACCCACACATAGGTAGAACAATATATTCGAATGTAATAAAGGTCAATATTAATAAGGCCTTTCAATAAAGTAGAATAAGGTGGATGTAAGAAGACCTAATAGAATCTTCCACTTCTAGAAGGATCTTCCTCTAGATGCTTCTTTTTAGTATAAATAGGAGTCGAGGGTATGAAAACCGTATCTTGGATATTATTGTAATAGAGCTCTGCTCAAATGGAGCTTGCCCCCTCGAAGAGGCCCATGAACATTGATTTTAGAGTCAAAGTGCTATTCATGTTATTTTTCTCTTATCATTTCATTGCTATTGTGGTGAATGTTCTTGTTATATTGTTGTTATTCTTCCATTTCTAGCATTTTATTTCTGTTCTGCATACATTTTATGTCTGGTATATTATAAGTGGTATCAAAGAACTTCCCTCGGCAGAAAGTGTGGGTTAATTTTTTTTCTAGGGTAGAGACGTATTCTGGTGTCTTTAAGCCACATAGATCTGTCGTTACGCACTTAAACCTGCGGTTGAGGGATTCATACATGCAAAAAACACAACTAGTACTTAAGCACACATCTGTTGGCCACCCTTGTAACCCCTGTTGATACCCCTTTGATTGGTAGCGCATCAGACAACACCTGTGTATGGATCGACCTAGATTACCTAAATCCCTATTTAGATAAACCGATCGGCCGCCTGATGCTATAGTATCACCAAGAACAACACTCGGGAAGATACTCTTTAGTACCTAGGTAGTCGGGTAGTATGGCTAAGGGTATGGTCTATCCTACTTAGTTAGTGCCTTGAGATATTGGGCCGATTACTACTGTTGGACCCCACACGTATATCAGAGAGATATAGCACAGGGAAAACCCTTGTCTGTAAAACCCTTGAATACCTAACCCTTGGGGACAGAAACATAAAAAAATTAAAATAGACAAGATATATTGTTGCGCAACTGTGTTCGGGTTGCCAAGTAAATACACATTTATTTCTGGTTAAGCATTTGGGCATTTCCTCTTTGCAATATTCTTCAGACCGGAGTATAATATCATTTTTCGGAAAAAAAATTGACCCCGCTCACTCCTTTTCAGTTCCCCCATCCTCATGGCCCATACCCGTAGCCAAGACTTGGAAGCTCGCTTCAAGACCTTTTAATCTGGCCTCATCAAAACCCAACAAGAAGTGAAACAACTCAGTGCCAATCTTGTAGCCATCAATACAACCATGCAATCCTCAATGGAGGAAATAAAACAAGACCTCACCACCCAGCTTGAATCAATATTTTTGGCACTCTCCACCAAACTGCATATCCCTATAGATAACCCTTCCTCTTCCTCACCTCCACATCCTGAAGGTGACCATTCCTCTCATTCCAATAACTTTCAGAACCATCACTTTCAACGTGACCTACGCCTTTCGCGGGTGGATGTGACCAAATTTGATGGCTCAGAACCCACTGGTTGGGTAACCCAAATGGAACATTATTTCTCTTTATATGGCATTACAGAAGACTTGGCCAAACTCCGGTATGGTGTTCTCCATCTAGATCAAGAACGGTGGCAATGGAGAAAAAATTCTCGTCAAGGGTATATTGCTTGGACACACTTTGTGGCAGAGATTTATGAATTATTTGACACTGACACCAACCATTTGGGTTGTTTTACAAAGTTGAAACAATTAGGAATAGTGGAAGACTTTATAGCTACCTTTAAGCGCTTGGATTTTAGAATAGAGGGCATGTCTCAAGGATGAGATTCGGGCCCATGTCCTCATGGCTCGACCTCAGAGTTGGGTGGAGGCTACTAAAAGATATAAAGAAGCACAACAGGTTGTATCCTCTCAAAATCAAAAACCCTCCTTTATCCCTCGCCCTAAACCAATAAATCCCACTACTCCCTCTGCTCCACTAAAGATCAAAAAATTGTTCAAGGCTGAAATGGATGAATGCCAACTCAAAGGCCTTTGTTATAACTGTGATGACAAATATTTCCTGAGCCACAAGTGTAAAGAACAAAATATTTTTATGGCCATCTCCAAAGATATTTCAGAAGAGGATGTAGAAACTCCTCTTTTGTCTGAGTCACCTGAATCCACTGACATAACCCCTCCCTTAGACCCCCCCAAAGTAGAACCAGTCATTTCTCTCAATGCTCTCATTGGCGTCTTCACTCCCCAAACCCTCAAGCTAATCAGTTACATCAAGCATCTGAAGGTCATTATTTTGGTTGATAGTGGTAGCACCCATAATTTTATTCATCTCTTCATTTCCCAAGAAACTCATTACTACATCCATGCCGTCAATAATTTCCAAATCATGATTTCTAATGGTGGTTCCATGAAATGTGGAGGGTGTTGTAAAAATGTGCATCTCCAAATTGGTGACTACCACCTAAAATCCCATATGTTTACTATCGACATGGGAGGTTGTGACATTGTGTTGGGTGCAGACTAGCTAAGGACTTTGGGTCCCATTCTCATGGATTTTAAAGACTTAACCATGCAATTTGACCAGGAGGGCCACCAATATAAGTTCCAAGGCATCACTGTCGGTTCACTTGAGATCATTAGTTCCCATCACATGGAAAAGCTTCTCAAAAAGGTCATTCTGGTGTTATTTCCCAACTCCATGCCATACAAGCAACAAAGACACCCTCAGTCCCGCAAGACCTCCAAGCCATCCTTTCTACACATAAATTGGTATTTTCCACTCCCCAAGGACTCTCTCCTTCCCATGGTGTTCATGATCATTCCATTCCCCTTGTACCCGGAAGCCTTCCTCCCAATATCCATCCATACCGTCACCCCTTTTTCCAAAAAAATGAAATTGAGAAAATGGTCCAGGAACTCCTTAATGCAGGCGTTATCCGCCCTAGTACCAGCCCCTACTCTTATCCTATGGTCATGGTCCTAAAGAAATAAGGTTCTTGGAAAATGTTTCTTGACTTCTGTGCCCTCAACAAACTTACCATCAAAGACAAATTCCCCATTCCTGTCATTGATGACCTCCTGGATGAATTGAGTGGTGCCCAATTATTCACTAAATTGGATCTTCGTTCGGGCTACCACCAGATACGTATGAAAGAGGAAGACATTCCCAAGACTACCTTTATAACTCATGAGGGCCACTATGAGTGTTTGGTCATGCCCTTTGGCTTCTGTAATTCCCCCTCCACCTTCCAAAGCTTCATGAATCATGTCTTTCATCCTTTTCTCTGCCATTTTGTCTTAGTTTTCTTTGATGATATCCTCATATATAGAAAAAAATGGACATACCATCTTTCTCATGTGGATCGATTTCTCCATCTACTCTCTTAGCACCAACTTTTCCTGAAACAGTCTAAATGCTCTTTTGGCGCCTCAGAAGTAGAATACTTGGGTTATCTAGTTGGCAAGGATGGCATCAGAGTAGATCCTAAAAAGATTGAAGCTATGCAAGACTAGCCTCACCCAAAGACTCTTAAGAGAACGCGTGGATTTCTAGGCTTAATAGGGTATTATTGAAAGTTTCTTAAGAATTATGAGAAGATTGCAACACCTCTCACTGCTCTCCTAAAAAAGAACTCTTTCACTTGGACTCTAGCCGCTGCTCAAG
>JZKD02S2013341.1:7906-22030 GCA_000966675.3 Picea glauca
GGTGTTTCTTTTTTCTTTTTGTCTGCTATGGTGATCCCATGTAAAATATCCCATTTGCTCCAACTGGGCTTTCTAAAGGCTACATACTGAGGAAAGGTTATGAGCGCCCTATTTTACTCGCTAAGGCCGGAATATATTATCTCCAAGCATGTTATCTCAAAGGATATCCTATCCATTTCCTTCCAACTATCCATTTACCCCTATGAGAGACCCCTCACGTTGGCAGGATTTAAGCTCCGATACCACTGTAATGATCCCAAGCCATTATGTCAGGATCATCACGGTTTTGGGTGTCTTTTTAAACTTTTTCTGAGTGAGGCATTCTGTCAAACACTTTGTTGATCTACTTGTTTAGATGTGTTTACTTGCAGGATGGCCTCTTGATTTCGGCCTTAGGGTTTACTGATGTGTTATATATGTGTATTGCAACAATAAAAAAGAAGATATAACCATGGAACATACCTCAACCATATGCAATATGATAGACAAGCCAAAACATCTCAAATCTGCTTTTATTCAGGAAATAGAGAAACCAACTACAATGAAGATGTCGATCTGGAATGCTCAACAGATGGCTAAGAAGATAGACAATAGAGCTGCTACAAAATGCTCCAGGAAGATACTATACGCCTCCAAAGGCTGGATAAGAGATGAAGACCAATGCCAAGGTGTATGAAGTGCCAAACCCCCACTGGAAGATGCCACGTCCTACTGGAACTATCAACCCCTACAATTTCGGCCTTACTGTCAAATACCTCCAAATGCTACGCTGAAGATGTTGAACTGTAGATCGGGATGAGTGGAAACCTCTCCTGAAATCTCAAACCGAAATACCAAGGGAAACTCCTCCAAATGTTAAATCCTCCAATTGAGTTGCGCCCTCCAAATGAGCCCAAACCCGGCCAAATGATAGATCGGGGTGATAGGATCCCCCTCCTAAAGTCTCGGGCCGAAATGTTATGGATAACTCCTCCAAACTGAATNGGTGTTTCTTTTTTCTTTTTGTCTGCTATGGTGATCCCATGTAAAATATCCCATTTGCTCCAACTGGGCTTTCTAAAGGCTACATACTGAGGAAAGGTTATGAGCGCCCTATTTTCCTCGCTAAGGCCAAAATATATTATCTCCAAGCATGTTATCTCAAAGGATATCCTATCCATTTCCTTCCAACTATCCATTTACCCCTATGAGAGACCCCTCAGGTTGGCAAGATTTAAGCTCCGATACCACTGTAATGATCCCAAGCCATTATGCCAGGATCATCACGGTTTTGGGTGTCTTTTTAAACTTTTTCTGAGTGAGGCATTCCGTCAAACACTTTGTTGATCTACTTGTTTAGATGTGTTTACTTGTAGGATGGCCTCTTGATTTCGGCCTTAGGGTTTACTGATGTGTTATATATGTGTATTGCAGCAATAAAAAAGAAGATATAACCATGGAACATACCTCAACCATATGCAATATGATAGACAAGCCAAAACATCTCAAATCTGCGTTTATTCAGGAAATAGAGAAACCAACTACAATGAAGATGCCGATCTGGAATGCTCAACAGATGGCTAAGAAGATAGACAATAGCGCTGCTACAAAATGCTCCAGGAAGATACTATACGCCTCCAAAGGCTGGATAAGAGATGAAGACCAATGCCAAGGTAGATCTGGGCCGTATGAAGTGCCAAACCCCCACTAGAAGATGCCACGTCCTACTGGAACTGTCAACCCCTACAATTTTGGCCTTACTGTCAAAGACCTCCAAATGCTACGCTGAAGATGTTGAACTGTAGATCGAGATGAGTGGAAACCTCTCCTGAAATCTCAAACCGAAATACCAAGGGAAACTCCTCCAAATGCTAAATCCTCCAATTGAGTTGCGCCCTCCTGAAACTACCAAACCCTGCAATTTCGGCCCTCATGAAAGAGGCCTCCAAATGAGCCCAAACCCGACCAAATGATAGATCGGAGTGATAGGATCCCCCTCCTGAAGTCTCGGGCCGAAATGTTATGGATAACTCCTCCAAACTGAATAAATATGAATCTCAAAAATGCCCTCCTCCTCTCCAATTAGTCCCACTTCTCTTGGAAATAATCTGAACCATAAAGCTCTCTCAAGAGGCACTAGAAATCATGGCTAAGGCCCTACAAGTAAAACCCAAATGCTCAAATGTCCAAGAGCCCTCTCAAACTCCTACAACGAACCTTCCCTNACTTAAGCCGCAATTTCCAAATAACTCAGACACTATGTTCTAGTATGAGCTTATATACATTCTGACACTAGACATTGGATTTTCCATGCCGAGGCCTGCTTGTCAACACATACTTCGGCTTTGGAGCAAGTCTTTTTTCTGAGTGAAAAAACTTAGGAATTATTTAATCGCTCACTAAGGCAAGCAAAAAAAATAATTAACAAGCAAAAAAAAGCTCTTTGGAGTATGTGCCCACTCCCAAATCAAGGGTGGCCAATAGTCTTTTACAATATCTCATACCTAGGACATTTATTACAATAGTGGAAATGCGGAAAAGGGGGCCCTTTTAAGGCTTGCTGAATCACTGAAATCTACATATATGAGCATTTCTTGCTCATTCTCTGGCATCTCTTCAGGAAATCCAACTTGTGCAAACTAGTGGATAACAGAATCAACTAAAGCAATTCAAGCACATCAATGGAAAAAGGATTTCTTGGAAGCAGTTCAAGAAATATTTCCAATAGCAATACCTTTCAAAGAACTAATACGACAAGAAGATGCAAGAGTTCTTTGAACTCAAGTTGGGAAACATGACCATGAATGGAATATTTAGAAATTATCTGCATAAGTTTGTCATTGTGTTCTTAGATGACATACTCATTTATTCCAAGTTAGAGAAATAGCATGAACAACACTTGAAGTTGGTACCACAAGTGCTAAGATAACATCAACCGTATACTAAGTTAAGCAAGTGTTCTTTTTATTAGAAGCAGATTCATTATTTGGGGCATATCAATTCAGAGGAAGGGATAGCAGTGGATCCAAAGAAAATTGAAGCTATTAAAGGATGGCCAACACCAAAGAATGTAACAAAGGTAAGGTCATTCATGGGACTTGTTCGATACTACAAGAGATCCAAGATTACTCATTCCATTACATCTTTAAAAAAGAAAGAAATCAAATTTGAATGGACACCAGAGTGTGAAGAAAGCTACCATCTATTTAAGAAATTGCTTACTAGTGCATCTGTTCTGAAGATTGTTGATCCAAATGAAGATTTTGTAATGTCTACAGATGCATGCAAAGAGGGACTTGGCGGAATCCTTACTCAGAATGGACATGTGAATTGTTATTGTTACCCCCTCACTTCCAAGGGTAACTAGAGGAGATTTTTTTCTCCATGATCCACATTCCACACAGTAGTTTCGATGATGACATTCCAGATTCTCCACGGACAATTGCCCACAGATGCCTTCCATTACATGCTCAGCTCACTGACATCAAATGACATGGTGCATTACATTTTGAGGTACACCGTTTTGACACTTCATATCGAGTGATAATGTCAATGTTTGGGGCTTGAAAATGTTGATCACGAATTGAATTGAATAATGAATCATGATGCTTTGAATTTATGATTTTTTCCTTATTTCACCTTGGTGGTGATCATCATCTCCTAGTCAAGTGTTGTCAATCTTGGGAAAAGTTGTACTATTGAGGAGCCTTAATAGGGGTAATGTATCCATATCCCTTACCATACATAACATATTCCATTTGTCTTTCTCCATTATCCTTTCTTTTGGTTTGGTTGTTACATGTATCCCAAAAAGGTCCATGCTTCATAATCCCATGAGAAGAAGAGGTTTGAATGCTCGAGGTTGATGTAGCTTTATCAAAAATATGATATAGAAAAAGCAAAAGCCCTAATTCAAAATGCAAGGCAAAGAAACAAACAAGAAAAACAAAGTCTAAAAACCAAGAAAGAAAGTGAAGCTTGAGCTCTACCCCCTTGCTAAGAAGCCATCACCCTAAGTCCTATGCAATGAATGCATACCTAACAAAAGGACTTAACAAATCAAATTCAAAATCCAAAAGGACTCACACCCTTATCCTTACTTTGTCTATTTTATCTCATTGGTGGAAGATTGAGTAGCTAACCAGGAGGCCCTACACCTGATAGTGTCTTTCCTATTAGGGAAGCTTCCCTTGTGTTGGATTTACTCCTTCACTAAAGAGAGGGAAGATGTTGCCTAGGTGACAGTGGTGACATCTTCTGATGTTCCACTAGTCTTGTGCTTTTTGAGGGCTTTGCACTAAGGTGGTGCAAGATTGTGTGGTAACAGTTATGATTCTAGAAACCTTGAGGATGAGAAGAATTATGTGACACATGACTTGAAGCTTGCTGCCATAGTTCACGCTTTGAAAATGTGGATGCATTACTTAATGGGGAAGAAATTTAAATTGAGGACAGACCATAGTGGTCTGAAATATTTGTTTAAACAACAGACTTTAAATCCGAGGCAAACAAAATAGTTGGAATTTCTGAGTGAGTATGACTTTGATATCAAACATATAAAAGGAAAAGGGAACAAGTTTGTTGATGCACTCAGTAGAAGAGTACACACAATGCATGCTACAGCGATAAGCATGTGCAAATCATATTTAAAGAACAAAATTTTAGAAGTTGTTACCTCAAATGTGCATTACCTATAGGTAAAGGAAGGATTACAACAAGAAATGGTATGGCAGAAATATACAGAGTACAAGCTAGAAGAAAATAGGATACTTATGCATAAAAACAGAGTGTATATTCATAATTCTGGGGAATTAAGGAAACCGGTATTAAAAGAAATGCATAATGTTCTATATGTTGGACATCCTAGTTACTAGAAAACAATTGCAGTAGTAAGAAGCGAATAGTTTTGGCCATGAATGAAAAACGATGTTGCTAATTACATAGCCAGGTGTATGGAATGTCAAACAGTAAAGGATGAACATAGACATCTAGCAGGTTTGCTACAACCATTGTCAATTCCAAAGTGGAAATGGGAAGTGGTAGCCATAGATTTTATAACTAAGTTGCCCAAGACAACATGATTCAATAATGGTGGTGATGGATATATTGACAAAAGTTGCCTATTTTATTTTGGTTAAATTGACTCATAAGGCAACTAATATTGCAAAAATTTATATGAAAGAGATTGTCAGGTTACATGGAGTACCTAAGGAAATTGTCTCATACAAAGATCCAAAGTTTACTTCAAACTTTTAGAAGGGCTTATTCAAAGGATTCGACATAAATCTAAATTTGAGTACATCCTGTCATCCACAAACAGAAGGGAAAAAAGAAAAAGTCAATCAGGTTATTGAAGACATGAAAATGTATGTGATGGATAAACCATCCAAGTGGGAAGACTACTTGCATTTGGTTGAATTTTCCTACAACAATGGATATCAATCCATTGAAGATGAGTACATTTGAAGCTTTATATGGTAGAAAATGAAATACCCCAGTAAGTTGGGCCAATCCAGTAAAGAGAGTAGTACTTAGCCCATAGTTGCTCAAGGAAATGGAAGAGAAAATGGATAATATTAAGCAAAATAAGAAGGCAGCATGGGACAGGAAAAAGAGTTATGCAGACAAAGGCAAGACACCCTGAGAATTTAAATTTGGGGAGCATGTATTCTTGAAAGTGAAACCAAAGAAGAGTTCTTTGAAGTTGGGAAGCTGCACCAAACAAGCAGCCAAATTTTGTGGTTCATTTGAGATATTGGATTGAATAGGACCAGTTCCATACATGCTTGCATTGTCTGCTTCCATGAAAGTGCATAATGTATTTCATGTATCATTATTGAAAAATTATGTGCATGATCCTAACCATGTCATTGACTGGATATTGATTCAGATGGAGTCTAAAGGAGACTTCCAAGTATAGCCAATGTGTATACTGGACAAGAAGGTCACGATGCTCCAGAATAGAGCCAAAGGGAAAGTAAAGCACCAATGGACCTAGTACAGCCGTGAAGAAACAACACAAGAGATGGAAGATGCGATGCGAGAAGAATACCTGCACTTATTTTGAAATTTTCGATGTAAATACAAAATTTTGATGTAACAAGTTATTGTATATATGTGCATGGTGATGTGCACCTAGGACGGTGCAAAATTTAGGGGTAGGGGAATGTAACACCACAGTTTTGATCCCCGAATTTGCAATATATAATTGTTTATATTATGAATGGACAAGAGCCAAATGATGTAAAATGTAAATAATGTACATTGAAGTTTATTAATAAAAATACATCATCGGCAACAAACAAAGAAGGACAAGAACATGGAGGCCTATGATTCCACGAGAGAATAATGGAAGGGGGCTTAGGGGCTCAAGGGGGGCTAAATTTGTTGGAATACTAAGAGGGGGGGTGAATCAGTGTGAGCACAATTAATACTTTTAATCACAATATAAAACTTCCAATAATATCATGAGTATTCAAAACATCATAATTCAATGCATAGACATCACATAAACACAGTACACCAGAACTTCACATGGAAACCCAATGCGGGAGAAAACCACAAAATGTTTTTCTTATTTATCAAAGAGTACATTCATTGGAAGCACCAACTTCCTATTTCTCTAGCTACAACTGGAAGAAGGCTCCAACCCCCTGGTTACAGGTTGCAACCTGAATGAAGCTCCAACTCCCTAATTTTCCGACTCCAACCGGAAGGAGGCTACAACACCCTTTCGTTGCCCCGTCCAACCTCCCTAAAATGTAAATGTAGACCAATCTGTCACTACCACATCAACCTATCACTGTCCATGTCACTGGACTGATATACTATCATTGTCACTATCACTGTCACTATCAACCTGTCACCACAACCTGTCACTGTCAACCTGTCACAACAACCTTTGATCTTGTAGCTGACCTGGTGTATGTGATCACGGACCTGCATACCTTCCTCAACTTCGGCAACAAGAGAATAGCATCTTCATCAACCTTTACCTCAATCTCACCGGACTAGTTTTGGATTAGTCACAAACCCTAACTTTAAGCAAGAATAACATTGTACCTGTAATGAATAAAGGTCTGAAACTTGTACCCAACCATCTTCAGTATGTCTTCTGAAATAACTCCAAGTTTCACTCCTTGAATCATTCCTAAAAATGAGGTATAGAGAAAATGGCAAACCTTGCTGAATTCTAGCCTATTCTAGAGAGCAAACTTGTACGACATGCCACGTGCTCAATATTTGATATCTTATTCTGAAAATCGCACATAACAAACTACAACATGTAATCTTTCCATTGAAATTGGTCTGACAACAGTTTGATTCTCTATGAAGAAGTTATTATTGTTTTACCCAGAACACATGTTTAAAACTAGTTTCAGGACTAGTCAAAATCCATATCTTTCACAAAGTGTATCTCCAAAAGTACAAAAACCCAGAAGCTGAAATTTCTACCACAGGTACATTGATATGTCTTCTCAATAACCTCTGATTTTCGCTATCTGAATCATTCTAGAAAAAACATTATAGCGAAAATGGTAAAATGACCTGTAAATAACATACCTTAGAACAAATCATCAAAAACTTCATCCTCCCTTGGATTTTTAGCCTTCTTTACTTCACCCTCCCTTTGAAATTCATCTCACTGCCTCAAATGTCCAACCTGTATTCTCAAAAGTGATTACACAGAAGTGATTTGCAATTGACACTTCTCTGTGTTTTAAAGGGAAATTTCTTAATGACATGCAACTCATGATGGCATGCAACTCATGATAGCATGCAACTCACATGCAACTCACATCCAACCTTTTATCTTCTATTTACTGCCACTTTTATTCGACATGCAACTTTGTTCAAGGGTCAATCATCCAACATCTAAACTTTCGATAATTAATATTTTTTGATAATTAATTAATTAATGGCATGCAATAATTAACTAATCTTTTTCGACAATTAATTAATCCTTGTTGCAACCACTTTGACTGGTCAAGCTTCTGGACGACCTTCTAGAGGCTTCTAGAATATTCTTGAGGGTCCTCCATCTTCACAGAGCCATATCTCCTCAACCGTGAGGAACTACGTGGCGTACCATATATCACCGAAAATGGCATGACGCGTACTATCCATCTATGATAGTCTTACCTGCAAGTATATTGACCTTCATGTCTTTATTCCTCGATCAACTGCGGGTTCCATGACCAACCTATCATTGGATCCTCTCACATGGATCATATACCAAGGGCACCTCTTAACCAAATGTCCCCATCACCAACACATGCCTCTACCAAGCATGTACTGAAACCAACATACCAGCACAAGATATGTGCATGTACCATACCATGTACCACGCACAACAACCATGTACCTTGAAATTGTACCATGCACCAACCATGCACATCAACCATATCATGCCATACACCATGTACCATAAGATATGCCAAACAAGTAATACCAATGGTGTAACTCAACCAAGTACCATCATCACCAAGAGATGTATCATATCCATGTGCTACCATATACCAAGTGTATACCTTAACAATGTGTCAATATCAATGGTATACCTCTAACACGACAACCAATTGTCCAACGATCTTGTCCACATCTCTAGGGATTCCAGACTTCTCCAAGGGTTGACATCAATCTCTAAGACCACTCTCCAAGGGTTGACATCAATGACAACCAACTATTCAAACCAACTGTCCAACAATAAATTATAATATTTTATTATTTAGCACAAAGGCTTTATCTCATCTTATCCCAAGTCCTTTATCTTAAATTTTATCATTTTTTACCTTGGCATTAACTGCCAAGTGGCAAGAAGTAAACATGGAAATATAATCTTTTCCTTTTGGTTGTTGGGTGATCTTTTGCCATTCTTTATTCGTAGAGGTTCCCTGAGAGCCTAGGTTCAAAACTATGACCCGTGATAGCATGATTATGGCTATTATGAAATCCATGTAGAAATTGTGCCCATGTAAATGAGGAAAATATTTCCATTGAGAAAAACTCTATCACAGCTGAGAATTCCAGGAGTCCGCAGCTAAGAGATTTCCTGGCCAAACTGTGTTGGAGCCCTAGAGGGAGGTGGGATAGCCCGAGGGACTACATGGCAGAGAAGGGGATCCCATTCATTGGGTTGTGCAAGTTGAGGGAAAGAGAGACAATGGATTGGAATTGCTCTAGGAGTTAGCATACTGTGATTTGTTGGGAAATTGGATTGCGTGATAGGCCTAGAGCAGACAATAGGATAAATTTGTCCTTGTGGACTCATAGCCTCAGCTCAGGGGTGGCCCTATTGCAGAAAGAGTACAAGAAACAACGAGGCTATGGTTGGGAGGAACGTCCTTCACCTACAGCCAATTGGTGTTTAGTTCCAAAAGATAAGTGTTATGGCTTACTTCTGTTTATGATGAATTTTAATGTTGTTTATGTTATTCTTTGATGGTTGTTATGTTTACATGAGAATTATATACAATTGTAACATTGAATGTTAATTTATATTTGCATAAGCATGCTTGTCATGTGCATTCATAAATTCATAGCAAGGCAACGAGGAAATTGGTATCAAAGTACAGAGAGATGAAAAAAATTTGTTCCAAGTAGGTACCTCGTATCCTCAATGGATAATAGAAGGAACTAGGTATGTTACATCAACAAAGGACTTCACTCACCCATAAATAGTTGCAACAACTAAATCATATATTAGTGTATCTCCACGCTCCAAAACGTTAGCCTAAATATGGCACTCTAGGAAAATTGTGGTGTTAAAAATAGGTGTGCTAAAAATAGAAACCTCATGCATGTCACTGAAAATAAGCTCATTGGGTATGCATGACACCAAGGAACAAGAATATGCCATCAAATCCGACATGCAAGCATTGCATTCCCACCAGCTAAAAATAGTAGTATCACAAAACCTCATGTATGTTGCTAAAAATCGGCTTGTTAGATTAGAATTAGACCAAGGAACAAGAATATACCATTAGATCTAGCATGTGAGCATTGTATGCCACCTGCTAAAAACAGTGTACCATAAATTAGATGCATGTCACATGCAAGCTCATAGGGATCTCTACATGCACCTCCAAGTGTCACTGCCAAATATACTTGCACATAAAATCATAATTTACGTATCAAATCTTGCATGCAAAGGATACATGCATCTGTCCAAAAGTAAAAATAAATAAAAATGTCACACACGTAGCCAAATTGGAACTCCAACTGAAGCTGAGAATGAACCCATGAACGTGGTCCCTAGAATATGCCTCAACCAATAAACCACAAAAAAGCCTTTAAGCAATCCTTACTGCTGCCATCTTATGGATGCAAGTATCAACGTCGAAGTTGGCACCAGGATTCGAAAGGGTTCAATGATCAATCCTAGGTGCTAACAAGGCCCTCACATCAGGCTTACTCAAGACGAGGAATGGGTCTTCGAGGGTATTCCTTATTGAACATGATGATAAATCCAAAACAATTGTTATATCATCGCTAGTGAGATGGCATGCTTTCAATAAATTTGAACAATCAGAGCTATACTTCTTTGGAGCAAAAGAAGTAAGAATATACATACCATGCTTGAAGAATTTTGCTTAAAATCCCTAGCCATCAGCAAGGAATTTTGCTTATAATCCCTAGCCATTAACATCTCTGCTAGAACTCAACACCTAGATAACTCTCTCAAGGTCTCCTGAGGATAATAACTAGCAAGATGTATGTGGGGAAGGGACGAGGATAGGGAATTGTGTTGGAAGGTCGTAGAGGGAAGTAATATATGAAACACTGGATTGCTAATGGAGGGAAAACCTTCTTTGGGAGGAGGGTATGCCAAAAATCTTTGGGAAAGAGGGCCGAGAAGATCGCGTATCTCTTTTAAGCAAGAAAATTGACTTTCTTATGTCAAAGGAAAAAATGATAATCCTTTTGTGCAGGGATTATCAAGGGAAGCATAAGCCCTCTATTTATAACTTGACTCGTACAAAATCAGGGCGAGCATTCTTCTTCTTTTTAGTTTTTTTTTGTTTTAGTGACTGAAATGTCAACTAAAACAGTCAATACTCCAACTAAAACAGTCGATATGGCATTTCAAAAATCTCAAAACGTCATTGAAATATTTCAGCTGTGTTTCAAAGGCATTTCATACAATGATCTGTTTCAAGAATAGAGAAACATGTTTACAAGTTAAAACACCTAGGTGTGGCATTTCTGTAAAATAGTTAGAAACAATAACTTACAATGTCAAGAGTTTATGAGGGGTTGTTAGAAAAGTAGATGCCTGTTACATTGCTATTAAATGTTCACTAAAATAACATTGAATCATTTCAGTATATGCATATTGATGTTTATCTAATCCAACATTTAGGAATACCCTTGTGGCATCCTAAAACAATGAAATAAGATACAAAAGAACAAACATACAAACTACTTTTAAATAAACAATTTTTGACAAATAGTACATGTAACGACAGATGAACATACCCTGATATTATAAACAATAAAAGGAATTGATATTGACAACAAGCAATGTCAAATAGGAAACTCATGAAAAAAATATTATCTATTTATCATGACAATTACTCTCTTGTCAGCATTTTGTAAAACATTAAAATTAGTTGTCCTACGAAATAGAAATTCAAAGAATTTATTTAAACAAAATATGGATGAAAAGATATTTGTTTTAATCAAGCAATTACGAAAATAATGCAGCCATCCAAACAAATGACTTGATAAATCAAAAAATATCTACATTTTATGGATTTGTATACCTTAGAGACATTCAAACCAGAGCATAAACTTCATCATATACATTTTTAATAAGGTATGCTATGGAACAAACCTTTGAAGCTTTAACATTAGCGAGACATATGCCAACTAAACCAACACCAGATCCCACCTATTACAGAGAGAAGAATGAAGCATCAAATGATCAATATATGTATGTTTGGGGGAAAATCTGAAACAAAAAGGACTATCAATAAATACTAAAACAACAATTAATTTTCAAAAGTACATAAAAATAAAAAGCTAAGAAAGGAACACACCCATGATACATAACTATTTTATTCATCTTCCTTAATAGGTTGTGAATGTAAGAGTGTGACCTTTCCTTCATTTACACACTCATTTACCTTCTTTTCTAAGCACAGTTCACTAGATGGAATTTTCATCATTCCTGTTCCGGACACTTTCATCATGCTAGTCAATACCATTTCAATGTTTATATAATGGCTTCTCATCCTTATCATTCCACTTAAGAACCACAGTTAATTCTATCCACTTGACATTAAACTATTCATTTTGGCAAAAAAAAATGAGTGCTATACTTTGTGCTTGATTGATTGCTTTTCTTACTTCCCTACAATTCGAGAGTAAAATGGAAGATTTAAAAGTGTTGTGTATGATACATCACTTATCATCTTTGTACAAAGTATATAGATATTTGTAAGCGTGACATTAGGCTTTGCAGTCATAGTGATAGGGTTTTCCTAAGAGGATACCACAACAATCCATGGATGTTACATCACAAATGAATATCAAATGTATCTAGGCCCGTGAGTAAAATAAATGTTCATGTATGGGTAATTTGTGAGGATGTCCGATGAATCACTATATTTCCATCCTTAATGATATGGATTTAGGTCTGAGTCCATAAGCAAATGCAGTTTATCAACTTGTCATGTTATTGGGATCTTTTTTGAGCAATTGTGAATCATGCAATCGACCCAATAGTCATGTTAAATGGGCTCTAGTGATGAAGAGGCTATCTCTATCATCATGGTGTTGATTAGTGCCCAACAAAATAAAAATATTAAGTTGTACTTTTAGCTCGGTATAAAGATGAGCTTCATTGTTTGTTTGTATGGGAGGTGTTTATTCTTTTTCTATGTTTGTTGAGATTCATGAATGTTAACAAGAGAATCAAACAGAACTAAAACCAACCCAAATTCTGCAACGAATAAAGAGATAAACAGCAGTAGGAAAGCTCTAGAGAGAGAAATAACCCTAGCACAAGTGCACTAGAAAGAGATATACCCCAAGCACAAGATGGATCAAGCCAAGAACAAGATAACATAATGCTTTATGGTGCCCTTAGGTTAAATCACTTGCATAAAATTGTATGAATGATCACAATGTGTGAAAATACAAATAAGAGTTGTGTATTTCTACACAAGTAAAGAAGTAGGGCACTTTCCCCCACGAGATATTATGGGCCTATATTGAGTTGACTAGGTCGGCCTTAACCAAACCTAGAAATATAATACAAAAGTACAAATGTGAGGATTACATAGTTAACTCTAACATCCCGAGGGCATGAAGAGAAGGTATTACATCACAAATATTTACACACCCCTTAATGTTGAACAAGGGCCACAAAGAGAAGTCATGACATTTCATCCCCACAGTAAGTGCCATATCACTCCCTAAAGTGTCCAATGGGGCAATTGGTGGAAGACACTATGCTCCAAAGGGTTAGAGGTGGATGAAGATTCAATTTAGTGGGCATCTTATTGACCATGGAGATAAGAGCATGTGCTAGAGGAGACTCTTGATTTTGCTCCGATGGGCCAGCAATAAAATCGACAACATCTACAAGTATGGATATGGCCCACTTAGGCATAGGCCTTGACCTAGCTGAAATAAGAGTAGTTGGATTTGACGTATCATTCAAGAAGTTGGCTTCATCATCATCATTGATTTGTTGATGTATTGGAGGACTAACATCACTAAACTACCATCCATTGGAAGAGTGCTAGAGGAAGGACCCTTATAGGTAGAAAGAGGACCAACATCAAGATGTAAAGGGGATAGATCCACTAAAACATATTGGGACTCATTTAAATGAAGTAGAGGAAAGATCCTAGTCGACCATGAGTAGGAAATTCACCAAAGACAACATCTCTACATTCAATCACCTAGTGGGTGAAGGCTAAGTCACCTGGTTCGAATTCGACAACCTTGAAGTTCGACAAAAATTCGACAGTGAAAATTTCTAGGATAAAATTCAATAGACTACAAAATTTAAAAATTTTAAAATATATGAATAGAATAAAGATAAAAATGAAATATATATGTAATTAAACACATGATAGAAATTAAAATAGCATGCTAACATGTTTAAAGAGATATTTCAAGTGACAAGAACAC
>JZKD02S2013352.1:0-14859 GCA_000966675.3 Picea glauca
GTTTGGGTTTCCAGGTGAAAAATCTCTGTGTAATGTTTGTATTTGCCATTGTATCTTTTCTGTTCTTTTATGAATATTAGTTTGCAGTAGATATTGTACAAGGTTAGAATTTACAGTTATGAATATATATGTTGCAGGACTGTTGGGAGGGGGAGGTGCTGACAAAAAGACCACGATGGCTAAAGAAAGGTGGTGGAAGGCACCTTGAATGGTGGTGCTAACTTCCACCGAAACCAATACCGCATTTGGTCTTCACTGGCCCGGAGAACCAAGAGCGGCTCGCTGGCCCCGAAATGAATTACTCGCCAAGTTGGTAGATGAAGAGGCTCCTCATTAGTTAATGAGGGATGGGAGTGAACCGCCCATCCGTGGAGGCCTCAGACCTGACCACTGCGGGGAAATTCGTGCCACACTCAACCTCGCTGAAAAAGAAAAGGTAGGTAAAAAGGGTGTGGAAGAAAGGGGGAGGGAGGGGAAATCATAGAAAATGGATCGGAAGAACTCTGGAACAAAATACAGAGTGAGCGATAGCAGAGAAGAAGGAGAGTAACCTTCATTCTTGATCGTTGAAGAACAGAGACAGAGAGTCTCAAGCATCATGATCTAGCTTGGGGGTGGCTAGTGGTAAATCCATTCGGAGTCTATGAACCTACAGTTGGGTGGAAACGAGCACCCCTCTCAACAGTTGCATCAAACCCGATGTTTTTCTAATAAGTGTTATATCTTGCATCTTGAATTTAGATATCTTGGAATGTATGCTCATGGTTTGAACACTTATAAATGGTTTATGTGTAGAAATGTATGCATGGTGTTTTGATCGGAATGGTGGTTGCATGCTTATGTTGGAATGACCACATTCGTCTTATTTATATATAGATATATGTATTTGAACAAATCCAGTTTTTTTAAGACTGTTATCGGAAGGTTGTTTCCCTTATTTTTCTCTCGTGCTGCCCTGGATAGAATTCCTCACAGGGACACCCTTTCGGGATCGTTCCCTTACATTCCAGAGACGGGGTAAGTTCCCTGAAAGGACTACTGCCTTGGTAAAATCTTGAATTTACTTTTTATCTATCACAGATGTTAATAGTTTAGGGATTTAAGAAGACCTCTCAGTCTGGTCATAAAACCTGGTGAAAATATGCCCAGGAACCTGATGAAGGACTTTAAGGCCTAAGTTTGAAAACCCTGCACGAGAGAGAGAGTGGGTCTCTTAGAGCTCGGTATTTCAGTGTTTCGGCAACCGGGAAACCCAAGGGTCAGTTTCCTTGTATTCGCCAGACGCGAAATCCCGACTTGCGAAACCCCGAAATGAGTATAGCGTGATTAGTTGTGATGTTTCGGCATTTCGATATCCGGGACACCTAAGGGTAAGTTCCCTTGTACTCACCAGTCCTGAAATTCCGATTAGCGAAACCCCAAATGAACTAGCATAGATGAGTTGTGATGTTTCGGAGGTTTGGTACCCAGGATACCCTTCCTCTTGCTAAATGCACGAATGAGATCCTTTCAGAGGATCTAAGGTCCGTTATGACCATTAAATTGGATGAAGGAATGCAAGAGTTAATGCCTCGACCCCTTTTTTTAACCTTCGTAAGTAGTAAAGAAATCGGGACCGTCGATTCCAAGACCCGTGGGAGTACCTGGACCGCCCAGCTATAGAGTACACGTGGTGGCCGGTAAGCGTTTCGGCTTTTCGGCACCCGGAAGATCAGAGGGTAAGAATCCTTGTCCTCACGACATATGAAATCTCAAAATGACGGTGTGTGCAATATAGGATGTTTCGGTGTTTTGGAACCCGGAATACCCAAGGGAGTATTTCCTTGTACTCACAAATTCCCGAAACCCTGACTCGTGAAATCCCGAAATGATAATAGTATGGAGAAGATATAAGATCTCATAGTTTCGGTACCCATGATATCTAGAGGCGAGTCCCTTGTACTCACGATTTCTTAATCCCCGACCTGCTAAATTCCGATGGGTGAAATCCCGAAATAGATGCGCAGGTTTAAGAGTTTGTATTTCGGAGTTTCAGCTTCTGGAAGGTCTAGGTGCGAGACCTCTTGTCTGCGCACATCGTGAAACTTCGATTCATGAAACCCTGACTTGGGCCAGCGTGGGTAAGTATTGAGGTTCGGTATTTCGGGAACCGGGATAATCAAGAATAAGTTCCCTTGTACCCACTAGTTGTGAAATCCTGAACTACGAAACCCCGAATTTGGTCAAGTGTATGATGAGCGGGTGTATCGGCTTTTTGGCATTCGTGTAGTCGAGGAGAGTGAAGCTTCGGCCTCTTGTATCGTGAAGTTCCTATATGAGAAACCCAACTCACGGAATCCCAAATTGGCATAGTGTGACTTGATTCAGCATTTTGTCTTTTCGAAACACAAAAGACTCAAGGGTAAGTTTCCCTTGTACTCGCAAGTCCCGAAATCTCGACTTACGAAGTCCCGAAAAATAGGGTGTCGAGAAGTTATTATACTTTGGTATTTCGGCACCTGGGGTACCTAAGTGCGGGCCCCATGTGTTCGCCAGTCACGAAACCCCCGACTCGAGAAATCCCACTGGAGGAAACCCCGAAATATTGGAGCATGTTAGAGTTTGGTGTTTCGGAGTTTTGGCTCCTGGGAGACCCAGGTGCGAGACCTCTTGTCGTCGCACATCCCGAAATCCCAATGGAGGAAACCCCGAAATAGTGGAGCATGTTAAATTTTGGTGTTTCGGAGTTTCAGCTCTCGGGAAACCCAAGTGCAAGACCTCCTATCGTCGCACATCCCGATGGAGTAAACCCCGAAAGGTGGAGTGCCATGTTTTTAAATCCGAGGAAATTTTTAGTTATGACAAACTATTGGTCCCCTTCGGATTTCGGCACTTCGAGAGACAGGAGAGCAGGGGATCGCATGCAGCGCAATTTGTCGTATCGCTAAATCCGGAAGTACCTCTTCGATAAGGCTTGTGGTCATCACCCACGATCACATGGGTAAGGATAAGGGATGGTAGGAACTGCATCAGGCCCCATAGGAATTCGGGGAATTCTGTTCCTCGGTGAAAAGAAGGAAAAAGTCGAAAAATATTAGGTCTCGTAGTGGGTATGTTACATGAAGGACCTTGGTATGATGCACTACCTATTGGGCTAGAAGTATGGCAGAGGAATGATGAGATTTTCCTGAGTCAAGAAAAATATACAGTGGAGATATTCGGGATGATGGACTGCAAATCCATGCCTACACTAATGGTGATGAACTTGAAGAAGATGAACGAGGCTTCCTCCAATTCAAGCAAGATTTATCCACATATTTATAGACAGCTGATTGGATCATTGATGTATCTAGTCAACACCAGACCTAATATATGCTATGCATGAATGTACTTAGTCGGTTCATGAGTCAGTCGAGACAGACATACTGGATAGCAGTGAAGCATGTGTTGAGATATCTACAAGGCACAGTTGGTTATGGCCTAAGATATGCCTTCGGTGTAGACATGACATCGTAGGGATATTATGATACAGACTGGGGAGGTAGAGCAGTGGACCAGAAGAGCACATCTGATTGTTGTTTTATTTTGTGATTATCCATGGTTTCCTGGTGCAGAACGAAATAGACTTGTATAGATTTGAGTACCACAGAAGCAGAGTACATTGCATTATGTGTGGAATTCCACAAAGCAGTGAGGCTTCAAAAGCTCCTTGTAGAATTATTTGGACATGAGATGGATTCCACCATTATCCATTGCGATAACCAAAGTTGTGTAAAGCTCTTGAGAATCATGTGTTTAACGATAAATCAAAACACATTGAGATATGGTGTAGAGGAAAGCAATACATGTGCAGTGCCTTTCTACACACAAGCAGGTTACAGATGTCTTCACCAAACCGCTTTCCAGGATGAAGTTCAAGTACTTTTGTGAGAGAGTTGGCCTGGTGGAGAATGTCTCCATAGCTTAGAGGGAGTGTTGATGATTGCATCGTCATGTGACATTCTCTGTGTCATTCTCCTCAAGACTGAGTTGAGTTGATCTGTGAGAGGGCCCATGTGATGGGTGTCTTGTTCTCCTCTGGACTGAGTTGAGACAATGTGTGCCCATGTGTTGGGTGTGCCCATGTGATGGGTGTGCGTCAGACTCTAGACTGATTTGTTATGACATCTGTTCTCTTGTATACTCCTCTGGACTGAGTTGAGATGACTTGATATGGTCTCCTTCCTCTTACTCCTCTGGACTAAGTTGGGTCGGCTTGATATGTTCTTCTGCGTTGTACTCCTATGGACTTAGTTGAGTCGGCTTGAGATGGCTCTCCAGATGGTACTTTTGTGGACTTAGTTGAGTGATCTGTTGAGAGTGGCATCATTGTGGCTGAGAACAGGTAGACGTGTCCCTAGTGGTTGAGCACTATAGGATGTGACATCCCTTGCTATATTGTAAGAGAGTGAGACTTTGGTAAAACCCTAATTATGTTGTGAATGGTACAAGTCAACCCCACCATGTGAAAGATAATTAATGTTGTGTAATTATTAATTATATTATTAAGTTGTGCATGTCGGGCCTATTGTTCCAATAGACACATCATTTGATGTGATAGGTTTTGTATAAATAAAGAGTGAATCCCCATTGTGGATTACACTCACTTGTCATCTCATAATTTCATAAGTTGTGGTCTGAAATTATGAGGATTGCAATTCACTCTTCTCTAGGAGCTAGCTTTCTCAGTCATAGCAGCACCCTTCTGTGTGCTAGTTTTGGTGGTGGATGGTGGATCTTCTCTTGGCAGTATAGAAAAGGATTGTTTGGTTTTTCCCTAGATTGAGAAGGGTTTTCCGAAGATACTTCTTGTGTTCTTGTGCATGGTTATTCTTCTTATGATCTTGGTAATTGCAGCACTTGTGTATGGTGTTGCTACATTTGTTTATGGTTCAAGTACATGCTAAATGAAATAAACCTCATACATGAGCCCAACATAGAGAAAATTCAACATGGTATCAAAGATGACCTGAAGATGACTATGTGCACAGTAAGTGAAGACACATCTATTGTTGTCATACCCCTATTTTTGCAAAGAAAGGACCGGACCCCCACTTAATTTATGTGGTGAAGAAACTGGTTGGCCGCAGGCCTATCAGACTTGGCCAAAATTTGTTTAAGGTGGTTAAGGAGAATCCCCTCTAGTGTTGTCACAGAAGACTCCCTTAAAAAAGACCTACCGCCGACACAAAACCTCAAACAAGAATCTTGTCTCAGTTGAATCCATTTTCTGTCACAAAATTGGAAATTTATGTCTAGAAACGAGTATTATAATTCCCTTGTCAATAAATCAGTCGATATGGAGTCTGCGGATGGGGGATTGTAGGCCTTCAAGGCGCCAATGAATACCTAGATATTTTATCGTTCGAGCTCATCTCTAGGGCTGAAGAATCAACATATGGCATTCGACGGAGAGGAGATAGATCTTGAGGAGAAGATGAAGAGAATGTGGTAGCAGACGGTGACGAAAAGGATGTAAAAGTACAAAAGTGTTACCTTCATCATCTTCGTTCCTCTTCTTCTCATGTTGTTTGTATTGTTTCTCATGCCCCAGGTTCCCATCAAGATGAATTCCATGTTGCAAGATGGATAAATTCCGCATCACGAGAATTTCTCGTCGGATGACAGATCTAGGAAGTACGCGGTTGTCTTTGATGCGGAGAGTTCGGGTAGCAGAATGCATGTGTATTGTTTCGATAAGGATCTACAGCTCCTGCATATAAGGAATGAACTCAAACTATTCGAACAAGTTCTAAGTGTGTGTGTTATAAGTGCACCTTATAGAACACACACTATTCAAGGAGACTAAACTTGGATATCAAGGAGACTAGACTTGGATATCGAAGAGACTAGACTTGCAGCTAGTGATGTGAAAGATTTGATCAAGACATTGTAACTATGTGTATCATTATTATTTTTGGAAGAAAGGAAAGAAACATAAGGCACCTCAAAAGAAGTCAAGGAATGTAAGCAAGAACGACGAGAAGTTCTTCTCTACCTCAGTCGTCTCGGGAAGACCAAAAGCAAGATTGAGCATGCTTGCAGACTAAGGTAAGTCTTGTACTACTTTCTTTAATTGATTTTATCATTACTTTGTAGTAGCTTGATTTTGATAATGAAGGGTAGTATCCCTGGTGTGGGATCCCTCATGACTTGGACCATTATCCCTGGTGTGGTAGTCCAAATTTTTTGTTCGATTGGTCATTATCCCTATGGGAGGCCAGATTTCTTATTTCATTATTGAAGGGATATTATCCCTGGTACGGGAACCCATTTGTGTTGGTTGGTTAGTATCCTAGTACAGGAGGCCATTTTGATTGTTATCCCTATGGAAGTTCATCTTGGTTATTATCCTAGTATGGGAGTCTAGCATAATTGATCCAGAAATGGATCTAGGAGCTTGATGGGGCTCAGAAAGGCCTAAAATAAAACTTCTCATAATGGATCCAAAATGGACGTGTCCATAGGCCTCATCGATACGAACACAATGCAACTTGAACGGGCTCAAACGAACATCGTATTCTCCGGATATTGTGATCTGTTTGCTTTGCCAAACATGCAAAAAGTCAATGAAAAGTCAACCATGTCAAATTCAACCCTGATGTTGGCATGTGTGACAGGTGACGTCAGCACACGTTAGGATGATGTCATAATGATGATGTGGTTTCACCAGGAGGTGACATGTGTCACTCAGTTTCGTCACTTTTGGGATGAGTTGGCACTATACGGACTTGACATGTGTCACCGTACGGATGACAAGTGGTACTCAGCACAGTGACATGGCCCAACAATAGATGGACTGGGCATATGGATTGTTTACATGTCAGACAGGTGGCAGGTTGACTGGACATACGGATTGATAATGTGGTCCAATCCTGGGTCACCACATGGCCCAATCAGGTGGTGCCACGTGGCACCCTGCAGATGCCTAATGACAGTTGGGTAAAAAAATTGTTAGGTCATGGGTTCGAACCTTCGACCTCCTCAAACGCCAATGACTTTACAACTAGGCGCTAACCATTCGGTCTATGGTTGTTTCTTGTTGGATATTTGGCGCATTATTGATATGTGTTGACAGTGGTGTTTGATCGCGGGCTAGTATCCAAGACCAATGAACTGGAATGTGGTGTGGAGTTTGGGGGCATGGCCACATGGCCCATGCCATGAGACCAAGGGTTGTCAAACAGGGGGCGCGTGAAGGACTAGGGATTATCCCATGGATTCGGAAATTCACCATATGACTAGATCCAATTGTTAAGGGGGCGAGCGCGCAGGGATTAGACCATGGTTCCACCAATTGCGCATGCGAGCAGGTGTTAGCAGAGGAGGGGCCAGCGCGCAACCCCTTGGGGGATGGTGCTTGGCCACATGACCCATATGACCCTAAAATAGGGGTGCGCACCCAAGTCAAAGGGGATTATCCCAATATATGTGCAAAAAGTGGTTTTTAAACCATATTATAGTGATTTTCAATTATTTTTGGGGAAGTTTTGGAGATTTTTGGCCAATATTGGGGGATATTGGGCCCTTTTTTAGGCCAGATCTTGGGGGTAAGTTGGGATATGGTTACCAAATTCAGATCTATATAAACCAGGGCTTCTTGGAGCCATGGGAGGAAAATCAAAGTAGGTTTATGCTGAAGATTTGCCAAGCCAAAGTCATTTTTATGCAGGGAAGCTATTGAGGAGCACACCTTTGCGGGCCATTTCTGGGAGCTCCAATCATCCGATTTCAGTGTCGTTTATTTTGTTGGGTTCTAGAGATCTGGTAGAATAAGACCAGATCCGTTTTGTATCCTTTTGGAACTTCTGTGATTTACCTATAAAGATTTGAACATAAATAATAAATTCTCACTAACTGAGACAAAGACTCGGAGACGTAGGTGAGATTGTCAAACTCCGTTATCACTTTGGTGTTCTATGGTTTGTTGTTCTTCTTGATTTATTTCAGATCTGTATATGTGCATATGGTTGTGATGTTTCTTTTATAATCCTTCCTCTTTCATTCAACATCCTAATTGGTTAATTAACACATGCTTAATAACTCAACCATTGTAATTTAAAAGATCTTTTCGGATCAAGTGGTATCAGAGCTAGTTGACGTTTTGACTTGAGTTTTGCATGTTAACCAGGGAAAATATACATCGTGGTGAAGGAGAAATTGTTGAAGAGAATCCATTTATTGGATTGAGAAAGAGAACTTCTCAAAGCAAGAGGATGGCATCAGAAGAGGGACTTTCTCAGGATGAGAAAGAGTTTCGAAAAACTTTCTTCGCCATGTCGGAGATGATGAAGGTTTTGTATGATGATTACTTGGAATGGAAGAGACCGAATCTAGGTGAATATTCAAAGGGAAAAATTGAATAAGGAGATAATCCTCCTCAAATTCCTCCTTCACCTCCATCTTCACCTCCTTCTTCTCCTTCTTCTTCAAGTTCAAGTTCTAAATCCAATGCAAAGAAACATGTCCAAAAACATAAGAATGAAATGCATTTATTAAAACTTGATGTTAAATTTGAATTACCCATGTATGATGGTGAAGTTAATGCAGAGAGACTTGATAATTGGGTCAGACAAATGGAGGTTTATTCTAGTGTGCAACAGATCAAGGATGAGGCAACTCATATCAAGTTGGCATCACTCAGACTTGTAGGAACAACACTCATTTGGTGGCAAAGCAAGTTGCAAAATGGCATGCAACAGGTGGGTAATGTATTTCCATCATGGAAAAGTTTCATTTCTTCACTTAGAAAGAAATTATATCCTTTTATAAAGAGAAAGTGTTAACTGAATGGCAAGATTTAAAACTAAGAAAAGGAGAAGCAGTGCAAGAATACACCGATGGATTTCGTAAAATGGCATTGATGTTATATATTCCTTTACATACCCAAGAAACTCTTATGAAGTATATAGGAAGTTTACCTGCACATATTCAAAATATTGTATTCATGTTTGGACCAACTAATATTGATGAGGTTTATGTTCAAGCAACATATATTGAAGCAGGGAAAATAAGGGTTGGTGTATCAAGGGAATCATCTTCAAGGAAAGAGGACAAAAGGAAGTGGAATGGCAAAAAGACAAATTCAGTGGCAAGAAAGGAAGAGAATCCCTCTTGCAAGCATTGCAAGAAAGAGGGGCATGATGAGTACCATTGTTGGCAATTTCATCCCGAGAAGAGACCGAAGTGGTTCAAAGAGAAGAAAGGGAGGAAAGCAGTTGCAGCAACAACACAACCCACGAACTTGGGATCGGATTCAGGTGATGAATCGAAAGTCTCATTGGTCGATATGACAGGTAAAATTGGTGAAGGATTTGATTGTAGAAGTAACTTGTTTCACATAAGGATCATCGACACATTGATAGATAGTGGATCGCAATCTAACTTAATTTCAAAGGAATTGGTTAAGCAATTGGGATTAAAAACACAGATGCATCATAATCCATACACACTTAAATGGATAAGCAACAAACATCAATTGCACATAACAAAGTAGTGCACATTAAAATTTGCAATTTTATCTAAGTTTGTGGATGAGGTAACATGTGATGTGGTGTCACTAAGTGAATGTGGAATGGTCTTAGGCAGTCCATACTTGTATGATCGTAAATCAATCTTCTACAGGGAAAAGAATCAATATCATTTAACCAAAGCAGGTCAAGAATATGTGGTTCATGCTCATCATGTAAAGGCAAATAAAACTCTTCAAACTATGGAACAATTAAGAAAGGCAGCTCAAGCAAGAAACACACCTATAATTGTTTCAAATCAAGTAATTGATCTTAAGCAAGAACAGGATATGACTGTGGAATGGAAAATCAATCACAATTTGCTTCAAGATAAGCTAATGTCGTGCAAATATTATAAACATATCAGCTCATTTGCAGACATATTTTTTATGCTATCATTAGTAATGTTGTCAAAATGGATGATAGTGGCTTCAGTAAGATGTGACAGGGTAGCTCGCAGGGGTGTAGACCGATTGGCAAGTGTTGTGTAAATGGAAGGAAATGTAAAAGGAAGGTCTCAAGTTCAATTCTCACCCCGATTTATCCAGAGACGTGCTTGCGAGCGGTGTGATTCTCCCTTGGGGTTATAAGGCAGCTGACATGATTCGACCCCGTGTCACGTGAGTACGATACTGTCGCCATTACTGATTCCCCTAGTTACAAAAAAAACAAAAAAAAAATATGTGACAAGGTACAAATGGCTAACAATATGTTGTGTCAATTGTCATGATTGTGTTACAGTTAATCTTGATGAGACAGGTGCACGAGACAGAGTTCAAAGATAGAGAACAATTCGGGTGGCCTATACCTAGCTTGATGACTAGTCAGTAACCTTTTTTGGGACCAAAAGGTCCTTAGTGGGGAGGTGTGATCCAGAATTGGATCCAGGAGCTTGATGGGGCTCAAAAAGGCCTAAAAATCAAAGTTCTCATAATGGCTTCAAAACGGACGTGTGTGTAGACCTTGTCGATATGAACCCAACGCAACTTGAATGGGATGAAACGGACATCATATGCTCTAGATATCGTGATCTTTTTGCTTTTCCAAACACGCAAAAAGTCAAAAAAAAAAAGTCGACCAAGTCAAAGTCAATGATAACGTCAGCATGTACGTCAGGTGACGTAATCATGTTGATGTGGCGTCACTAGGAGGTTACACATTTCAATCAATTTCGTTACTTTCAGGCTGAGTTGGCACTGTACGGACTTGACATGTGTCACCGTACATATGACACATGGCAGTCCGTACAGTGACATGGCCCAATGACAGATAGACTAGGCATATAGATTGTTGACGTGTCAAACAGATGGTAAGGTGACTAGGTGCATGGATTGATGATGTGGTCCAATCTTGGGTTTCTACGTGGCCCAATAAGGTGGTGCCACATGGCACCCTATGGATGCCCAATGACAGTTGGGTAAAACAATTATTAGGTCGGGGGTTCGAACTTCCGACCTCCTCGGGCGCCAATGAATTTAAGACTAGGCGCTAACCATTCACGTTATGGTTTTTTCTTGTTGGAGAGTTGGTGCATTATTGATATGTGTTGATAGTGGCAGAGAATGGGCGGATAGCCCCGGTCTGTAGGGGCCAACCCTGTCCGACCGCGGGCTAGTATCCAGGACCAATGAACCGGAATGTGGCTTGGATTTTTGGGGCATGGCCACATGGCCCATGCCACGAGACCAAGGGATTTCAAACAGGGGGCACGTGGAGGATTAGGAATTAGCCTGTGGATTCGAGGATTCACCATATGACCAGAGCCGATTGTTAAGGGGGCCAACGCGCAGGGGTTAGACCATGGTTCCACCAATTGCGCATGCGACCAGGTGTTACCAGAGGAGGGACCAGCGTGCAGCCCCTTGGGGGCTGGAACTTGGCCACATGACCCATATGACCTTGAAAGAGGTGTGCACACCCAAGTCGGAGGGGCTTATCCCAATATATGTGCAAAAAGTGGTTTTTAAACCATATTATAGTGATTTTCAATGATTTTTGGGGTAGTTTTGGAGATTTTTTACCAATATTGGGCCCTTTTTGAGGCCAGGTCTTGGGGGGAAGTTGGGAGATGGTTACCAACTTCAGATATATATAAACCAGGGATTCTTAGAGCCATGGGAGGAAATTCAGAGCAAGTTTATGCTTAATATTTTCCAAGCCAAAGTCATTTTTATGCAAGGAAGCTATTGAGGAGCGCACCTTTGTGGGCCATTTCTGGGAGCTTCGGTCATCCGATTTCAGTGTCGTTTCTTTTGTTGGGTTCTAGATACATGGTAGAACAAGACCAAATCAGTTTTTTAACCTTTTGGCACTTTTTTTATGTACTTATAAATCTTTGAACGGAAATAAGAAAGCCTCACCCACTGAGACAAAGGCCCGAAGATGTAAGCGAGATTGTCGAACTCCATTATCACTTTGGTGTTCTATGGTTTGATGTTATTCTTGCTTTATTTCAAATCTATATATGTGCATATGGCTATGATGTTTCTTCTATAATTATTCATCTTTCATTCAACTTCCTAATTGGTTAATTAACACATGCTTAATAACTCAACCATTGACATTTAAAAGATCTTTTCAGATCAATAATACTGTAGAGATAGTAGAGGACCTGAGAAGACATGGGATGTCTCCAGTTTAGCAACACGAGAAAAGGAAGTTTTTCATCCTTCTGAATTCAGAGGGAGTCAAACTATTTGAGAAGAAGGAAGGGGCAATACCTTCTTCCCTTCAACAGTTCAGAGGGAGACAGTTATTGATCCAGTTGATCCAGTCGATCCTGTAACTCTAGCTGATGATCCCTAGAGACATTGGCAGTAGTCCAAGAGAAGCCTACACATGCTCGACGGAATTTTTTGGAGGCAGAGGGACGTGCATCTCCTCATGATACATTCCGAGAGAGCAAGAGACCACATAGATTTTTTATCTATGTTTCAGCTATGAGCCACATCATTGATATTAAACCTTCTTGTCATGGAGAAGCACCGGGACAACAATTTTGGCAATATGCCATGACCAAAGAGTATCATTCCATGATGAAGAATGATGTGTGGATCTATAAGATCAAACATGCAACTAATAGAAGTGTTGAAAAGTACAAAGCGAGATTTGTGGCTAGAATATTCTCTCAGGTGGAGGGAATAGATTATGAGGAGACATTTTCTCTTGTTTCCCAATACACTTCCATCTGTGCGATTATTGATCTTATAGCATCCATCTATTGGAGACTACATCTAATGGATGTAAAGAAAATCCTTTCTCAATGGTGAGATTGAGGAAGAAGTTTACATCGAGCTACCAGATGGATTCATGACACATGAGAAGGAGTATCATGTGTGCAGGTTGAAGAAAGCCATGTATGGACTAATGCAGGCACATCATGCTTAGTATGAGATACTTGATGAGTTTGGGCTTAAGAAAGAGTGTTTTTTATCCAAACCTATACTACAACAATGTTGGTGGTGAGTGCCTGATTTTTTGTCCTATATGATTCTGAAAGCCTTACTGTTGAATGCAATTGTGCATTATCTTCTGAATTTGAGATGAAGGACCTTGGTATGATGCACTACTTCTTGGACTAGGAGTATGGAAGAGGACTGATGAGATTTTCCTAAGTCAAGGAAAATATACAGTGGAGATATTCGGGATGATGGACTGCAAATCCATGCCTACACCTATGGTGATGAACTTGAAGAAGATGAACGAGGCTTCCTCCAATGCAGGCGAGATTAATCCACATATTTATAGACAGCTGATTGGATCATTGATGTATCTAGTCAATACCATACCTTATATGTGTTATGTAGTGAATGTACTCATCCAGTTCATGAGTCAGCCGAGACAGACACACTGGATAGCAACGAAGCATGTGTTGATATATCTACAAGGCATAGTTGGTTATGGCCTGAGATATGCCTTCGGTGTAGACATGAGATTACAAGGATATTCCAATGAAGACTGGGCAAGGAGCACAGTGGACCGGAAGAGCACATCCAGTTGTTGTTTTACTTTGTGTTCTACCATGGTTTCCTAGTGCAAAAGCAAACGGAATTATGTGGCTTTCAGTACCACAGAAGTAGAGTACATTGCATTATGTGTGGCAGTACACAAAGAAGTTAGGCTTCGCAAGCTCCTTGCAAACTTATTTGTACATGAGATTGATTCCACCATTATCCATTGTGATAACCAGAGTTGTGTAAAGCTCTCTGAGAATCTTGTGTTTAATGATAAATCAAAACACATTGAGATATGGTGCAGAGGAAAGCAATACATGTGTAGTACCTTTCTACACACGAGCATGTTTCAGATGTCTTCACCAAACCGCTTGCCAGGACAAACTTTGAGTACTTTTGTGAGAGACTTGTCGTGGTGGAGAATGCCTCCCTAGCTGAGAGGGAGTGTTGATGATTGCAGCGTCGTGTGGCATTCTCCAAGTCGTTCTCCTCTGGATTGAGTTGAGTCAATTTGTGAGAGGGCCCATGTGATGGGTGTGTCGTTCTCCTCTGGACTGAGTTGAGATGAAGTGTGCCCATGTGTTGGGTGTGCCCATGTGTTGGGTGTGCCCATGTGTTGGGTGTGCCCATGTGATGGGTGTGCGTCAGACTCTGGACTGAGCTGTTATGACATGTGGTCTATTTTCTACTCCTCTAGACTGAGTTGAGATGACTTGAGATGGTCTCCTTCCTTGTACTCCTTTGGACTGAGTTGAGTCGGCTTGAGATGGTCTACTGCCTTGTACTCCTATGGACTTAGTTGAGTCGGCTTGAGATGGCTCTCCAGATGGTACTCCTCTGGACTCAGTTGTGTGATCTGTTGAGAGTGGTGTCCTTGTGGTGGGGAGCAGGTGGACGTGTCCCTGGTGGTTGAGCAGTAGAGGATGTGAGATCCCTTGTTATATTGTCAGAGAGTGATACTTTAGTAAAACCCTAATTATGTTGTGAAGGGTACAATTTGGCCCCACCATGTGAAAGATAATTAATATTGTGTAATTATTTATTATATTATTAAGTTTTACATGTCAGCCCTATTGTTCCAATAGACACATCATTTGATGTGATAGTTTTTGTATAAATAAAGAGTGAATCCCCTGATCCAGGTGGATATCGAGGGCCACCCAGCTTTTCCAAATGGCTCAAAACAGTTTTCTGGCCATTTTGGCAATTTACTATTTTTAGCAGGTTTTCACTTCTTGGGCCATTTTAAGGGCCTAAATGAAGTTTTTTCGAGATCGAGGTTCTCAATGATAGCCGAAGGCATAATTGATGCCCCAAAATGAATCTCCTCGACGATACCTTTCCAACGAGCTATCACACGCCTAAAACGGAGATCGTAT
>JZKD02S2013352.1:14909-27659 GCA_000966675.3 Picea glauca
CTCTGTATTTTTACAGTCTCTGTACATTTCTTTCATTAATAGAAATCGTGTATTACTGTATCTCTGTGTTTATGGTTTCATCTCTGATATATTTCTGTTATATTATTGGATATACATGATATCTCTGTGCATTTCTTTATTATATCTCCGCTCTCATTTCGTGCCGAAAATAATCTGGATCATCCCCATTGTGGATTACACTCACTTGTCATCTCATAAGTTCAGACTTTGTGGTCTGAAATTATGAGGACTGCAATTCACACTTCTCTAGGAGCTAGCTTTCTCAGTCATAGCAGCACTCTTTTGTGTGCTAGTTTTGGTGGTGGATGGTGGATCTTTATTGGCAGTATAGCAAAGTATTCCTAGGTTTTTCCCTTGATTTAGAAGGGTTTTCCCAGGATACTTCTTTTGTTCTCTTGCATGGTTATTCTTCTTGTGATCTTGGTAATTGCAACACTTGTGTATGGTGTTGTTGCATTTGTTTATTGTTCAATTACATGCTAAATGAAATAAACCTCATACTTGAGCCCAGCTTAGAGAAAATTCAACAACAGCATCGTCAATTACATTGTGTAAGACGAGCTTCGGGTCCAAAATAAAATTTATGGGAAACTGTGCAGCCTCACCTTAAGAAAACAAACAATTATGTGGCTATGTTTGCAGAAAGGCCAATACGAACATCATTTGGATCGGTTTCTTACAGATCCATAAACAATGCTAACATTTATTATTCATGACCCAATGGCGTCTAGGTTTGTAACATTATTTCCCTACAAGATGAGCGTATGGATTTATCTATGGATATTTTCAGTTTCCTTTTCTCTTCCTCTTTATTTATATCCTATGCTCGGTTAGTCCATTTGTATCGTCCCACTCTTCATCATCGATCTATTGTGTAGCCTATGCTATTGTTTACCAACTGATTAAACAAGGGGATTGAATGTTGCAAGTATTTCAACAACTGTCATCTCAATGATTTATTCACTTCTGAACTGGGAAATGAGATTGGAAGACTGCAAAAATGAAATATTGAGTTGCCTACTGAAATTTCTATGTCAACCTCATAGAGCACCGGATTTATAGAAAGAAACTATATATGGACTCACAGAGAGTCTCCATGAAAATATTTGAAATGCATGTGTGGCTAGTGCAAGGATGGACAGATCAAATATATCTTCACCCCATAAATGAAGCCCAACAACACTTAGGAACTAATAGTAATGATGATTATCTTCCTTTAGTGTTCAAGTTTGAAGTTATTGTAAATTTCGGATTGCTAAATATATCAAAGGTGAAAAAGTCAAAGCTATGCAAAGGGATTCATTGTTATAAACTATGCTTAAACACATGGATTTTATGTGTTCACATCAATGTAAGCAGCCCATAGAATGTAAAATATAAAGAAATCAAATGTATAAAAGGGATTATATGAAGAAAACAATGTAAAATAGTTTAGTCGAAAAAAGAAATGAAAAATTATGTTGTCGATTGAGTCAAAATTAAATTGAGTAAGATTTATTGTAAAAGTTGAGTCAAACGTGGAAGAGATAGGGTTAAATGTGAATCTTTGCACCTATGCAATGTAAGTCGGTGTCTAGCTGACAAGATCGGTTTCTTGTCGACATCACTCGATACCCAGTCGACAACATCTAGTGAGTTTGTAAAAATATGGTACGAACAAAAAGAGTTTTTGATTTTTACTAACAGCAGAGTCTAACCATTGAGTCTTGTCCTAGTTATAGACAAGTCCTTTGAGTTATACACGTGTATTAGAGTCTTAGTTGAGTCAGAGTTGTCCTCCATTTAAGGTTGAATTACAGACTCCATACATTGTCAAAGCTTGAAAGCACAAAGAAGTATAGCCAACAATAGAGCAGAGATTTAGACCAAGTAACAGCAATGAGAACACATGCATGGGAGCAATGACACTGAACACTTGTTTTAAAAATTCAGCATTGAGCGAGAATTTTGTAGTACTTGATTTGAGCACTTGTAGAGAGCATTGATGATGAGCATTGATCACAAAAATTTTGCAGCGATTGAAAGCATTCAAGAAAAAGACATCATTTGACATACACACACACACACACACACAAAGAGATTAAAATACAAGATGATGACGCTTGAATTGATTGAGCCCCATGGCATAAGAGTTTCAAAATAATCCCTTGGGTTGTGATCGTGAAAGAAGAGGAATCATAGGATTGGTTGATGTCGCAAACCCTCATCGATCCCATAAAATGAACCCCTAAGAGTGGTAGATCATTGGAGCGTGTGAACAATCTGGATTCATCATTGACCAACCATATTTGGCAAAAGAGGCAACCCCAACGGTTCCTGTGAGGAATATATTTTGTAGTCGGTTGAGGAAGTAGTGGGCACCCTTCAACTGACAGAGAATGTTGAAAGAATGGATATCAAGGAGTTGGGACATGTGATATGTAGTCCTTAGAATCCATTTGAAACCACTCACAATAAACCTTATATATGTGTATCCTCATATTTATTTGGTGATTATTTTGGTTGATTTACTTATGCAAACCAGTATGCATGGATGATGCACAGTAAGGATACTTTTGCAAGAGTGGAGACTCGGGATGTTGTTGCACACTTGCTCAGGAGGAGCAAGGATTTGGATGTGTGGAAGATGTTGGAAGGCCTCTTAGGCCTTTGTAATTGTCATCATACATTAGACATTAGCATAAGAATGTATGAGTATATGTAATAAAGTGAGTAAATCCAAGTAAATGATATATGAATATATGTAATAAAGGATAAATGCACCTAATGAATGATTACTTGGAGCGGATCCAACCACTCCAACTATCTCTCTAATGTATAAATATTGATGAAGATGGAATAAGAACTTGGTTGGTTAACCTTCGCTATATTATCTCTCTTTTTCTTAGTATATGTGTGTGTTCTTGAATTCTTTTCCCTAATGTAGCCTCTCTTGAATCTGTTATCCCTAACCTAGGGATAACTAAGGAGATTATGTCTCAAGGCCCACAGGTCCTAGATATGGAGTGTCGAGAGCTAGATCAACTTGAGCATGGCCTTGGAGGACCCATCATTTCACTCTTTAGTGCCTCCACTTTGTCAGCAGCAGCAGCATCAATCACCTCGGCCTGGTCCTGCAGCAAAGATGGATCTTGATCCATGAGGTAATGAGTCTGGTTATCATGGTATGTGTCACTATGATCCTCAAAACCTTTGAATGTGTCCATTTAATTATCATTTTTTCTAACGGGTGCTTGGATATTATGCTTTTCCACTTGACCACACCTGGGAGGAATGACAGGATGCCCTAGTAATCTGTCACCCATAGAGTGTTGAGTTTCCACTAGCGGGATCCATGAAAGGCCATCGTCTGCTCCCACCATACTTACCACTTTTCATCTTTTTTCCACTCATCCATCCCATTACACTGGTTCGGGCATTAGGTTGGACAAATATCTAAGGGTTGTACCTTACCTTGTGGGAAGAAGGGGCTAAAGGCCCAAAGGGTAAAATTAATTGGCAAAATATAAAATCCAAACGAATGAAACCTTGAGATGCTTTGCCCAAGGATCCTCGAGAGAGAAATAAAAATATTCTCAGCAAGAAACAGAGGGACCCATAAAATAACAAAAAAAGACCTAGTTAGAGGATAGGGGGTCTCATCACGATCTGGCCTATTAGGTCCATGGGCATGTAGCGGTATGACACTACCAATAGTTGGTCACCACGCTGGGGTAATGGCTCTTGGTGGCATAGCCAAGAGAAAGGGGGTCTCATCACGAGCCAGTCTTCTCATCTCCGTGAAATGCTTGTGGGTAACATTGCCACCACTGGACACCACTCCAGGGAAGTGTCCCCTAACTAGCCTCTTGAAAGAAAAAGAAATAAGAATAAAATATAAAAGGCATGAATGGGCTTGGAAAAATTTGCATCCATGACAGGTGCATCTCACCCTCTTCAGAGGCACCCATAGGTAAGTCATACATTTCCCTGCTATCATTGCACCCCTTTCCCAGACATCCCTTACTACCTCATCCAATCACATGGCCTAGATTTTACTTCTCCCGGAAACATCCCACATCCAATGAGCATTAGCCCAATAGGATTTCCCAGTGTTTCCTCCAAACTTGGCTTGTAGATTAGTATAATTTCTTTGATCACTTGTACGGGTAAAAGAGGTTTTATGCACATGTTTAATAACTTGATGATTAGATGTGATTGACATTGCTATGATCCCTGTGACTTATGAGCCCATGGAGGGCATATCTGTTGATGTTGCAGGGCCACACCCGATGGAAAGGTAAACATGGGGAGATTATTAGTTCGGACCTCCATGGGGATAAAATCCCACCAGATGGATGTTGAGACCCCAGCAGAGGGCAGAGGCAGATCAGAGGATTGCATCAGAGAGAGAGGAGGACATTTCAGCAAGGGAAGCCTGGCAGACCTAGACCTAGGGGGTTGTTCCCTTTCCATCATAATGTAATCCTTGGAAGTCCCGTGACGTCACCCAGGTAACCCATGATGACATCCAGCATTTTGGGAGGTTTTGGAGGCAGTTGTGTGCCAAGTGGCATGTGTGGCAGGTTCCTGAGGCCCAAGAAGGCCTAACGTTTTGCTCCAGGAGGCCAACGTTGCCCAAAAAGGGCCTAACGTCACCCTAAAATGGTATGATGTCACCTTAGCAGCTTGAATTAGGGTTTAATTGTGACATTTAATGTAAAAACTGGTTATTGTTTGTAACTGGCCAAGTCGGCCTTTTTGACCTAATTTTGGTCTTTGGTATTGTATAAATAAGGGGAAATTGCCTCTTGTTTTTCATCATCTTTCTCTCACACTTGTGAGGTCTGAAATTTTCACCCTAATTAGGGTTTCACCCCTAAAATTTAGTGCGCACTTGTTGAAGGAAGGCTATTTTTGGTGTTTTTGGTCATTTTCTTGATGGAAAGTTTACAACTAGGGAAAGTGCTAGATTATTCTTGGTGAATGTAAGTAAAATTACGAAATTATTCTTTCTTTCGAATGGTTATAGTATCTTTACTTTTCATTTTACTAAGATCATGAAATTGCTAACTTAAAACCCTAGGAGATTAAGCACATGTTATTATCCTTATCTCAATTGTTATCCACCTACTATATTGTGCCTAGGAGCCATTTTTCTTGAAGCCATTGCTAAGGGTCTTGCCATTGAAACACCCTAGAACTTGTTGCTTCATCTTGGTCGTCACTTACTTCATTCTTTGAGCTAAAGAGAGAGGAAAATCTACTAAGGCCTGGGGTTACCTACACCTTAGTAGACATTTTCCCCTAGCGTTTGGTGGTTGAAGCCTTGGCTTACCAACACTTCATCCATCTACTCCTCTTGTATTTGGCTCTCCTATTATCATTCTTCTCCTTCAACATTTGCAGCCAATTTATTGGCTCCATTTTCCCTAAGAAAGCACTAGTCTAAGACCTCCTTCGAGTATTTTGATCAAACAACCTTCAAAACATATTCTTTGAGCAACCTACTAACACCTTCTAACCCTAGTTTAGATTGATCTACTAACCTACTTGTTGTTGTTATTAAAGTAAGTTATAGCCATTTAATGCAACATTAAAAGGTCATAAAGCAATTGTAAAGGCTGAATTAGAGTTTGTCTTATATGCTTCTGCCAAATGCTAATGATATGACTTCAATGGTTAATGGTTTTTAGTCATTTTGAAGCTAGGTTTAAGAAATTTTATGTGAAGTATTGCTCTATAATCATTGGTGTTATAATATTTTTGTTTACTTCATCATATTCAACGAATTGCTTCATTTAAGAAATTCAATGGTTTTATGAAGTGCTAACCAACAAGTGCTCTTACAAATATATATAATTTTTTCGTTGCTTGGTTCTGGGCAGGTAAATTTCTGGTATATTATCTCTTTATTGGTTATTCAAACCGGACTTTTTGATTGGTGGTGACTTGTGAGAAGGGACCTTTACCTATATTTTTATCTTTTGCCTTCTCAAAACCCCAAGTCACCAAGGACATCTCCCCTGGGCCTACCACCCTAAATAGAAAGAGACATCCTATCGAGGTGACAGTGATAGGATAGTCTCTTGTTACACCAATTTGTTTTCCATTTGCCTTATCTTCTATCAAAGTAAAAATTGTGCAATAACACTCTCAGTGATAGGATAATCTCCCATTATGCCAATTTGCTTTCCATTTACCTTCTCTTCTATCAAAGTACAAATTGTGTGATAACGTTTTGGCGTCATTTTCGAAAAACACTGAGTCAGTTCTCCTTAAAGACGACACTTATTAGTATTCCTTTCCTCAAAAGCCTTAACTTTTCAAAGTTTACCTGGCGACTCCACTGAGGGTGATCCCCTCATCCCTTTGATAATTTTAGGAAAATTATTTGGCGACTCCACTGAGGGTGATCCCCTCATCCCTTTGATAATTTCAGGAAAATTATCTGGCAACTCCACTAATGACGAAGCCAACCATGACTTATCAATGGGACCCGGGAAATTTCAAACCCTTGGACATGAGTAAAATCTCAGGATACCCTAGGAAAATGCCCCCTAAGTATGAAAATTTGCTCCCTAGATTCACTGGTTGTGATGGGGAAAGAGTCGACTATCACATGGGTGATTTTTGGGCCTTCTTTCAATTCCACCCTATTAGTGACGATGTTGAAGATTTGGAAATGAATCTCTTCTCCACCACTCTCCATGGTAATGCTAGGAGGTGGTATGACAACCTCCCTGATGCTAGAATCACAACTATGGAACAATTAGAAGAAAATTTTCTCAAAATATGGGGTATTCAGTTGGAAGACATCCCAATACTGCTAAAAAGACTCAAGCATATAAAACAAGCTAAGAATGAGATTGTCATGCAGTTCCAAGATAGGTTTGACGGCATACTATATTGAATTCCTTAAAGCCATTATCCTGAAGACAAGTACATTGTTCATCTCTATATCAATGCACTCTTGGTGCGTCTAGGTTTTCCCCTCAGTAAAAAGGGCCCAAGAACGCTCCTTGAAGCTCATGACATGGCTAAAAGGATCGAGGAAAATATCTCCTTGTCCCACAAAAAAAACCTCTTTTTCCCAAACACTCTTAGTTTGGAGAGTTTAGTTTCCATTGAAAACTTTACTGTTGATTCAAAAAAAAGGGGAACAAGCCATTGACCAACAAAATTCTAAGGGGAAAGATCTTAATGAGGTTTTCCAATCCCATAGGGAAGAGCAAAGGACTATTGAAGACACAGTTGAGGAGCTGGAACCTAAACAAGATGATGAAGTATCGATATGCACTCCTCCCTCTAATGAATCCATCCATGAGCCTTTTCCCCCTACACAAGAAGAAGAGAATCAGGTTAGTCACTTTCCTTTTCAAGATCTTTACAATGCCTTGTTTTATGATTCAAAGAAGGAAGAAAAAATGGAATCCTCGGGCAAGGTAGATCTTCCTTGTTGTACATTTGAAGATGTGGGAATAACTCATGAGGATGAAACAATGATTCATGTTGAAGACACCCAAGTCCTCGAAGCTCCTGCAAAAAAAGAAATAAACATGGTGAGTTACCTTCCTTTCCAAAATTTTGATGACTCTTTACTTTATGATTTGGAAAGTGAAGAGGAGCTACATGAGCCCTTAAACGTTTCAAATCCTTCATGTTATGATACAGATAGTGACATGGTTAATAATATTGATGAGTTCATACATGTTGGGAGACATAAGTGGGATGAATTTGGTTATGATATGGAACCCATTTACGACATTGAGAATCATTTCCAAGTGTTGCCTTTTCAGTTACCACAACAAGTTACTCTTGATTTTGACCAGTGGCAACAAGGAGATGATATAATCACTGATACTTTCCAAATAGCCAGGGTTGACCTAGTCCCATATTCTACTAATGATTTTCAGTCATGCCTTGAGTATTTTGATGATTACTCATCTGAGCACTTGGATTTATTCCATGAAGAAGATTATCAACCACCGTTATGCTCAAATCTTGATAGGAGTAAGGACATTGTTTGCCCGAAGAAGGATCCTTGTGACAACTTTCTCCAACCATCTATGATTACTTTACCTTGTTGTGTCATTAAAGTTGTGGTTGGGAAGTATGTATTTTGTATTAGGTTTCCTCTAAGGAAAACCCTCAAGTTCAAATCCGATTTGAATAACTCAAGAAAAAGCATGTTATATCAGTCTTTCAACCTTCCCTTAAGAGCTTCTCAGTCACCCTCTAGGTTTTTGCTTTTTCCTTCCCATACATTAGATTGTGAAGGCTTCCAAGGTAGCCAACCTTCAAACTCTTTGAGTCAGTCTAATGGACCTCTGAATTTTTACAATCCCTTTATGAGATGGATTGAGCACTCCCCTAAGAGTATGACTTGGTATGATTTTGCCCCTCCCTCCCACCTCCATGAGCTAGACCTTATGATTTCCGATGATATGGTGCATTCTCTAACTCATGTTATTTGTGTGCTTAACTTATCACTGTTTTGGTTTATGATGAAGCAGAGAGGCGGGTATTGTGAGACATTGTTGGGTTGGTTTCACTAGTTATTTGATTACACCTAGCCTTCATCCAACAGATAAGTACAGGTAAGTAGGTAGGCATTTGCATTTGTTGTATATACCATTTACATTTCATGATAGAGTAGTTTGTATTCTCATTTGTACATATGCTTGTTTTAACGTTTTGTATTATATATACATGAGCCTGGGATGATATCACCACCCCAAATGATTGTTGACAACCTTATGTTGAGATCAAACAGGTCACAGGTTATACCAGATATGTTGAGGTTCTCATGCACTCTACGGTGAGAACATGTCCCCGATTTGGAGCCATATGTTATCCCCTAACCTAGGGATAACTAAGGAGATTATGTCTCGAGGCCCACAAGTCCTAGATATGGAGTACCGAGAGCCAGATCGACTTGAGCATGGCCCTAGAGGGCCCATCCTTTCATTCTTTAGTGCCTCCACTTTGTCAGCAATGGCAACATCCATCACCTCAACCTAGTCCTGCAGCAGAGATGGATCTTGCTCCATGAGGTAATGAGTTCGGGTATCATGGTATGTGTCACTATGATCCTCAAAAACTTTGAATATGTGCATTTAATTATTTTTGTTTCTAACGGGTACTTGGATTTTATGATTTTCCACTTAACCACATCTAGGGGGAATGATAAGATGCCATAGTAAGATGGTACCCATAGGGTTTGAGTTGCCACTGGCGGGATTCATGAAAGGCCATCGTTCACTCCCACCATACTTGCCACTTTTCATCTTTTTCCCACTCATCCATCCCATTACACTGGTCTGAGCATTGGGTTGGCCAAATATCTAAGGGTTGTACCTTACCTTGTGGGAAGAAGGGGCTAAAGGCCCAGAGGGTAAAAGTAGTTGGAAAAAGATAAAATCCAAACGAATGAAACCTTGAGATGCTTCACCCAAGGATCCCCAAGAAAGAAATAAAAATCTTCTCAGCAAGGACCCATAAAATAACAAAACAAGACCTAGTTAGAGGATAGGGGGTCTCATCACGAGCCAGCCTATTAGGTCCATGGGCATGTAGAGGTATGACACTACCCACAACTATTCACCACGCCCGGGTACTTTCTCTTAGTGGCATAGCCAAGAGAAAGGAGGTCTTTTCACGAGCCAGCCTTCTCATCACCGTGAAACGCTTGTGGGTAACATTCCCACCACTAGTCACCACGCCAGGGCAATGTCCCCTAACTAGCCTCTTGTAATGTCCCTTTCCAAATAGGAGCTCCAGAAAAGGAGGCTTAATGGTCTAAACCACCCTGTTAGACTATAGCCACGGCCAAAGAGGGGTAAACAGGATTACTAGAGGTCACTCTAGTCACATGTGTTATATTCGGAAAGTGACATTGAGCTAATAAGGGTTAAAAATGCTTCTAAGTCATTATGAGCTAAAAATAGAAGTCAACAGTGAATTAGGGTTTCAGAAGTGATTTAGGGTTTCAGCATGATTTAGGGTTTTGGAAAGCTATAAAGGAAGGGTTAGCGACCTAATTCATCATTATGCAGATTATGACTTGTCATTGAGGAGAAGAGGTGCATCTCAGGAGAGACAGTTCAGTGTATTCCAGGAGGAAGACACCAGTTGGCTGATTTCGATGTTGAAAGACACACCCTAGTCACCGAGAATATCATCCAGGTCTTCCATCATTCTTCATTGATTCCGCAATGCTCCCATATTCCAAGTATTATCTTTTAGTTGCTTATTTGTATTCCGGCTAAGATCCTTTTGTCTTTTGATCTAGCCGAGAGTTGTTATTTTATTCAGCCACAGTTGCTTATTTATATGCCGGCTAAGATCCTTTGTATGTTGATCTAGTCGAGTATTGTCAGTTATTCAGCCGCATTCGACCATTTTGTAATCCACAGAGATATCATAATACAAACTTTGCAGTCATTTTCTGCATTTATTATTTGTATGATCATTTATATGTTGTAAATATTTGATCCTACACACACATTAGTAGCATTTCCTAGACTAGCCAAGTCAGGAACATTACAGTGGTATCAAAGCTTTAGTCCTGCCAGCCTGTGACTAAAGACAATGAGTGCAGCAGAAGACCCAGAGGGTCGTGAACACTTAGGTGACGAATATGTCACTTACAACAGGCATCAGGAAAGAAGGCATAGGCTTGATTTTCCCCCTTTTTCTCCTAGCTCAAAGGAAGAGGAAGAGACACACAGAGAAGAAGAGAGAAGGGCAGAGCATGAGGCTAAGCGCAAGGTAGAGAGGATGTTAGGAGACAGATATGAGCGACCAGAGAGCAGTGGCAAGGCCCCCGTAAATCCATAGGCATATTTCATGCAGGTCATCAACGGTATGTTAGCTAGTCAACGGACCATGTCTCAGTCCTTGGCACAGGTGGTTGACAGATTGGCTAGAGTGGGCACTCGAGATACACAAGTCCCGCATGCAGCACAGGCGAACTCGGAAGCAGGCAGTAGACCCCAGTCACCCTCTCGCACATACACCTCTGCGAGTAGGATTCCCAGACCCTTGTTTCCCAGTTTCCAGAGGGCAACCCCGGTAGCATCACTGCCACCAATAGCACAGAGGCCACCCACTCATGCCGACGACATTGCAGAGTATAGAAGGGAGTACACATCATTGGGTCATGACTTCCATCAGGACATGACCTTAGTCGAGTACTGTGGACTCAGACTCAGGAACCGCCCCAGACAGTCGCAGAGGGGAGGACCACAACAGCAGCAGGGGCATAACCTCAATTTCATCCGAAAAGTTGGGAAACTCACCATCCCTTCTTTCGACAGATCGTCCAAATACACCACCATAGCTTGGGTACAGAAGCTAGACAAATATTACAAGCTCAACCAGATGACCGAGACAGATGCCATCAGTTTCGTGACCTTACACTTGGAGGGTGAGGCACACGAATGGTGGTATCATGGACTGGTGACATTGGGTCACAGTCGCATCACCTCCTACAGGAAGTTTACAGATAGGCTCATGGATAGGTTTGACAGGAAGGATCCTGAGATACACTTCAGGGATCGATCCCAATTGAGACAAACTGGCACAACAAAGGCGTTCATCACAGAGTGGGTAGTTGTGGCAGTGACAGATATATCAGAACCTAGGTTGATCATGTTATTCACAGAAGAATTCGCAGAGCCTTTGAGAGGATGGGTGAAGGCATACAGGCCTCCCACTTTGCAGGATGTCATCCTTCACACTCGAGATCTGGCAAACTCGTTGCCAAAGACTAAAACTTTCTCCAAACCATTTGTGCCCCAGAGGGATCAAGATAGGAAGCCATTCCAGAGAGAATGAAAGGGCAAGGAGAAGTTGGATGATGAGACTAGGCAAGAGCTTATGAGGAAGAAGCTTTGCTTCAGTTGCAGAGATCCTTGGGTCTCAGGCCACAGGTGCATGGGAAAGGGAGAGATTCATTATATTGAGGTAGCAGCAGACAGTGTGGACAGTGAGGAGGAGGAGCAGGACAATGGATCCACTAGTTCAGAACAAGAGTCAGCACCAGCAGAGGAGCAGCTTCCCCGTAGACCACCGACACTGGTAGGAGGCCATCCTCCAATAGTCCCACAACCGCCAGAGCAGGCTAACAGGAGGAAACCAACCAAGGGAGGAGTCATAGCGACCCTTTCCGGTGTTCCCAGGTATGATACCCTCCGTATCAGAGGGATTATTCAGGGGCAACAGGCAATTGCCCTGATAGATGGTGGGGCCACCCACAACTTCATCGACGCTTCACTAGTATCGAGACGGGAACTTCAGACAGAGGAGTTTGAGGGGTTTGATGTTGCGGTAGTAGATGGCCACACAGTGGAGTGTCTAGATAGAATTCCAAACTTAGAGATGAAGTTAGGCAACTACACAGTGAGAGACACATTTTATGTGGTTGACCTATCGGACACAGATGTGGTGTTAGGAGTTCAATGGATGATTACCTTGGGAAAAATCACTACCAACTACCAAACCTTGGAAATGGGATTCAAATATCAGGAGGGGAAGAAGTTTGTTCTAACAGGTATGTCGACAGGAGCACCTAGGACAATTTCATCCAAGAGGATGGAGAGGATATTCAGACATGGGGAGGTAGCATATGTCGCAGAATGCTTGATCACTACTCAGAAGGATTCAAAAGATCGACAACAATACCACACAAAGATCAAGAATTTATTGGGACGACATCAGTAGGTCTTTGAGGCAATCCCACCAGGG
>JZKD02S2013352.1:30544-45313 GCA_000966675.3 Picea glauca
CCAGGTCTTCCATCATTCTTCATTGATTCCGTAGTGCTCCCATATTCTGGGTATTATCTTTTAGTTGCTTATTTGTATTCCGGCTAAGATCCTTTTGTCTTTTGATCTAGTCGAGAGTTGTTATTTTATTCAGCCGCAGTTGCTTATTTATATGTCAGCTAAGATCCTTTGTATGTTGATCTAGTCGAGTATTGTCAGTTATTCAGCCGCATTCAGCCATTTTGTAATCCACAGAGATATCATAATACAAACTTTGCAGTCCTTTGCCGCGTTTATTATTTGTATGATCATTTATATGTTGTAAACCTTTGATCCTACACACACATTAGCAGCGTTTCCTAGACTAGCCAAGTCAGGAACATTACACCTCTTGAAAGAAAAAGCAATAAGAATAAAAGATAAAAAGCATGAATTAGCTTGGAAACATTTGCATCCATGACAGGTGCAGCTCACCCCCTTCAGAGGCACCAACAAGTAAGCAATACATTTCCCTGCTATCATTGCACCCCTTGGTCAGACATCCCTTACCACCTCATCCACTCACATGGCCTAGATTTGGCTTCTCCGGAAAACATCCCACATCCAATGAGCATCAGCCCAATAGGATGTCCCAGCATTTCCTCCAAACTTGGCTTGTAGATTAGTATAATGTCTTTGAGCACGTGTCCGGGTAAAAGTGGTTTTATGCACATGTTTAATAACTTGATGATTATATGTGATTAACATTGATATGATCCCTGTGACTTATGATCACATGGAGGGCGTATCTGTTGATGTTGCAGGGCCACACCCGATGGACAGGTACACATGGGGATATGATTAGTTCAGACCTCCATGGGGATAAAAGCCCACTAGATGGATGTTGAGACCCCACCAGGGGGCAGAGGCAGATCAGAGGATTGCATCATAGAGAGAGGAGGATGTTTCACCAGGGGCAGCCTAGCAGACCTAGACCCAAGGGGGTTATTCCCTTTCCATCATGATGTAGGCCTTGGAAGGCCCATGACGTGCATGACATCATCCAGCATTTTGGGAGGTTTTAGAGGAAGTTGTGTGCCAAGTGGCACGTGTGGTAGGTTCCTGAGGCCCAAAAAGGCCTAACGTTTTGCTCCAAGAGTCCAACGTTCCCCAAAAAGGGCCTAACGTCACCCTAAAAGGGCATGACGTCGCCTTAGCATCTTGATTTAGGGTTTAATTGTGACATTTAATGTAAAAATTGGTCATTATTTGTAACTGGCCATGTCAGCCTTTTGACCTAATTTTGGTCTTTGGTATTGTATAAATAAGGGGAAATTGCCTCTTATTTTTCATCATCTTTCACTCACACTTGTGAGGTCTAAAATTTACTGAAATTTAGTGCACACTTGTTGAAGGAAGGTTATTTTCGGTGTTTTTGGTCATTTTCTTGGTGGAAAGTTTACAACTAGGGCAAGTGGTAGATTATTCTTAGTGAATATAAGTAAAATTTTGTAATTCTTCTTTCTTTTGAATGGTTATAGTATCTTTACTTTGCATTTTACTAAGATCATGAAATTGCTAGCTTAAAATCCTAGGATATTAAGCACATGTTACTGTCCTTATCTCAATTATTATCCACCTACTAGATTGTGCCAAGGAGTCATTTTTCTTGAATCCATTGCTAAGGGCCTTGCCATTGCAACACCCTAGCACTTGTTGCTTCATCTTAGTCGTCACTTACGTCATTATTTGAGTTAAAGAGGGAGGAAAATCTACTAAGGCCTAGGGTTACCTACACCTTAGTAATCATTTTCCCCTAGGGTTTGGTGGTTGAAGCCTTGGCTTACCAACACTTCATCCATCTACTCCTCTTGTCTTTGGATCTCCTATTATCATTCTACTCCTTCAACATTTGCAGCCACTTTATTGACTCCATTTTCCCTAAGAAAGAACTAGTCTAAGACCTCCTTCGAGTATTTTGATTAAACAACCTTCAAAACCTATTCTTTGAGCAAACTACTAACACCTTCTAACCCTAGTTTAGATTGATCTACTAACCTACTTGTTTTTGTTATTAAAGTAAGTTACAACCATTTAATGCGGCATTAAAATCTCATAAAGCAATTGTAAAGGCTGAATTATATTTTGTCTTATATTCTTCTGCCAAATGCTAATGATATGAATTCAATGGTTAATGGTTTTTAGTCATTTTGAAGCTAGTTTTAAGACATTTTATGTGAAGTATTGCTCTATAATCATTGTTGTTATAAGATTTATGTTTACTTCATCATATTCAGTGAATTGCTTCATTTAAGAAAGTCAATGGTTTTATGAAGTGCTAACCAGTAAGTGTTCTTGCAAATATATATAGTTTTCATGTTGCTTTGTTCCGGGCAGGTACACTTTTGGTATATTATCTCTTTATTGGTTATTTAAACTGGATTTTTTGATTGGCAATGACTTGTGAGAGGGGACCTTTAGCTAGCTTTTTATCCTTTGCCTTCTCAAAACCCCAGGTCACCGGGGACGTCTCCTCTGGGCCTATCACCCTAAATAGAAAGAGACATCCTATTGAGGTGGCAGTGATAGGATAGTCTCTCGTTACCCTAATTTTCTTTCCATTTACCTTCTCTTCTATCAAAGTACAAATTGTGCGATAACATTCTCAGTGATAGGATAGTCTCTCGTTACACAAAATTGATTTCCATTTACCTGCTCTTCTATCAAAGTATAAAATGTGCGATAACATTTTGGCGTTGTTGTCAGGGAACACTGAGTCAATTCTCCTCAAAGACGACAATTCTCGGTAAGCCTTTCCTCAAAAACCTTAACTTTTCAAAGCTTACCTAGCAACTCCACTAAGGGTGATCCCCTCATCCCTTTGATAATTTCAAGAAAATTATCTGGCAACTCCACTAATGACGAAGCCAACCATGACTTCTCAATTGGACCCGGGAAATTTCAAACCCTTGGACATGAGTAAAATCTCAGGATACCCTAGGAAAATTCCCCCTAAGTACAAAAATTCACTCCCTAGATTCACTAGTTGTGATGCGGAAAGCGTCGACTATCACATGGGTGATTTATGGGCTTTCTTTCAATTCCACCCTACCAATGACAATGTTGAATGTTTGGCAATGAAGCTCTTCTCCGCCACTCTTAATGGTAACGCCAGGAGGTGGTATGACAACCTCCCCGATATTGTCATCACAACTATGGAACAATTGGAAGAAAAATTTCTCAAAAGATGGGGTATTCACTTGGAAGACATCCTAATACTGCTAAAAATACTCGAGCATATAAAACAAGCTAAGAATGGGACTGCCAGACAGTTCCAAGATAGGTTTGATGGCATACTATATCGAATTCCTGAAAGCCATTATCTTGGAGACAAGTAAATTGTTCATCTCTATATCAATGCACTCTTGGTGCATCTAGGTTTTTCCCTTAGTAAAAAGGGACCAAGAATGCTCCTTGAAGCTCATGACATGGCTAAAAGGATCGAGGAAAATATCTCCTTGTCCTAGAAAAAACACCTATTTTTCCCAAAGACTCTTAGTTTGGAGAGTTTATTTTCCCTTGAGACCTTTACTGTTGATTTCCAAAAAGATGGGGAACAAGCCATTGACCAACAAAATGCTAAGGGGAAAGATCTTGATGAAGTTTTCCAATCCCACAGGGAAGAGAGAAGGGCTACTAAAGACAAAGTTGAGGAGTTGGAACCTGAACAAGATGATGAAGTATCGATATGCACTCCTCCCTTTAATGAATCTATCCATGAGCCTTTTCCTCCTACACAAGAAGAAGAGAATGAGGTTAGTCACTTTCCTTTTCAGGATCTTGACAATGCATTGTTTTGTGATTCATAGAAGGAAGAAATAATGGAATCCTCGGGCAAGGTAGATCTTCCTTGTTGTACATTTGAAGATGTGGGAACAACTCATGAGGATGAAACAATGATGCATGTTGAAGACACCCAAGTCCTAGAAGCTCCTACACAAGAAGAAATAAACAAGGTGAGTTACCTTCCTTTCAAAAAAATTGATGATTCTTTACTTTATGATTTGGAAAGTGAAGAGGAGTTAGATGAGCCCTTAAAGGTTTCAAATCCTTCATGTTATGATACAGATAGTGACATGGTTAATAATATTGATGAGTTCATACATGTTGGGAGACATGAGTGGGATGTAGTTGGTTATGATATGGAACCCATTTACAACATTGAGAATCATTTCCAAGTGTTGCCTTTGCAGTTATCACAACAGGTTACTCTTGATTTTGACCAATGGAAACAAGGAGATGATATAATTACCGATACTTTCCAAACAGCCAGGGTTGACCTAGTCCCATATTCTCTTGATGACTTTCGCTCATACCTTGAGGATTTTGATGAGTACTCATCTGAGCGCTTGGATTTATTCCATGAAGAATATTATCAACCACCGCTATGCTCAGATCTTGATAGGAGTAAGGACATTGTTTGCCCGAAGAAGGATCCTTGTGACAACTTTCTCCAGCCACCTCCAATTAATTTACCTTGTTGTGTCATTAAAGGTGTGGTTGGGAAGTATGTCTTTTGTATTAGGTTTCCTCTAAGGAAAACCATCAAGTTCAAGGCTAGGTTGAATACCTCAAGAAGAAGCATGTTATCTCAGTATTTCAACCTTCCCTTAAGAACTTCTTATTCACCCTCTAGGTTTTTGTTTTTTCCTTCCCAGACCTCAGATTGTGAAGGCTTCCAAGGTAGCCAACCTTCAGACTCTTTGATTTAGACTATTGGACCTCTGAATTTTTACAATCCCTTTCTGAGATGGATTGAGCACTCCCCTGAGTGTATGACTCAGTCTAATTTTGTCCCTCCCTCCCGCCTCCATGAGCTAGATGTTACGATTTTCGATGATATGGTACATTCTATAACTCATGTTATTTGTGTGCTTAACTTATCATTGTTTTGGTTTATGATGAAGCACAGAGGCAGGTATTGTGAGACATTGTTGGGTTGGTTTCATTGGTTGTTTGATTACACCTATCCTTCAACCAAAAGGTAAGTACAGGTACTTAGGTAGGAATTTGCATTCATTGTATATACCATTTTCATTTCATGCTAGAGTAGTTTGTATTCCCATTTGTACATATGCTTGTTTTCACATTTTTTATTATATATACATGAGCCTGGGGTAATATCACCACCCAAATGATTGTTGACAACCTTATATTGAGATCAAGTAGGTCACAGGTTATGCCAGTTATGTTGAGGTTCTCATGCGCTCTACGGTGAGCACATGTCCCCGAGTTGGAGCGAGATGTTATCCCCTAACCTAGGGATAACTAAGGAGATTGTGTCTTGAGGCCCACAAGCCCTATATATGGAGTATCGAGAGACAGATCGACTTGAGCATGGCCCTGGACAGCCCATCCTTTCATTCTTCAACACCTCCACTTTGTCAGCTGTAGCATCATCCATCACCTCGGCCTGGTCTTGCAGCAGAGATGGATCTTGCTCCATGAGGTAATGAGTATGGGTATCATGGTATGTGTCACTCTAATCCTCAAAACCTTTGAATATGTGCATTTAATTCTTTTTGTTTCTAACGGGTGCTTGGATCTTAATATTTTCCACTTTACCACACCTGGGGGGACTGATTGGATGCCCTAGTAAGCTGGTACTCATAGGGTTTGAGTTTCCATTGGCAGGATTCATGAAAGGCCATCGTCCGCTCTCACCATACTTACCACTTTTCATCTTTTTCCTGCTCATCCATCCCATTACACTGGTTCAGGCATTGAGTTGGCCAAATATATACGGGTTGTACCTTAACTTGTGGGAAGAAGGGGATAAAGACCAAGAGGGTAAAAGTAGTTGGCAAAATATAAAATCCAAAAGAATGAAACCTTGAGATGCTTTGCCCATGGATCCCCAAAAAATCAATATAAAGCTTCTTAGCGAGAAATAGAGAGACCCATAAAATAACAAAACAAGACCTAGTTAGAGGATAGGGGGTCTCATCACGAGCCATCCTATTAGGTCCATGGGCATGTAGCGGTATGACACTACCAACAGCTAGTCACCACGCTAGGGTAGTGGCTCTTGGTGGCATAGCCAAGAGAAAGGGGGTCTCATCATGAGCCAACCTTCTCATCTCTGTGAAATTCTTGTGGGTAACATTGCCACCACTGGTCACCATGCTAGGGAAGTGTCCCCCAACTATCCTCTTGAAAGAAAAATCAATAAGAATAAATTATAAAAGGAATGATTAGGCTTGGAAACATTTTCATCCATGACAGGTGCAGCTCACCCTCTTCAGAGGCACCCACAGATAAGCCATACATTTCCCTGCTACCACAGCACCCTTTCTCAGACATCCCTTACCGCCTCATCCACTCACATGACCTAGATTTGACATCTCCTGGAAACATCCCACATCCAATGAGCATTAGCCCAATAGGATGTCCCAGTGTTTCTTCCAAACTTGGCTTGTAGATTAGTATAATGTCTTTGAGCACTTGTCTGGGTAAAAGGGGTTTTATGCACATGTTTAATAACTTGATGATTAGATGTGATTGACATTGCTCTGATCCATGTGACTTATGAGCCCATGGAGGCCATATCTGTTGATGTTGTAGGGCCACACCCGATGGACAGGTACACATGGGGAGATGATTAGCTCAAACCTTTATGGGGCTAAAATCCCACCAGATGGATGTTGAGACTCCAGCAGGGGGCAGAGGCAGATCAGAGGATTGCATCAAAGAGAGAGGAGGACGTTTCACCAGGGGCAGCCTAGAAGACCTAGACCCATGGGGTTTGTGCCCGTTCCATCATGTTGTAGGCCTTGGAAGGCCCATGACGTCACATGGGTCACCCATGACTTCATCCAGCATTTTGGGAGGTTTTGGAGGTAGTTTTGTGCCAAGTGGCACGTGTGGCACGTTCCTAAGGCCTAACGTGTTGCTCCGGGAGGCCAACATTGCCCAAAAAGGGCCTAACGTCACCCTAAAAGGGCATGATGTCACCTTAGCAGCTTGATTTACGGTTTAATTGTGACATTTAATGTAAAAATTGGTTATTATTTGTAACTGGCCATGTCAGCCTTTTTGACTTAATTTTGGTCTTTGTTATTGTATAAATAAGGGGAAATTGCCTCTTATTTTTCATCATCTTACACTCACACTTGTGAGATCTGAAATTTGCGCCCTAATTAGGGTTTCATGACTGAAATTTAGTGTGCACTTGTTGAAGGAAGGTTATTTTTGGTGTTTTTGGTCATTTTCTTGGTGGAAAGTTTACAACTAGGGCAAGTGCTAGATTATTCTTGGTGAATGTAAGTAAAATTCTGAAATTTTTCTTTCTTTCGAATAGTTATAATATCTTTACTTTGCATTTTACTAAGATCATGAAATTGCTAGCTTAAAACCCTAGGAGATTAAGCACATGTTATTGTCCTTATCTCAATTGCTATCCACCTACTAGATTTTGCCAAGGAGTTGTTTTTCTTGAAGCCATTGCAAGGGTCTTTCCATTGCAACACCCTAGCACCTGTTGCTTCATCTCAGTCATCACTTACTTCATTCTTTGAGTTAAAGAGGGAGGAAAATCTACTAAGGCCTAGGGTTACCTACACCTTAGTAGTCATTTTCCCCTAGGGTTTGATGGTTGAAGCCTTGGCTTACCAACACTTCATCCATCTACTCCTCTTGTCTTTGGATCTCCTATTATCATTCTACTCCTTCAACATTTGCAGCCACTTTATTGACTCCATTTTCCCTAAGAAAGCACTATTCTAAGACCTCCTTTGAGTATTTTGATCAAACAACCTTCAAAACCTATTCTTTGAGCAACCTACTAACACCTTCTAACCCTAGTTTAGATTGATCTACTAACCTACTTGTTGTTGTTATTAAAGTAAGTTACAGCCATTTAATGCAGCATTAAAATCTCATAAAGCAATTGTAAAGGCTGAATTATAGTTTGTCTTATATGCTTCTGACAAATGTTAATGATATGACTTCAATGGTTAATGGTTCTTAGTCATTTTGAAGCTAGTTTTAAGACATTTTATGTGAAGTATTGCTCTATAATCATTGTTGTTATAAGATTTTTGCTTACTTCATCATATTCAATGAATTGCTTCATTTAATAAAGTCAGTGGTTTTATGAAGTGCTAACCATCAAGTACTCTTGCAAATATATATAGTTTTCATGTTGTTTTGTTCCGAGCAAGTATATTTCTGGTATATTATCTCTTTATTGGTTATTTAAATCAGACTTTTTTATCTATGGTGACTTGTGAGAGGGGACCTTTACCTAGCTTTTTATCCTTTGCCTTCTCAAAACCCCAGGTCACCGGGGACGTCTCCCCTGGGCCTACCACCCGAAATAGAAAGAGACATCCTATTGAGGTGACAGTGATAGGATAGTCTCTTGTTACGCCTATTTGCTTTCCATTTACCTTATCTTCTATCAATGTACAAATTGTGCGATAACATTCTCAGTGATAGGATAGTCTTCCGTTACGCCAATTTGTTTTCCATTTACCTTCTCTTCTATCAAAGTACAAATTGTGCGATAACAAAATGCATGTATAAACTAGAAGATTACAAAAGATGTAGACCAAGCATAGAAGTCTATGTAAGAATTAAAGATGAGGAGAAAAGAGAAATGTTAGGAATGAAGATCACTTGAGAGATTCATGGAAATATTTAAGGAGATATTGTGAAGATAGTTATGCATATAGTTGAACTACATATCTAATTATGACATAGTTTTTAAGGTCACCTAGATTTATATAAAGGGACCAATTGTACGATAGAAATACACACTGGAATGGTTTAATTTAATATTGTTTTCCCTATCGAGGGTTTCTTGAGTGTAAACTCTCAGTGTCCCTTGCTTCATATATGGTTGTGTATATTTGTTGTTGATTATTAAAACCAACAAACCCTTTGGAATCTTATCCTTTGTTTCTAAGTCAACTACTTCAAATACTTTAGTCAAACCATTCCAATCAATCTTGTGATTTGTGAATTCCCTTTAGTGGTCAAAAATCTTTCCACTTGTTTGTCATCTTCAAACACTTACCAATGTTCAAAGCTATTTGGGATAGAAGGTCTATAAAGAACATCAGTAGTGATTTCCCTAGGCGTGGCAACTTCCAAAGTTTGACTAGATGAAGCATCAACCAAATCATTTTGACTTCTTAGGATATATTTGATATAGAAAGCTTCAAAATTTTCTATCAAATCAATCATTGCTTCTCTATAAAGTTTCAACCTTTCATCCTTGGTTGAATAAACACCTTTGACTTGAAGGATGATAAGTTCTGAATCACCAAAAACTTCCAACAACTTGATACCAATGTTGTTAGCTAACTCAATCACTAGGAGCAAGGTTTCATACTCAACAACATTGTCAATAACCTTAAACTCCAATCTGTAAGAAAAAAATTAGGGTATTTGCTTGGGGTGATATAAAAACAATGCCAACTCCATTTCCTAGTTATGATTGGGCCCCGTCAAAGTACATGAACCATATCTCTTCTTCATTGCCATTTACTTTTTCTTCAATGAATCCAAGTTCTAAGGAGTGTGAAGAATGGCATAATTTCCCATGTTGTCATCCAAAGCACATACAAAATCATTCATAAGATCTTTAAGGTATTCCATATGATATCTCCTAAGTTGTTTTCTATGCAAAGTCACAAAGGTTCCTCCATAGGAAGGGATAGTTGTATAGGAGAGATCGATTTGCAAAGTACCCCTAAGTCATGAGAAAACTTCCTAGATAGGAGCATACCCCAAGAATCAGGTACATCAATTACCACAATATCCATCAAGACTCTAATATTAGGGTCAACTATCAAATGTACAAGTAGATTTTTTATGAACCATATACTTTGACTTCTCTTGCATCCATGGCACAAACATTTCGATAAGGTATAATAGTCTTGAGTCCAAGTTGTTGCATAACTCCAAGTGGCATAACATTAGCTGAAGCCCCAGTATCCAACATAAATTTGTAAAATCAACTCATTCACCCCCAAAGAAATAAAGAATGGATCTACTTGCCATTTGATCCTCCTCTATTAGTGGTTTTCAATACTATAGGTGGATCTTGAGAAGGATCATTGTTAACCTTTGACAAACCCATATCTATTTCATCTTTCCTCCTAAGTGATAGGATTTTCATGAGTTCAAGGAAAGGAACATTCATATGGGATTTGGTGAGATAAGCATCTAAATCAATATTGATCTCTGTGCTTTCATTGCTAGATGCTTTTAATGTTGAACAACCACCTTAATTTCATGTGGGTTGGAATTATTGCTTTCTTTTAAGGATTTCATTGGGTACTTCTTGGTTAGGTTGTTGACCTTGGGAATATTGGGGTTGTTGATGCATTTGTTTACCCCTTCTTTGATAAGTCACCCAATCCCTTTCGCTAATTCTTCTTCTCATCTCTTCTTGAGAGGGATTAGGTGTCAATGCTCTTTCAATTGTTTCTTGGTCAAAACGTTAGTCATTTGTAAATATGTGAACATTATTAATCATCCTTGGACCATTCCCAACATAATTATTTAAATCAGTTGACACTTCTTTGTTGATTTCACTTGCAAGTTGTGTGATTTCCTTAGCATAGAAGCAAGTGTCTTGGCTATGGGGTAGGTTACAAGGACTACACCAAGGAAACTCTTTTTGTTCAACCATATTGTTTCCACTTAAAGGGGTTGGGACCATTTGATTTTGTTGACCTTGTTTTGACTTGTCCCAATTAAAATTTCCCCTAGGTTGAAACCTATTTTGCCTCTACAGCTAGATGGTCTTGTTTGGCATTACTTGTTTTTGTTGTTGGAGTGTCTCGGTTTTCTTGGAAAGTTGGCTTCCATTATTTTCATAGAATCAACTAGAAATTGCATCATATATGGGGGGAGTTTGGAAGCATTAACTACCCCCTTCTTTGACTCACTCTTGGATGATGAAGCCCTAGATGTGTTGAAAGGTTCAGCTTTGGAAGATAGCAAGTTTTCTTCAATTTTACTTGCACACTCCTTTGCCATTTCCAAATTTGTTGGGGATTTGTCCCTTAACAAGAAACCAAATTGGCCTTCGAAGGAATTTATATAATGTAGCAAAATAGTTCCATTACTAAGTTTCAATTTATTAGGAAAATCCCTTAATAACCTATCAAACATCTCATCAAAATCCTTCACCATCTCATTTTCTTTCTTCTTCATCTCATGTAATTGAGTAAGCATCAACCTATTATCCTTCCTAATAGCCCATCTCGTGTTGAAATCATCATGGAATGGTTGTCAATTCTTGATATTATTGGCAGCCAAGTCATTGTACCATGAGTTGGCATTCTCTTCTAAAGACAAGGCAAACAACTTCATCACAACATCCTCACTTCATTTGGGATTGAGTGCTCACCAAGAACATAATAAAATTTGGAATTATTAATTACATTGTTCCCTGAAAACTTAGGAAGCTATTTATTTTACTCATCACGCATGTCATGAGAAAACCCTCTAACCCCAGTCATGTCAAGAGGCTTGTAAACATTTGTAACCCATGGTTATGTAGACTCTTTGATTAGATCTTCTTGGTGAGTATCCTCTACTTGATTTTCTTCTTGTGGAGTCACCAAGTGAGTAATCCTAAGGAAAACTTGGAAATCTACCGACCAAAAAGGAAATATTAAGTTAAACTTCAGATACCCAAGGAATGGACTCTGTCCTCGACAAAGGAACCAAAATGTTACCATCGAAACTCTCCCTACAAGAAAAAGTCCTAACCTTACTAGAAGAGCCTAGGGGCACTATCAAGCAAGCCATCCACTATCACTTTGGTGGCTTTGCTCCACTCTTTAGACTAAGGAAATCCTAGCATAGGGGGGAATCTCTATGACGATCTAAGCATAAATGTTTGGTATAGGGTGAAAGGGTCAGCTTAGATTGACAACACTCAATCAAACACACTTTGAGGATGCTACACAAAAATCCTAAGGAAAGAGAAAACCTCCCAAACCTCAATTTCACGAAGTGCTCAACATTGCTAGTCCAAGATGTCCAATTGGCACATGTTGAAGTAGAAATGTGAGCAAACTATGAAATAAGTTTCAATCCCAACGAAAAGGCAAGAGCTGAAAGTGAATACCAACAGTTGGTGAAATCTATCACAATGTCTTAAAAGTGAATGTTAGTACTAGGTGTTGTAATTGTGCCAAATGTGGAGTGTTGATGTGCATTAAAATCTAAATATGTTAAGAAATTACCATACACTTCAGATATCAAGTTATAACACCATTTTCTTGGATGGGATGTCTGTGGTTTCAACAGGCGGACAACCAGAGGGGAGGCCACCTGGCCAAGTCTCCTCCCACCTAGAGCCAGCACAGGCGTACCCTCCCTCTACCGTCACCTCATGATTTTAAACTCCCAGTCGTCGCTCCTCGACGTTCACTCGCTGTCAGTCTGATGTTATTACTTGACAACTCACTTCGTGGGAATTTTAATGGGGATGGATTGGACGAAGTCACAATCCCATCACCAATCCACCTATGGAGGTTTTAGGCCTGAGGCTTGGAGCGCCAAGGCTCATTTGAGCCCTTGGCCTCCAAAGTCTTGGCCCCTACCGGATTTTGGTGTCGTTCTTCTACTCTGGTTCGAGCTTCTGCATTCCTCCTGGCCCTCAACTCCCAACATCTCTCCACGGTTTTTGCAGTGTCATTGTGTCTGGTTGGTCTCGCGCTCGTCGAGCAACCATTCGCATTCTCCTTACGCGTTCTCTATTTGGTTTCAGGCTGTTATTTCTATGCCTCGAATCAAGGGAAAATCGAAGAGGGGAGCGGCCTGGTATGCAGCCAGAGAAAGGTCAAAGCAAGGGCATGGCTCTGCTCCAAAAATCGAGCTCGCCTCCACCCTGACGCCCATTGTTGCTCCTACTCCTACTCAGATGACTCGAGACAGTACCCCGAACCTTTCCCCACTGTCAAATCCCTTTGCCTGTCGAGTCGAATGGTTTGACAACTAAAGAAATTCCCTCGACTTCGCTCCACCTCCTCATTCCCCACCTCGCCACCCTCCTCCATTGCCACCCCCTGTCACCTCCACAGTCCCCTTACCTTCATCTCCCTCCTCCAACTGCCCCACCTCCTCCTTCGACTCTCCTCTTCCCCCTCCGCTCCCCTCAGCTTGTTCCCGATGCACAGAAGGAGATGCTCTCGAGGAGTCCATGGATGACCTTAAGCGTGGAATCGAGGACATCAAGATCGCCACTAACGAGCTGCAGAACAAGGAAATAGAGCGATGGCGCCGCATGGACCTCCTGATGACTTTCCTGCAGGACCTCAGGCAGGCTATCTCGGACAGAGATAAGCTCGGCAGAGACACCACGCATGAGCGTCAGGCTTTCTTGGGGCAAAGGCTCGACCCTGACATTGGTTAATTCCTTCTGGTTCAGGTTTCCTTCAACTATGTTTTTAGTTAATTTACTTCATAAGTTTTTGGCCATGCAAGGCCACCCAGTTTTAGGAATTTTGGTCTCAACAAACGACTAGCCCTTTGGGCTTGGTCTACCTCAGTCTAGAATTCAGAAACTTTGCCGTGCGTGGCACTATAGAATACTATTTTTCACCGCTTTGCAAGTTTTGTATGAATACTTTGAATTTTTGGCCATGTGGCAGCATTGGTTTCCCATCAGGGAAATGCTGCCACATCCGCCTATGCTGGATGGACAGTTGTAATCTTTATGCTTTGCAGGATTTAATATATTTTCTAACTTACAAAAAAACAAAGTTATAACACCATTTAAAGATCATATGCTTGTGAGGATTGTTATGACAGCAAAGAGCTGATTATATGAATCATCCATCTAACACATTTAAGCATAATTGAGCATCCCAATGTGATTTTATATGAGACAAAAACGAGAGATGCAACTTCAGTTTTAAGGACAGCAATATAGAAATCCAAACTTATCGAGAGGTCACCATCAGATAATGACGTTAATATGCTTAAAAGTGTATCAGTTTTTCCGCTAACAGTGAAGAACCAATTCATACAAAGGTTTAAATGATAACTTTTTAAAGCACATTCACAACTGTGTCAGTGACTATTCCCATCTATGATTACACCAACAGAAAAGGTAAATATCCAGAAGGCAGATTCTAGTGTCTTACAACAACAAAATTTTGATCGTATTTCCTTCACAAAAAAGTAGTTGCAGGTTTGTGTGCAAGTATCATGAAATCGTAAGTCAAATAAGTGTTTTGCATGAGGGAAATAGGTGTTGGCTGTTATATTAACAAGTTTATGCTGCTATGAGTAAAATTAAATTATGCTCTTCATAACACCAGTCTTAAGCCTGAATGTGAACGGAGAATATTATGACAGTCCATTTACAAATTTATTTATCATCAAAGCAAGAGCGAATTATCAAATATAAATTGCTGGTAACCTCAAAACGATTTAAAAAGTCACAAGCATTCAGACATGATATAAATGAACTGCAAATAAAGAATGAGTGCTGAAAAATGAATGCCAGAACTGTGCAGCAGTGAAGAATGAATGTGGGTTTATGTGTGAAAAACGTTTATTTATCCTTGCACATATTCATTCTTGTATTAAGCTTTACATCAATTGAAAACTGCAAGTGTTTTAACTCTCTATCAATGACTCAAACCTAGGAAAAGTGCTCAAAGGGTTAGATTGCTTGCTTTAAGAAAAATAGTTCCACCTACCACAGCATCGATTTATTGTATGCAAAAATTATGAGCATACAATAACCTAAACGTTGCTGAAATTAAAGGGTTAAAC
>JZKD02S2013352.1:45450-58221 GCA_000966675.3 Picea glauca
GCCGGGTGCGATCCCCGGGTGATTTTGACGGCTTAGATGCCCCTGAGTCGCGGTTTCTCAAGCCACAGGTTAATCGCAGGTCCTGCACAAATTAACAAACAAAAAAAAAAGAAAACCCCAGATTGCTTAATTATAAAAATTAAAATGGAAATGAAATTTTTTTAAATGCCTGGAAAATTAAAATGAAAATGAAAGTTTTTTAAATGCCTGGAAAATTCACATGAAAGAATTTGCTCTTACCTTTGGGCTATGGAGTCTTGAAAACCCTTCCAAAAAAAAAAATATCTCAAAATTATATTAGAATAATTTCATTTACAAAGCCGGTCCACACCAACAAGAAAGACCAAAAAACTTTTCTTTATGGCCAAAAACAGCCCAATACCAAGAGAAGTACTATGTTGAAATCCACAAACTTTACAAGGCTTAAAAACCTTGAAATGAACAGCTGAGAAGGGGAAGAGCAGTCCAAACTCTAAAACACCTCTTAAAACAAGACTCTACTCAAACTCTTCTAAGTTTAGTCTTCAAAGATGTTTAGAAAGGAGTGGGCACTTTCATCTCCATTTTCCCAATGGAAAACTGATAGCCTACCTTTCATTTCCTTTTGAGCCCTCTTGGACAAAAGATCGGCCTCTTTATTATGATCCCTGTAGATATGCTGAAAGCTGATATCTCTGAAATTACTTGCCAAATCCAAAATTTTCAATTTCCAGCATTCAATATTCACTGAGTTGAGCTGGCCCTGCTGCTTTTATCCAATCGATGATCACTTTCGAGTCACCCAAAATTTTAATTTTATCTATCGACCAGAGCTTTGCCAAAAGGAGCGTCACCCACAACCCCAAAAGCTTTGCCTTAGTGTTTGTTCCAGCTCCACAATTGAGAAACCATTTTGTAATTCTTGAAGCATGCGTCTTGAAAATACCCCCTGCTCCGCAACACTCACCATTTGCTAATGCAGCTCCATCGAAGCAAGCAAGAGTGTAGCCGTCTTCCAGATTGATGTCGCATACTCTATTTGGAAGAAAATTTTGGATTGTTGGCTTCCAAGTGAAATTACTTGTAATTCTATGCACCATCGTCCGGTAGGAAGGGGCGCGCTCCTCAAATAGGACCTTATTCCTCTCGATCCAGATATGCCAGCAGGTGATTGCTGCCAGGCTTGCTAGGGCCAATTTGTCTTCCAACCAAATCTTAAAACACTCGAAAACTGAGTTGGTTGTCCACTGAAAATTTAAATTATAAAGAGCAGATAAATGATGCCACACCGATTGCGTGAAGGAGCAATGAATCAGGGGGTGGTCAATGTTTTCTGAACTTCTGTTGCACAGCTTACGTATCCCTGGACCGTGCCATCCTTTCCTCTGCAAAGAATCCCATGTGAGAACTTTGTCCTTTGCTGCCAGCCAAACGAATAATTTCAATTTGAGTTGTATCGGCCATTTCCAGAGAAGTTTAAACCACAAACTATCTATTTGTAAATCGAAAGATTTTAAAAGTGCTAGATATAAATTCTTTGTTGTTACAAGACCGGTCAAATCCTCACCTGCCCAGACCAGAGCGTCGGTCGAGTTATGAAGAGAGATGTCGGTGTTTCTTAATGCTAAAGTGAAGGTATTCCATTCGGTTTCAAATTGACCGACTAACCCCAATGAAACGCCACTACGCCACCGGCTTCGAAAGACTAAAGAAGATTTTGTGACTCTCGCATGTGCAAGAGTGATAAATTGTAAGCTTGACAAGTGTGTTCGCAAGGGATCGGAGAGGATCGCCTGGTTTTCTAAACCGCTAATCATATCCCTTCCTAAAACAATTGAGTTCCCATCCCCAGGAAGCCAGCGGATCCAATGTAAAATGACAAAAGGATTTTTTAACCAACCGTTCCAGAAACTAGACGCCTTTTGGTGTTTGTGGGAGGGCTTCCGTAGCCAGGTAGAGATCGATGAGTTCCCCAGGTACTTTCCAATCAAAAGCTTATTCCAGATGCTCCCATGGTTCAAAGCCCTCCAATAAGTGTTTGCTATGAGCGCTAAGTTGAACAGAGGGAGGTTTTTGAGCCCCCATCCTCCACAGGATTTTGGTCGAGCCAGGATGTCCCATCTGCAGAGATGGATGTGCAATTTTTCCTTATGACCACTCCACGGGGAAGCATAAGTTAAACTACGAATTTTATTTAAAATCGAATTGGGGACCACTGCCAAAGACATCCAGAACACTGCCAGGCTTTCCAAAACTGCTTTAACCAAAATAGGTCTCCCACCGAGCGAAAGCCACTTGTTACACCACTGACTGATCTTTTTTTCGAATTTTGCTACCCGCCATCTCGAATCGGCAGATTTTAAAGGCCCCGACTTGAGGAAGTACCCAAGATACTTGAATCCATTATTCAAATCTATAAATGTAAATGGTAAAAAAACCTTGAAGGACGCCATCTCTTCATCCTTGAGCCCCCAATAATGTATTGTAGTTTTTTGAGTATTTATACAAAGACCAGAAGCGCTACAGTATAGAGTGAGAAGGTCCACTATCAATCTCCATTCCCCTAGATCGGCCTTAGACAAGATAAGAACGTCGTCAACAAACATTAAATGGACCATTGATAATTGTTTTGTTATTTTAATACCTAAGATATTGTGGTCATTGCTACTGTTTGACAGCATAATACTCAGCCCCTCCATAATCAAAATGAACAAATACAGGGATAAAGGGCAACCTTGACGAAGTCCCCGCCAAACTTTGAAAAAATACATTGCCTCCCCATTTATCAAGTCTACGAAGCTTGCACTTGTTACGCATGTCATTATCCAATCTATAAGCTTGACTCTGAAACCAACAGTAAGAAGAACTAACCTAAGGTACTCCCAATCCACGTTATCGTAGGCTTTTTCCAAGTCCAGCTTCAGTACCAGAGATTTCTGGTTTTTCTTTTTTATACTATGGAGGCTTTCATGGGTCGTCCCAATAGCATCCTGAATTCTCCTACCTTCCAGAAAGCCCAGCTGCTCTGAGGAGAGACACTTCGCCAAAAAGGGTTTAATCCTAGTAGCCCGGATTTTGGATATAACCTTATAAATTAGATTACACAGGGAAATGGGACGATAATCATCAAAGGAGGTAGGTTTGTTGGCTTTCGGGATGAGAGCCGGGAAGGTTGCATTTATTCCTCCACTAAGATGGCCTTTTATTCTTGAGTCCTCCACCATTTCCAAGAGATCATCCCCCACAAGATCAAAAAAGAAGAGAAAGAATTCAGAGGTCCACCTATCAAGGCCCGAACTTCTTTCTTTCTTGCAATTTTCGAGCACTGATTTTAATTCATTCAAAGAAACCGACCGATAGAGAAAATATGCTTCCTCATCATTTACCATTTTGGGGTACAAGCTGGAGTCTTGAAAACCCTTGGCATTGTCTACTTCTCCAAAGTTGTTGAAATCCTCCAAAATCAAAGATCGTTAGAGGAGCATCAAGCTAGAATAATAAAACTTACAAAACTTCAAAGGGAGGTTAACTCTTAGAGAAATAAACCCAGGTATCATAAGGTAATTGTAAACTAGATCTCTAGTAAAGAAACAAAAACCCAAGGCATTTATCTCTAATACAAGATGAAATCTAATGTAAATTTCAGATGAAGAAATAAAATAGAAACTAAGATTCATACCTTATTTGCATCACCTCTTTTAGTGATAGCCCTTACCTCAATGGAGCTCACAATTCTGAAATCACTCTTATAAAACCCTAGAACATTACTCAAGAAGAAAGAAAACCTTATGGCAAGAAGTGTTCCACTCTATTTCCTCCTTTTATAGAGAAGGAAACCTCCAATACCATGTTACAAAATTGTGAGTTAAGAATGAAACCATGTGCTAGACAAAACCATGAGCTCAATACTATGTGCCACGGTAAAACTATGGGGAAATACCACTAGAAGTTACAACGAACTCCTCAAAGGTAGGGAACCCTCCATAAAGTGAGCAAATCTCCAACTAACTTCACATGCGTGGTTCAATATGAGAGAAAATAAGTGTGCCCTCCTTTGACTAAGTTAACAAGCTTTCTTGTGGCACATGTGAGGTCAAATGGGGTCTAAAAGCATGAGTGTCTTCCAAATTTAAGTAGATATGGCCAAATACAGGTACACAAATTAGAATGCAGGTACATAAATCTTAAGTCGTGGTGCATGAATTCTAATGTAAGGTGCCCCACCTATAATGATGAGTCAAGCTTCAAACACAATTCATTAGGAAAAGCACATCAAGTAATTCCTTCTAACAACCCCATAACATTAGTTAACTTTATAGATTTGCCTAAATTTGATATGGTAGGACAACGTTACCCCTATTGTGTCGATGCCTAGAAGATAAAGTATTTCCTAAGTGACTAAGTTAGATATAGGTAAATATAGTGAATAATTCATTGAAATGAAAAGGGAACTTTATGTTTTGATCCTCAAAATCATATGTAATGATGTCTAAGGTCTATAAACTTGTCGAACGAGCCTCTAAAAGCTAGGAATATTTATTTTATACATTGCAAACCTTTAAGAGGGAACCTTGCTTAGAGTTACTACTTCGAAACTTTTTTATTACCCATTTTTTAATTGTTTCTTTGATTTTCTTAGTCCTTTTCTTTAGATATGCATTTTTAGCATATGACTTTAGAGGGTGGACCTTTTTAATGAGGTGGCATAGCTCTAACCGTGTTATTTTTCTTTATTTTTATCATTTCTCTCTTTCCTCTAGCCCTTTTTTGTATTTTACTTAAGATTGCATTGATCTTCAATTTGTTCATTAGACCTCGCTAGATGACTAGTGATAAGTCAAACATAAGCGATGAATGTATCTTTTTTATGAACGGGATGGAAATGAAAGGAAAAAATGGAAGGTGTTAGATGTGGTTAGGATATGGGGTATGCTGCTCAACTCAAATCACTAGTAGTATTATGTGGCCTAAGTCATGACAACACTTTTCTAAGGGCAATTATGTCCCCCATGATATAATGAAACAAAATAATAAAGTTCTTGAAGTTAAGTGGTGTTATTAATTCATACCCAATGTTATCACTTTCACGACAAGATTAGAAACCATCATACCTCGTCTAAGCAAGAAACCCATACATGAAATCATAGCACATGAACTGAAGTAAATATCATCATGAAATGTCATATGTAAGTGCATATATGATCTAAGATGGAGAAGGCATAGGAGTTGATATACCATGGTAGAGCAGTCTAAAGGAGCTCATATAGTCATCATGCATATGATGGTTGGATATACGCTGGAGGAACGGGTATGAATTAAAAAATACGAGCAAGAGAACATATCCAAGCAACAACATCACACACCCAAATGGGTGTCTCTAGAGGTAGTTACCATGAAGGGAAACAAGGTGCATACTCATAAGAATGAATTATGAAATCTCTCATGCTAGTATTTTAGAATTGGTTATTTCTTTTGTTAGTTACAAGGAAAGTAAAAAACTGCATTTTTTTTATTGCCACTTAAACTATTCAAGTCGATGAGAAATTCACATCTAACATTGATGCAGTTTTTGGATGTGACCATTTGGAGTTTCACGAAAATGTCCAGTGATACATTCTCTCTCAAAATACACCAGCAAGTATCCTTGTAAGATCTCCCCAAAGAAGGTGTTTGTGTTATCAAGGTTAGGAATAACAGCGATTAAATCAATTTGGTTCAATTATTATGAATGTACAAACATTTGTGTACATGCTTATCGAATATATCTTAATTTCATAGGTTCCCACACATGTATGCAAGTCCATATTCATATTATACAAAGTTGCCCCTTGCTTATGTGTGTACACACATCTAACGGGTACTTTTCGTCGTACCTCACTTTCTATTTCAGTGTGCCTACCACATGCTATGTGGCATTGCAAAGGCCAATGCCAAGATAACCAATTTGTTAGACGAAGGAAGAAAACAAAAGCTTGCAATGAATGGTTCAATTTAATGACATCCAAGAAGAGTCCAATAGAAGTGAAACCCAACTTGTATAATTAGGTTTCATGACGAATAAAATAAGTTGACAATGTTATAAGTTTTGGATTGAATAATTCTGGATGTAAGTGCAAACCTTTAATTGCAAAAATTTGAAAGATGGTTTGCACCTACAAGAATTTGATCCATCCCAAAACTTGATAGATCCGAGATTACAATGGATGTACATTGGTGTAATTTTTCTAATTTCAAGTGGGTGGTGTTTTATAAGAAAATGTGAATCAATCCATAGCTAAGTGTAATACAAGTTATTTAGTGTATAGAATATAGAAAGAGTTTATTTGATTGATATTGTTATTGTTTCATTAGATTTGCTCCACCTCATATATGGCTTTCATAATATTCATTATCTTCAATATTATATGGGCCAACACATTGGCGTCAACATTACATGTGTTACATCTTCATACAGGGTTGTAGAAGTGTTTTTCGACATAATAATACAAGTCAACATCTTGCAATATTTGATAGTATCTTCCAAATTCATAATATAATACAAGTCAACATGTTGCAATATTCGATAACATCTTCCAAGCCGATAAATTTGTTATTATTAATATATGCTAGAAAAAATCTTTACAAAAGTGAAGGACTAGAAAAGCATTGTCGAAAGCATGCTTGTGAGCTACTCACAATTGGTGCAGGTTCATGAGACTTTTTAGACATGAAACTAAAAAGTTGGCAAATTGTATGCAAAGATATTAATAGAAAATTTTATGGTGGGTTGAACACAATCTCAATCATAGGCACCTTCCATTCTCAAATAGAACAGAAGTAGTTGGGGGAGAGTAGATACAAGTGAGATACTTGACATGTCTTTTTCCTCTTCTCATTCTTGTTTGATGTCTACGTTCAATTCGCACTTGAGATTTGGAAAATGGGCATGGATCTTCTTAGAAATATAATGATCCCATTGCAAAGAGGTGCAGCACTTCAAACCTATGCTATTGAAAGTTCTACTTGAAATTTTGAAGGGTATATGTAAGGTATTAAAGATAAAGGTTACATAGTAATTCATTTGGTTGACTAATATAACAATACTTAAAACCACTTATTCCAAAAGAATGCATCCTTCTAAATTTCTTGATTGAGGGAGATGAAATGCCTATTATTTTTGTAGAATTTTCAACAATCTATCCTAAATTAGCTTGCGGGAAGCCTTTTCACAAACACAAGAAAAAAAGACTTAAATTTTTTCCAAAAAAAATTTAAGTCTTTTTTCTTCTCAAAAATAGATTATTTAACCTAACCTTAATGAGAATTGATTCTTGATATAACAAAACGAAAGTCAAATAATAGAAAAGAAAGCCTAAAATCTTGGTTCTAGTTTAAAACTTTGTATGATGGAAAAGTCGTTACTATCAACTTAAGGAAATTTATAATCATCTCCCAAAATCATAGAGAAACCAAGTATCAATATAAAATGAAAACATAAAAATAAAAACATGGCTACAAGTCTGACTACTAGAATTAGAATTATTTCAAATCATTGAAAATGGGGTATCATATCAAAGTCTCAAATACAAAACCAAAAACTAAAAAAAAAAGACAAATCAGGTTAAGTAGTGAAGTTCCAACTTACTATCTAGCTCTCTATATGATAAGCACCCTTACCCATGTACACAATGGAAAAAATTAGAACCAATGAATTTCAGAATCATCAAATTGAGGACAAGTTACACACTTCACTAGAATGCACTGCCTTTAACATTAGAATCTTGATGACATTTTCAAAGAGTTCTAGATACGCAACGTCTAAACATTGTGCAAACAGGTATTAATTAAAACTCTAACAAACATCTAAACATTATGCAAACCAGTATTTAATTCAAAACTCTAAAAAATTAAACAATGTGCAAACAGATTAATTCAAAACTCTAATACACACTAGAATCTCAATGGCATCTTAAAAATCTTCTAAGTATGTAACATCTAAATATTGTGCAAACTGTCATTAATTCAAGTCCTTGACATACGTGTCAAAGTTTCTGGTGTAACAATATACATTAATATACACTAGAATCTCAATGGCATCTTAAAGGTCTTCAAAGTATGTAACATCTAAATATTATGCAAACTGCCATTAATTCAAGTCCTTGACATACGTGTCAAAGTTTTTGGTGTAACAATATACAATAATAATATACAATAGCATAGTTTAAACATGCTACAATTTGAACTTTTTCTGGTCACATTTTTCGGACAGTTTTTGCCCAAAATCTGGTCAAAATTTCAGAAGAATTGTTGGAATTGCAGATATCAATTGTTGAGATTGCACAATCTGGGAGCAATAGGGCTTTTTGAGGGTGCTAAATCCATATACGCATTCAAAAATGTGATTTCAACAATGAAAAATCACAATTTGATTAAAAATTAGATCCGAACTCCAGTGATGATTGTTGTAAAAAGTTCAAATCATATAACATTTAAACTACTTCATATACAACCATTCAAGAAATAAGCTAATGTTATATACTAAAATGGGAATTAACACTAAACCTGACAATATGTAAAGAAGGAATATATAATAAGAATACATTAAACAACAATAGAACTTTAAAAGAACATCCTTCCCAAAACTAGAACAATACCTAAAAGAATAAATAAAAATCCAAAGACTTTTTCATGCCAAAACTAGAACAATACCTAAAAGAATAAATGAAAATCAAAAGACTATTTCATGCCAAAAATAGAGAATATTTATGTTAGTTGTGAAATGGAGACGAGAAACCAAATCCCTTTAATACTGTTGAAGGTAACACAGAGAGCACATGCCTATTACTCAATGAAACCACTAAAAAAAACCTCGGAAAAGATGCTCCCAACAAACAAAAAATAAAAAATGGATTCCTCAATGATACCTTAAACCATCAATTCTCTATTCTCCCAACTTGTCAAATAACTAAGACATCTTGGGAATCTAGATGGGTTTGTTAGTATGTAATGGTTGTCCCCCAATCCTCGAAACGATCACTGTTGGTATTCAATCAAACCATGATATATGGTACATTTCCTCACACAATGTTGGCAATATGCTACTACCTTAAAACTACTCAACACGACCCTGGATGCCAGCTTCGCTAGGATATATGCCATTTATCACCCAGAGACAAACCTCTAGTAACACGAGATCTCCACGTTAATAAGACTCTTACGAATGCCCGTACAGATAGAGATTGCCTTATCTCTAAATGTCATTAAGGCAAACCACTGGGATTTCACCATATACCACACCCAATTTAGGGTGGAAGTTCACTAGAGCCACTAAACAAAATCATAAGCTGCTAAACCACGAAGAACAAAAGTCATCAGCCACAGTAAGAATCTAAGCATGGATTTGAATTCGAGCCCTCAAGATGGCCAGCCCAAATTAAAAGATCTCAAGTATGCCCCTCTACTGAAGATTTTAAGAGTCTCATCCGACATTAAGATTTTGAAATAAAGAAATCATTTTAATTATCGAAATGTACCATATCCTAGACATGCAAAACTTTCATGTTCGCCTTAACAGTTATAATAAGCCATTTTATTAGCTTTGAAATTAAGTCGGATCATTCTTTCATAGACACAATGTAAATTGTGGCCCTTCTATATGGGATGTATACCTCTATGCTATAAGAAGAAAACAAAATCAATCATTATTAATGACGTTGAAAGAGATATTGCTAGCTATGCAGTACTAGCGTAACAAACCATTCTACTCAATCCGCTATCAAATGCCAATCTTCTCCAAACTCCTGTCCTTGTCATTTATCACACAGGTCAATTTGCAGGTAAAATCTCAATCAAGTGCATCCGTCTTATCAAGTTAGTATCAGCTAATCATATGGAGGCATAAACAACGATGCCTAATATAGAATATTAGACTTACACCAAATCTAGTAATCCAACATTCATCGCAATCGTGACAAAAAGTAGTGACTTAACAGCCAAGATATTAAGAGATGTTGTTTACAGCAAGAAAACAGATGACGTTCTTTCCATGACATTTGAACTATAAAGAGGTTAAAGAAATGGTCAACAAAGCAATGTCTTGGACATTACAAAAAGTTAACTAGAATAGAAAAACGACTCAAGTAAGCAAAATTAAGAAATAATAGTTTGAATAATTAGGTAACGACCAAAATTGAACTGCATTTGCCAGTTCAATCTTTACAGATAAAATTAACCCAATATTTGACATGATATGTCCAAAATAACCACAATACAAATCATTGAAATATTTGCTAAAACGTATAGTAGCAACAAAAGCTATATGGCAACAATGCGCTTTGGAGGCATCCAAGAGCAGCAACGGTTCACTGATAAATCATACAGAACAATAAGTATAGCAGGGTGCTTGTCTCTTAAAACTGACAGGCAACCATCAATACTTCCTTTGACATATTTAAATCAATTCCTCGAAAAGAGTCGTTTTAAAAGCAAAAGCTTCAGACGACAACACTCTAGAGCATTGCACTTTGGGCCTATACTTCTGTTGACATATTTAAATCAATTCCTCAAAACGAGTCGCTTTAAAAGCAAAAGCTTCAGACGACGACACTCTAGAGCATTGCACTTTGGGCCTATACAGAACAACACCCAACTTTCTTCATTGCTGTCACATCATCCTTATTGCCAACATGTATTGTCTGTCCTTTACTGGGCACCGCTGCTGGGTCTTCCCCAACATCAAGAGCTTTCTTACTCACAATCCGGTAAATCTGGCTAAGTACTTCTGTGAATGCATTCTCAACATTTGTTGATTCCAGAGCTGATGTTTCCATGAAATATGTATTTTCTCGTTCTGCAAATGCTTTGCCATCCTCTATAGAAACAGCTCTAAGATGGCGCAAATCAGCCTTGTTACCAACAAGCATTATCACAATATTGGCATCAGTGTGGTCTCTAAGCTCCTTAAGCCATCTCTCCACGTTCTCAAAGGTTACATGTCTGGTTACATCATAAACTAATAGTGCACCAACTGCTCCTCGATAATATGCACTTGTTATCGCCCGGTATCTGTTTTGTTGAATAGAACCAAAAGAAGAAACAATTCATGACTATAACAAGATGTGAACATTAGGACAATGCAGAAATATTATCAAGATTCAAGATTTAAAAAGAGATGCCATGTACACATTGTAATTTTACCATAATTAACAGAAACTGTAAGTTGGAAAATTCATTGTAGGCCTAAACAGACAAAATATGAAACTGTATAACGATATTGTCAACGAAAATCTTCCAACTACAGTACTCTTATTGCATAGACAAGAGTAATCCAAATGTCATTAAATATCAGTTACAACTTCAAGTTGCAAAGTAAGAGGAACATGAACGATAGAATTTTAGCAAACATTAAAAACCACAGGTAGGCCTTTTGAAGATCCTAAAAATCGGTCTTTAGAAGGAACGGCAAGGTTAGCAAGCACTTCATTTGACAAGATAATTTTAAGTTCAACTACCAGCAACAGTTTGTCCTAGAGAAAAGAAAAAAGGAAGACCGCAAGAATCAGTTTCTCCAGACATTTACTTCAATACCTGTCAGGATACAGCGTGGTACAAAGCCTAAATCCCATAGCCATGGTACAAAACCTAAATCCTAAAACTTCAGCCTACATTGTTTCAGATGATATACACTTGCCCTAGTTGCCATTAATAAGTTGCCCAACAATCTACTAACTGCTATTAATAAGTTTCCCTAGTTACCAAATACTGCCATCAATAAGCTGCCCAAGAAAAGACTGATTGCAAGCCAAATACAAGTACACAGATATCCACACAAGGGTCCTTTTGAATCCTAAACAATGAGTGGAAATGGGCCTAATTAATGGCTAGGGATTGTCCAAGAAAAACTCGGTCTCTGTATTCTCTGGTTTGAGACCTGCAAGTGTCAATTTATAGCATAGTTACCACTCAACTCGGCAAAAAATTGCCACGGAAAAGATTCAAGAGTTCAACTCAGCTCAGGAAAACATGGCAAGTGCAACTATATAAAAAAATACAAAGTGGTGATAAGCCAAATGGCAAAATGGCTCTTTTCTGTACCTTTTATAACTAAGCCAACCAAAGTCTTAAAAGTTGGAATCGGATTCAGAATCAGCTGAGGGTAAGACCGACTAGGATTGGAATCGGCCGACAACTCAGTTTATGAATCAGTTTACTAAAAAATACAAACCAATTAAAGGACCGGCCCATCCTCTTTTAGGGTCAAACCAAGCAAACCATCCAGTTCCAATTCCGGTTTGGCCAGTCTTCAAAACACTCAGCCCAAAAAGGTTCTCTGCAGGTCAGCGGATCAAACCCATTGACCCAATCAACCACCCATGACTACCCATGAGTCAAATCCAAGTCAGCGAGTTTGACTCGCTTGCAATCTGTAACAACTCATTTGGACAGCATGTTAGGTCAAACCCACCAGTCACAAATTCAACCCGTGAGTCTGGTAACTATGATTAGTAGGTTTTAAAAAGTTTTTCATCACAGCCTTTTATCTGAGCACAAGGAACAAAAAAACTATGTTTGAGCAAAAATTTAGTACTGCTCAAAAAGATACTGAGCAGAGATGATATTGCGCTTCACCTAAAATGCACATCTGAAAAGATGGATGAAATACTCAATGTTCTAATAATGAAATAGAAAAGCATACAATGTACAACTTTGGATGAGTTGCCAAACATGATATGCAAGAACATAAAAAAAACAGTGTGTTTAGTACTATGCATTGTATCCTTTATGCACCCCTATTTATAAAGAACAAACACTCCT
>JZKD02S2013375.1:21034-76923 GCA_000966675.3 Picea glauca
ATTTCTTTTATTTAATTTGTTTTATTAGTTTTAATTAATTAGTTTTAGTTTCTTTTAGATTACTTAGCTCAGATCAATTCTCTCTTTGGTTTTCTTGAAAGACCTTAGAGCGGCCGACGAAGCCGTTAAAATCGTTAGGGTGGTCCATTCCAAACGGCTTGGGTTATTTATACAACCCCGGACCGGTTCCACTCTCCCAGTTGACGGACGGTCAATTTCGCCCGTCAACAACACTCGGGGGAATGTTCCCTCCTGGGTATAGGGTGTCAAATTGTGAAGGATATAAACGAGGCTCTGCTTGGTTGAGGATGCAAAACGGCTGAGGCAAACAGTTTATAATGCAAAGCGAGAATCAGCTATAGGCTCAATACTGCAAGTAAGGGCATGAGATGCAATCACAACTTGACGCCAAAAAATGTCCGTTTTCATAATCGTAGTCTACTTGGTGTAAAAAAGGGATAAACTTGTACCAAATAGACATCCTTTCAAATCCAATTTACAAGTGTGAAAAGAGATTAACTAAGACTTATAAAACAACTTAACTAAGACTCGCGACCTTTCAAGTCCAATTTAACGAGTGTGAGAGGGACAAATTCACTCGACAATCTTTTCACTTTTTTAGACCAGTAGGAAAATTGCTTAACTCGGACTCAGCGATGTTGTTCTAAGAATCATATAATGGGGGAGGCCAAGGCACCCATGCAGGAATTCTGTGAAAGGTCAACAACTTACGAAGAGTTGACACAAGCTTGGGAAAACCCAGAGCTTTCGAAGTCGAGGAAGATAAAATACTTGTAGAGGTTACCTTATATATAATATATCGAAGAATGCCCCTTATCTGGAAGGGTGTAGAAGAAGTAAATAGAGGCTCTACAAAATCATTCCAGTCAAAGGAAATCACCCTAGGACTTGGAGGGAGCATACTCGAAGAGAGTAGAATGCTCCCTAATGAATAAGGTACATAACTAGAAATTCTAAGGACATGGTCTAAGGATGCATCACCCTCCAAAAGAAGAGTGGGATTGACCAAATATTGCATCGACAATGTCACTTCCTTAAGCTTGTCACTCTCCCAGAGAAGAGTGGGATCGGCCGAAGATTGCATTGGCACAACCACTTCTTCAACCATTGGTTGAATAGGATGCGAGAAAACAAGGTCAAGAGATGCATCACCCCCAAAAATAGGAGTGGTGTCAGTCGAATATTGCATCGACATGACTGTTGGTTGAACATGATGCGAGACAACAAGGTCAAGCATCATCCCCTAAAGGAAGAGGTGTGTCATTCGAAGATTGCATTGGCATGATTGTTGTATCAACCAAAGAAGGTTGGGAAGCCAAATAAGACTCAGAACCCGAAGGGCCCCCAGTAAAGGACCACACTTCTTGTACCACAGCAATAGCAGGGCACAAACGAGTAAGGTGATCTCCTTTGCAAATCCTACAAAGGAACTTGGGCTTACGTCTTACACATCTAGGCTTCTCAATCATATGAATGTAGGCTTCTCACGTCTTAAGGTGATATCCTTTGCAAAGCCTACAAAGGAACTTGGGCTTACATCTTACACATCTAGGTTTCTCAATCGTATGAATGCCCCTAGCATAACTTGCAGTGGTTGGTGACATGCTCCCAGCATGACTTGTAGGGGCTAGTAGCAAATCCCCAACATGACTGGCAGGGGTTGGTGATGAATCGACATCATGACTAGCAGAGGTTGGTGATGTATGTGCAATGTGACTAGCGATGAATAGACTTGTGCCCCCAGCATGACTTACAATGGCTGGTTGATGGTCTTCAACATGACTAGTAGAGGTTGTCGACCCATCTCCAACATGACTAAGAAAGGTTGGTGATATAATGTTAGTATTTGGTTGACCCTACAAGACGTAGTCGAGGAAGGTAGGGTCCAAGGATCGTTAAAATATGAATTGAGGAAAGGAATGGACCTCTTTGACGAAACGGGCCTACTGGTCATGGCGTAAACATGGTGAATCAATGTCATGAAGTCGAAAGTGCCCATAAGGGATGAATGCATTCTGACACTTATATTCTCAGTTGTCAGTTGAGAATTGTCGAGCATGGGGATCGACGGTCCAATAGATGCATTGGGGCTAGCATACGCAAATGATAACTGGTCGATCGTCACGATCTTCCCATCATGGGGAAAACAAAGAGTATGAAAGACAGACAATACGACGATAGTCATAGCATAAGTCCAATTGCATCCTAGTAATAAGTTATAATCGAGTGGCGCATCAACCACCTCGACATCCACCTCTACCATATTCCTACCTAACTGGACCAGAAAGGCAGGAAGAATACCGTGAGGGTGGAAGGAATGACTGTTAAAAATAGTCAACATCGTCGAAAATTGAGAAAGAGTCAGAGAGTTGAGAGCTTTCCAACATATCAGGGACATCACACACGTAGCATCTCCTTCAACAACAACCGCACGTTTTATGGTATACTTTGAGTACCCCATGTGGATTTTGAATGCCACATGGTAAGGCAAGCGAGGCTTCACATCCATGACGTCAAACTTGAAACTTTTGAGCCAGTAGGGTCTAGATCTCCCAACATAGATAGCAAGGCATTCCTCTGTGAAGGACATGTCTGGAGTACCTCCAGAGCCAACATCGCACAAGGAGTTTGACCCAAGTCCTCAACAATAGATTAATTCTGGGAGGCTCTAGCATTTGGATTGTGGGTAGAGTGCTTAATTACTCCTTTCAGAATACAAGGTGGTGGCTCTGGTTCTTCGATCTGTAAATTCATCTCCAGAGGAGGAGGAGGAGGAGATTCTAGACCAGGTACAATCTGTGAGGAACTGCAATCGTGAGACTGGGTGGCTACATTAACCTGAGAATTGACCATATTGATGCACAAATGGTCACTATCTTATGTCAGTGGGTTTTGACTTCCATCGGCCACATTTCCGACATTTGAGGAGCTCGAGGCCATGTGTTGGTTTTGTGGGAAAGGATTCATCAGCACGACGAGAGATAGATATAATAGCCTCGCAACTTCCGCAATTTTGGGGCATAAATGAGAAAGATGATCGTCTATACAAAGCTTACAGAGAAATTTCACCTTACGCCTTTATTTCTTTCCCTCTCCAACATTATTATTCATATTCTCATTATTACCATTGTCCTTGGGTTTATTATTATTATTCCCATCCTTACGATTATTATTACGTCATTTCTTCTTATTCCCGCCTGGTAGCTAGTTATCATTTGGGTCGGTCGATGATTTCATGGAATGTACATCCATCGAATGAGTGGGATTGGAAGACACAAACGAATTTGGCCCTCCTGCAGACTGGTTTAGAGACAACTCTTTCAAATGGCTTGTCATCGAGTCTGCGGATTTCACATTGGCGTAGCCTACAATGCCATCGGCATGAGGTCTGAGATTTTATCTAGGGTCATAGGTTGACCTTGGTGTGTCTAGAAGAATGTGATATAACATCCCAGACTGAGCGTATATAATATCTAACTACTTGGGTTTGAAGATTGTTTCTTCCTCAGATGTAACCCTGGATGTAGCAACATCCTTCGAGATAGGAGGTTGCAAATGCTTAAGTAACCATTCTAAAAGAAAGGTCGGGGGTATGCAGGTATTAATCAACATCTTTCATCTACGCCACTCTTGGATGTGATCCGAGATATGAGTGGTTGTGTGCTGGCGTAAATTCGACAGAAGTTATAGGACAACATCATAACGAACTGACAATTCGAAGTGGTTAAGGAAGACCAACACCATTTGACTAAAGGTCATATGCCCCCCTAGGTAGCTCGATATACCATTTTGCAACAACCCCAATGAGGGTGCGTTGAAATAATCTTAACCAAATGGAATCGTCATTAAGGGAATTCGAAGAGCACCATAGGTGAAAGGTGGTGACGTGATCACTGGGATCCTCACCATTCTTACCTTCAAATTTCAGAATTTTTGAAGTAAGCTTGGTGGGGATAGGGGGCCATGTAGGATCATGACACACAGGGGAATTCATCAACTTAGACAAGTTTGGCAGATTAAGTGTGACCAGAAAAGGGAGATGGGGTTACAACATCTGGCCCCAAGCTCTCTGGAAAGATTGTGTTTGGGGAACTGCAGCCCATCCAGAGTTCTGGTAAGCACCATGGCCCTGTCCGAGATTGTAATACCCTCCTCCAGGATGATTCATAAGAGGTTGGTTGGGAAAGATTCCTATAGGAATGTTCTGATGGGGGTTATAAAAATTTCCCCCATCTAGAGTGGCTCTGGGTTGGGGGTTTCCCAAGGTGTGAAACTGACCTCCTTCGGGTGTGAATTGATAGGATAAAGGTGTATTCGTCATGCCAAATGTGTTGGTCAGAATTGTCACTGAGGAGGTGAGGATATAGGATGGAACTTGAGCAGAAGCTTGTCCACTCGGTTGGTTTTTTTGAACACACCTACCACACTTAGAGGGGGGGGTGAATGACTGTGGGGCTCTTTTTACCAAAACTTCCCTTTTACACAAAACTCCTTAGTTAACATTCAACATTTACTCATTACCCATTGTTGGCATTTATAACCAGTTAGATGTGAACATATATCAGCAATATATCATCAACAAGTCATCACCACAAGGAACACAAAGAACACATGGAAACCCGACACCATTTTTCATTTCTGGGCACATTTCCTGATGTACACGGGCTGTAGTGGTGAAACCTGTGTATACGCCTGTTGTATAGTAGGCAAGGTGCGTATATGTGGAAAAAATGTATTTTTAGCTATGGGATTTGCAAAAAGGGATGAAAAGTATGCATAGGGAAATGGCAAAAGGCCTTCTGTGAAAGATTGCATAGGGTGAGGCAAATCTTGCTATAACACTAGCATGTAAAGGACTTCATTAGCATACACAAAAAAATTATTTTTCAACCCTCTTCTTCCTTTATTGTAGTGTCTTGATATTCTGCAACCATATTGCATAATCCTTGTCCTCGTACAATGTGATTACGTTTTATCTCAAGATCAAATTCCTATATGGATATCATCTAATTCCCTCTACGCTCTCCCAATTCTTGTTGGGTAAATAGTGATCGGACAATTGCTTGAGGTACTATCACTTTCGTATGATTCTTAAGGATATAAGATCTAAAGTGTTTGACAACTTTGTACATTGAAAAGACTTGCTTATCTATGGTAGGGTAATTAAGTTATACTCCTTGTAGATTCATACTCATAAAAGAGATAGGTGCTTCATTTCGTTCATGGTCTCTTTGTGTCAACATTGTTGCAAGGGAATGATCAAAAGAAAACATGTAAAGAAAGAAATCACTATTGAAGTCAGGACTGCATAAAATAGGAGTGTTAAATATTTAAATTTTAATTTTCTCAAATGTTTCCTTATCCTCCTTATTCCATTTGAACTCTGAATCTTTTTAATCATATTTTGCAGTGGTTTAATGGTTTTAACATAACTCAGAATAAACTTTTGAACAAAATTAATCTTCTTGGAAAAAGATTGCATATCTTTCTTGTTATGTTGTAAAGGTAGTGGGGATATAAATTCCACATTTTTAGGATCAATTCCCTTCCTTAGATATGATATTACCAAGTAAATTTCCTTCATTAGTAGTGAAGATGCTCCTTTTGAGATTTAGAGAAATTCCATACTTCCTACACCTTTCGAAAATCTAGGTAAGATGTGAAATATGATTAGTTGTACTTTTCAAATGAATTGTCACATCATCTAGATAAACACCATCACTATGGTTAATGAGGCCTTTAAAAGAAACATACATTTCTCTCTAAAAAGTAGCTCCAATATTAATCAATTTGAAAGGAATTTGTTTGTAGGAAAAGGTAACCCACTTGGTACAGACCATAGTTTTAAGCATGTCTTCTTCTAATACCAACACTTGATTGTATCTTGAGAAATCGTCAAGAGATGAAAACATTTCAGATCATGATGCAATCTGTAAGAGTTGTTCCATAGGTAGAAATGGATAGTTGTCATTTTTCGACACTTTATTTAGTTTTCATAAATCAACACATAGACAAATTTCTCTAGTTTTCTTCCTAATTGGTACAAGGTTGGAACCCCAAGTAGAATGTTGGACTTGAAAATTAGTATTGGCATCTAAGATTTTCTTTAACTCTCTTTGAATTTGTGGTTTAAGAGAAGGATGCATTTTCCACAATTTTTGTTGGAAAGGTTTTACATCCTCTTTCATGGGAATAATGTGATGAATGATCTACATGTCATAAGTTTTCAAGTCATTATACAACCATGTGGATACATCTTGGTATGTCTTGAAAATTTAATATAGGTTGTAGTTTCCTATTCAGAACAACCTCTCTCAAGATTAATATTTTTTGGATTTTCTACAATTCCTAGATTAATGATTTCATGACCTAGACTGGAACTGTTGGTCTTAACATTTAATGATCCTTTAAACTCATTTTGTAGATTAAATATTTTTTCCAGATTAACAATACCTTTAGGCATATTGTGTTTTTTTTACTTGGTTGATTTCTCTTTATATGCTTCCATAGTCGCATAGAACTCTTTATTATCAATAACTAGATATTTAAATTGTCCCCATTGCTAAGAAATTCTAAGATTCGTTCATCACATTCATATAATTTCCAACTAGTAACAATATCTAGGATATAGGGTCTATAAAGTAATTTGATAGCAAACTTGCTAGTCTCAAAATCCTCCAATGGAGAGAGTCTAGAATCAAAAGTAGCTAATGAATTAGCCACCATATTTTCAGAGCATGGGATTGTTGTAATATTAAAGGCATTAAACTTATCAATCAACATATGAAATTCCTATTGGTAATTATTTAGATGTGGTGAATTGCAGTGTATCGTATTCTTAGTATGTCTAACCATGATTTTAGAATATCCAAACACTTCATTTTTTTCAATTTTAAATCGATAGATTTTTTTAAGACCTTGGACAAGTGCCTCATACTCTACAATATTATTGGTATAATCAAACTCTAAGCTACAAAAAAGGAAAATACGCTTGCCCCTTGGAATAATTAAAAAACAACTAGCTTTAGCTTCCTCTTGGGATTTGGAACCATCAAAGAATAATCCATATATCAAGGGTATACTAAAAAACAATTTTGTTTTTATTTAATGTATTTACATTATTAGAAAAACTATAATTTACATAGTTTACAAAATTGGCACTACTTCTTGTCTCATGACAATTATCTTCCTGTAAAGTCAATTCAAATAATTATATTTTAAGTACTTCAAAAATTTCAGAAACAAAATTACCAAAGTCAAAGTCTAAAGCATAATTTCCAAGAATAGGAAATTCTGAAGATGATGGTTCATTAGTTACTTCAATATCAATGACAATATGATTCATGTGTCTTTCTCTATCAATGTTGATCTTGTTTGGATTTTCATTCCATGGGAGCCAGAGATGATTGGTTGAAGGCTTATGTGTATCAAAGATCATAGGGAATGCCTAACAATAGGATTCAAAACCCATAGTTTTCTTGTATTATAAGTTTGGGACACAATTGGTTGTTGTTGGGTTACAGGTTCTTTAATCCTGGTCTGAATTGCTAATCCTTCTTCCACCACCTCATCCTCTTTGGTCAAATTCACACTAGGAATCAATATCCCACAATACTATGGCTATCTCATTAGAATATTCTAGAGATTCTTCTTCCAAGTCTCCCTTTATTTTTCCATTAGGTTCTTCTACTTTTTTCACAACCCTCTAAAAGTATGTTTGCCACCATGTTCATTGGTTTTATCCATTATGGCCATGTTTTCTCATAGTTATTATCCTGATGGTAGTTTCAATAGTTATCCATGGCTACTCCTTCTAAGTCAATGTTTAAATTTGTCGGGGGTGGCTCAATGGATTTAGGAGGGAAAGACCTTCTAAATAAAGATATGTATGTTTTTTTATTGGAAGTTCCTTCTCTCGAAATCCATGTCTATTATGTTATTGGATAATTGTTTGATCATTATTTTCATGCTTCCATATCCATGGAATCATTTACTTTATCCTTTGTAGGTTGCTTTGGTTGAGGTCGTGGTAAAATAAGACATTTTTTGGGTGGTACAACTTCCTTATTCCCTAATGTGTTCTAAGTTTCTTTACATCCTTTCATTTTAAATTCAACCTTCTTATCTTCCTCAAAATTTAATGCTAGAATAGCATTTGTTACTTTCTTTACAAACATTGAAATTACTATGGGTAATACATTAGCATAAAGCTCAACTTGAAGCTATGGTGAAGGGGCAGAGCCATCTTTGAACTTGTTTAATATTGTATTAATCCTTTGATTGAAATATTTAACTTTTTTCTTTAGGGACCATGACTAGAGAAAATAACTCATTCGTTAATGCACCAGTGGTGGTTTCTTCCTTCAACTTATCTACAAAATATTTTTGAAAATCACCCCATTTAGTAATAGATCATATTGGTAAATTAAAATACCATGTAGATGTTGTGTTTTCAAAGGTATAAGAGAAAATTTCACACCACATCTTCATGTTGTACATTCATTAATATGATTGCTAAAATAAATTTCTTAATGTGACCTTCTAGAAGACTAGCCACTTGAGGGTCATACTTGGGAAGCAATCATTTTGGATGCTTGGCTAGGTTATGTAATTGGCCAAGTAAAGACAAAGCATCTTGAGCCAATTGATTATATTGTTCCAATTAAAATGCTAGAATCATAATCAAAATATTGATTGATTAAATTGTGGGTGTAGTTGTGGTAAATTATTAGATAAACTATGGAAAATTATTAGATAAACTATACTGCTAATGAATAGAAAATGATAAATTCTTTACATTTTGCATAAAATATCCATTTTTTATTACAAAAATTATTACATAAAAGAAAAATTATGAAGCCCCGGTGAAGGGATTCACAACTATTAATTGGTTTTTGAGCTAGTGGTCTCAAATCTCATTGTGCTTACCACTATTGGTTTCCAAAATTTTCAATATTGCATCTGGGGTCTCAACTCCTTGTAGGTGAAATGAATATCATTAGAGATGGACATTCTGATTAATCAAAGTGATTTGGGCCATTTTTATTATCCAATTTGGTTTTCTTTAATGCATTAAGAAGGATCATTTTTGTTTCAAGGGTAACTCAATAAAGTCCCCTACTTCATAGTAAATCCTTTGTACAAAAATTCCATGATAAGTAGTTTTGAATAGTAAATATGAGATCATTTGGACTACCCATATTACAATATGTAGGTAAGATAGCTTCAAAAGTAGAAACTGATTATTTAGATGGAAATCTCTTTGAAAATGGACAGTTTAAAAAACTGCCACTAAAAATGAACTCTAGATGTCAAAGTTATGCCATCTAGAAGAAAGGCATAAAAGGTAACCAAGGTGATACATGGCATGTGGAGGTTGATAAACATGGTGATGTGTTTATAATGAGGTTGTTGAGTTATAAAGAAAAAAAAATCTGCCTTGCCTAACTTTGTGTATAAGCTCACATTTTGCAAATAAGTTATTTTTACAATGTAAGTGACCCACTTTTATAAAATAAGTGAAAATCATTTTTAAAATGGAGTTACTTTATAACTTAAAGTTAATTGTAAAAAGTTACTTTAAAAAAAAAAGATTTAAGTCAATTTTTAATAACCCTCCTTATTTTTGTTATAATTTTCTTCTTACTATTGTAGTGTTTTAATGAAAATTTGGGTCTGGACTTTCGTCAAACAGTTGGCTGATATACCTAATTTCATTGTAAAAACCTCATTTTTTACTGCTATAAGTTTATCACCGGTGTAAACGTTTTGTCAAACACTTTATTGGCATACTCAAGCCCATTGTAAACCCTTTATTGTTGTTGTTATGATTGTGTGTTTGTTGGTTTGTGTTTTCAACGGATAATGAGGGTTTGATGCAAAATATAATATGCATAACACATATAAATTATAACAACAATATTGTAATTGACTAGTGCTCAAAAAAATGGTTAAAACAAAAAAAAAACACAAACAAAGTTGTCCATCTTTATTATTAATCCAATATGAACCTTTACACAACAAACAACTCACAGATTCGATCTTAAAATACACTTGCAATTGATTGCACCATTAGTTGGATGAATAAATTAATAAGAGATTGGAGCTAAAATGATTGGTGTAGCATCCCTCCAAACCCCACGATCTTCTACCAAGAAGAAATCACAAATCACCCCCCTCAACAAAATATTTTGGCCTCCACAACTGAGATATGGATTCTCCAAGAGAAAATACATCCCCTCCAAGTGAAACTTGGCCCCTAAAATAAGATTCGGCCTGCCCCAAGGGAATGGTGACCCCTCCAAAATAAATTCCCCCCCCTGCCAAGAGTACATGACCTATACAAAAGGAAATAGACCCCCTCAATAAAGAATCGACCTATACAAAGAGAACTCGGCCTCCAAAGGATGAACTCGACTATCACAAGAAAACATATCTACAACTAGAAGAAATCAATCTCCTCAAGCCTGCAAATATGAATATTATCTTCGGCAATGAAATCCAATGAATAATATGAATGATCCTTCCTCTTGATTGTCTAGGGTGGAATCTTTCACCACCGAAACCAATTATCCACAAGGGTTTTTCTCCCAAACCCTCACAAGCCACAAGAGATCTCTCCAATTCAATTTTAGAAAAATAGCATCAACATAATGAGAGAAATGATCTCCCATCTCTCTTTTATCCTTCTCACCTTTTTTCTAAACCTTTTACCTTTTTTACCTTCACTTAAAAGATTAAAGTGACTTTATAAGGTTTTATTCAATTTATTCTTGATGTCACTTTTAATTACTCAATGTCATTTTATAATGTTTCTTTTTCCTCTAAATGACTTCAAATAATTAATCTATTAATTATTTTTTAATCCACTATGGCCTACAGGAATCAGATATACCACTAAGTCATCCTCCTAGAGCGGTCATTTGGAAGAGGACATTACAGTCCTCCCTTCCCGAGATTGCTTGTCCCCAAGAAAATGAAAATAAGGATGCTAGAAAAATTGATCTCCCTCACATGTATCATCCTCCATTGGCAAGTGTCTCCACCTGATCATGAACTCTCTGATGACTCTGCTCCTCAATCTCCTATCCCTAACATCCAAAATCTCCTCCGAGATCAATACCAACTGCCCCTCCTCATCCAAGGGGAGTAACACTGCTTAAGTGGTCACCTACTTCCCTACTGCCTTTTTTAGGCATGACACATGAAAAAATTGTGGATCTTTCTCCTCTCTGGTAGCTCAAGCTCATAGGCTACTTTCCCAACTCTTTGTACTACCCTGTATGGACCATAAAATTTGGGCTTCATTTTTCCGCACCACTCTTCTTCAATGAAGAATGTTTGTATGGATGTAACTTAATAAATACAAAGTCTCCTACCTCAAAGTTGCACTCAACCTTATGCCTATTTTCATATATCTTCTGATGATTTTGAGTTGTCTACAATTTTTCCTTAAGGGCCTTAAGGATGCCCTGGTTTTCTTGTATCCATTTTTTGGCTTTGGGAGCCTTGTTATCCCCAAATTCCAAATCCCCAAATGAAGGTGCATCATAGCTATACAATGCTTTGAATGGGGTCATACCAATGGACATGTGGTAGGCAGTGTTATAGCAATACTCTCTCAGAAGCAACCACTTAATCCATGTCCTATGTTGTCCTTACACATAGTTGTGTAGATATCCCTAAATCCATTTTTTCACAATATCTGTATGATCATCTGTCTGAGGGTGATAACTAGTGCTAGGAGTCAATTATGTGCCTACCAATATGAACAAATCCTGCCAAGTTTTTTTGAGAAACATGTTGTCCCTGTCACTGACAATGTACCTAGTATTCCATGAAGTCTAAACACCTCCCTCAAAAAAAACTCTGCCACCTATGTTGCCTTGTACTTTGATGAAATAGTAACGAAGTGTGCAAACTTGGTCAACTGATCAACCACTAAATATATGAAATCTTGCCCTGTACCTTTAGTAGACTTGTGATAAATTCCATCAACACACTCCCATTTCTTCTTTGGAATGGGTAGAGGTTGTACTAATCCTACCGGATGCATATGATCTTAATCGTTCTACTGACAAGTCATGCATCCTCTCACATACTATAGTACATCGTCCTTGAGGCCCTTCTATGAGAACCTCTCTCATACCTTCCTGTAGGTTTTGAAATACCTAGGGTGCCATGTCAATGGTGTGTCATGAGAATCCCTCAAGATAATTTCCTTGAGTGTGGAATCAGGAACTAGATATATCTCATCTTTGTAGAAAATGATTTCATTCACCACCCTGTACCTCTCATCTTGTCTGAGTCCATCCATCAACTCGCATGCAAACTGATTCTTGGAATACTCCACTAAAATGTGAGATTTCCAATCAACTAAAATATCCATGATGGAACACACTATTGGTTCCCTGAAAAGGGAATCAACAAAAACAATCTTCTTACGCTTCACATACTCAATGTCGAAGTCATATTTATGTATCTTGCTGACCCATTTCTAGTGCCTCTCTTTCAAATACTTCTACTCTAGAAAATACCTCAAACTATTGTGGTCAGTCCTAACCATGAATTGGCCACCAACCAAGTGCTTCCTAAACTTCACCAAAGCATACATGATGGTGAGAATTTCTTTGGCATAAATGGAGTAGAGTCGCTCTATAGTTCTAAGCTTCCTACTCTCAAACATGTTCAAGTGTGTATTCTTCATTAGAATGGCCCCAATACCCTCACCCAATTCATCACACTCAAGTACAAAGGGTTGAGTGAAATCAGGTAGTGTTAACAATGGAAAAGTGCTCATCACCTCCTTGAGCCTGTCAAATGCATGATGTGACTCTTTTGTCCAATTGAATGCCCCTTTCTTCGTAAGTTATATCAATGGTGCAACCAACTGTGAAAATCCCTTAAAAACCACCTGTAATAGATGCACATCCCAAAGAATCCACATAACTCTATAACAGACCTAGGTGTGGGCCAATCCAATATGGCTTGGATCTTGTCCTAATGCACCTATACCCCCTTCACAGTGATCACATGTCCCAAGTAAAGAATCTCCATCATGCCAAACTCACACTTGGATGTTTTGGCATACACCAAATGCTCTCCCATAATACCGAGTATCCCTTTCAAGTGCCTCAAGTGGTCCTCCCAAGTCTTGTTGTAAATAAGTAGGCCATGAAAGAACACTAATAGGAACTTCCTCAATTGTTTGTTGAATATGTCGTTCATGCATGACTGAAACATGGAATGTACGTTGTTCAAACCAAATGGCATGACCAAAAATTCATAGTGCCCATAATGACACTTGAAGGCGGTCTTGTGAACATCATGTTCTCTTACCCTAGTATGATGATATCTTGATCTAAGATCAATCTTTGAAAAGTACACTACCCCATGAAAATCATCTAAAAACTCATCAATCCTAGGAATGGGGTACCTATTCTTAATGATCTTCTTATTCAAGGCCCGATAATTAATGCACATCCTCATAGTACCATCCTTTTTCTTGAACAAAACCATTGATGAAGCGAATGGGCTAGAACTAGTCCTGATATGTCCCATCTCCAACAAATCCTTAATTGTCTTTTATATCTCATCCTTGAACTTATTTGGTTGCATGTATGGAGTGGCAATCATAGTTTTCCCCCCCTCCTCTAGCTCAATGGTGTGCTCAAATCCATTTTATGGAGGTCTCCTTGGTGGAATCTCCCCAAAAACGTGATCATGTTTGCTCAACAATGTTTGGATGTATACAAGATATTGTTGATTTTTGTATGAAGGTTTCTGAGTAGTAATCAAACTCTCCACTTCACAAGATACATGTCCATTTCTGAATATACCCTCCATTCGCTTGTCTGAGACAATCCTAATATCACCATTGGACATACCCCTCAAAACCACTTTCCTACCATCTACTACCCTGAACTCTAGCTCCATGGCTTGGTATTCAATATAATATTTTCCCAAAGAAACAAGCCATTGAACACCCAATATGATATTAGTATTTGGTAGCTCAATTACACAAAATTCATTGGTCATTGTGTAGTTACCCAATGCTAAGTTCAACTATGGAATATTATTTATGCATGACATATTGTTCCCACCGGCTACCACTACATAAAGACCATCAAAGTCAACTATAGGAATGCCTCTCCTAGCCACCAAAGATGAGTCAATGAAGTTGTGGGTTTACCCACCATCAATCAACACTGTGACATGTTTTCCATGTAATACTCAATGGATAGAGTGGAAATAGCCCCACTCTTAATATACTCACATGGATGCACACCATATGGACTTTAATGCTCGTTGTCATGTGCCTTCCCAGTCTCCTCCTCTCCATCACTATCTGAAAGAACCTCTATATAGTGAACCTTACCCTTTCCCATACACATGTGACAAGGTTCCCAAGGTTCCTTGCAGTTTAAACATAGGTTCTTTCTCCTTAGTTCCCTCTGATCATCATAATATAATCTATCTCTCTCAATCCACTCCTTTTGGAAAGGTTTCTTATCTTTGTTCTTCTGAGGAATGAAAGGAAATTTTTTCTGAGGGACTGCATGCTCCATGTTCCTTGTCCTAGTGATGGCATCATGTAAATATATTGGTTTGAAAGCCTTAACCCACCCAATTAGGGGTTCATATAGTCTTTCAATGAAAATCATAACCAACCTGTGCTCAGACACATCTGTTACCATGATTTCCCTCTGAAGCTCTAAAATGTAAGAATATGTTGTCCCACTTTACCTGAGCTATGCTAACTACTTGAAGTGAAACTCTGGATCCCTCCTATTAAGTCGGTCCATAAGTCTTTGATTGAAGTCCAAGTAGGATGTAATACCTTCATGCCCCAACGTGACTAGCCCATGGTACCACTACTCATGGGATTCTCCATCCATATGCAAGGTAGCATATTTAATGACCTATGACTCTGTCATGGGGTTGACTTGGAAATAAGTGTCCAAATTTTGTACCCATTCCCTAGCAGTGCATTTTCTAGATCCATCAAAGTAAGGAATGGACAAATTCCCCACTTTCTACTGAATCTCCCAACTTTGTGGACCCCCGTTGAAATATCTAGGCCTATTCCTGCACTTGATGGTACAAAAATATTGTAAATACATGGCTTCTTGAAACTCATCACCAAGAATCTGATACTCCCTCAAATACTCTGTGAAATCTCCCCCTTGTCCTTGATGCCCCTGATTTCCATCTTGTTGTCCTTCCAAAAATTGAGGCATATGAGTTCTAGGAGTCACTCTACTAGTGAACCCAATGTGGTTACATGTAGGGACATGTGTATTTATCCCTTCAACTTGGTTTCCATTGTGACCATGACTTCCATTAGTCTCTCTCAGACCATCATTGGCTGCAATGTTTTGGTTCCCTTGAGTATTTTCCACAAGATGGGTGAGAAGCTCAACCATTTGATGTTGCCCCCTCTCTCGGTTACTTTGTACCCTTACTATGTCATTATGTGTCCTTGTCAAGTCATTTAAAATATGAATAGAGTTGTTCATTGGTTGTTCATTTATGTCCCCCATGTCTCCCTCTTCTTCTGACTCCGAATGGAATAAGTTTTCATCAACTCTATGCCTTCTCCTCCTATATATGATGTGTATTGTATCCCCCAGAATCATCAAAGTAACATGCAATACATAGGCTGGTAGGAACATCAGCTCCTATACCACTATAATAACCCTCCTTGTTGTTGTCATAAATTTGTTCTTACAGTTGTAGTGTTTTAATGAAAAATTGGGTCAGGAATTTTGTAAAACAATTGGCTGATATACCCAATTTCATTGTAAAAAACTCTTTTTTGACAGTTATAAGTTTATTGTTGGTGTAATAATTTTGTCAAACACTTCGTTGGCATACTCAAGCCCACTGTAAACCCTTTCATATTGTTGTTATGATTGTGTGTTTGCGGGTTTGTGTTTTCAATGTGGTTTTTCAATGGATAATGAGTGTTTGATGCAAAATAGAATATGCATAACACATATAAATTATAACAACAATGTTGTAATTGACTAGTGCTTAAGCAATCTATTAAAACAACAAAGAAACATAAACAAAACTACCCATATTTATTATTAATCCAATCTGAACCTTTACACAACAAACAAGTCACATATTTGGTCTTGAAGTACACTTGCAATTGATGGCACCATTAGTTGGATGAATAAATAAGAGATTGGATCTGAAATTGTTGTTGTAGAAGCCCTCCAAACCCAACGATCTGCTACCAAAGAATAAATTTCCCCCCTCTACAAAATATTTTGACCTCCACAATTGAGATATGACCTCTCAAAGAGAAAATATGTCCCCTCCAAGTGAAACTTAGCCCCTACAATAATATTTGGTCCACCCCAAGGGAATGATGACCCCTCCAAAATAAATTCCCCCCTTGCCAAGAGTACATGGTCTTTACACAAGGAAATAGGCCCCCTCTGCAAAGACTCGACCTGTACAAAGAGAACTCAGCCACTAAAGGATGAACTCGACTATCAGTCACAAGAAAAAGAAACTAGAAGAAATCGATCTCCTCAAGATTTCAAATCTGAATATTGTCTTCAACAATGAAATCCAATGAATAATCTGAACGATCCTTCCTCTTGATTGGCTAGGGTGGAATATTTTATCACCAAAACCAATTCTCCACAAGGGTTTTTCTCCAAAACCCTCACAACCCACAAGAGCTCTCTCCAAATCAATTTTAGAAAAATATCATCAACATAATGAGAGAAATGAACCCACATATCTCTTTTATCCTTCTCACCTTTTTACTGACCCTTTTACCTTTTTGTTGACCCTTTTACCTTTTTTACCTTCACTTAAAATATTAAAGTGACTTTATAAGATTTTGTTCAATTTATTCTTCAAGTCACTGTTAATTACTCAATGCCATTTTATAATGTTGTTTTTTCCTCTAAATGACATCAAACAATTAATCTATTAATTCCATTTTTTAATCGACTATGACCTACGGGAATTAGATATACCACTAAGTCGTCCTCCTAGAGCGATCATTTGGAAGGGGAAATTACATAATGTATGAGTGATTCACTTATATAATTTAAGTGAAATGCATTTTATGACAAAGTTATCTAATAAATTGAAATTGAATGATTTTTTTCAAAAAGTAACTTAATCAAAAGAAAGACTTGAAGTCAAAACCTCTAATTTAATAAATGATCCACAATTTTATATGAAAAATTTAAAATGCAACAACTTAATAGACTGGAACATAAGAATAAAACAATACAGAATACAAAATACACAAAGAATGAAAGAGAACAATACTAGAAGTGATAAGAAGTGTCAATTCCTTGTATTTCATCAAGAAGACACCCTTTTTATCAGATTGGACGATTTTTGTTTTACAACAACAGTAGGAGACTTGATGCTTTTTTTTTACTAACAAGTGTTGTTTTTCTTTTTATTTTAGTTAACTACCTAATAGAAAAATCATGCTAATTATTTATTAGTAATTGCCCTGCTCAGTTGGACTGGCGAGGGTAGTTTACAATAGAAACAACTATGCGAAGGGAGATGGATGCCCTCTTTGGTGGCCCAATTCCTCCCTCTTTAGATCCAAAAGTGTCCCCGCTTCTGCTATCAAATGAGGAAATTTTCATTGTATTCTCTCCAATGCTTTCTCGAACTATGGTGGGATCATATCTTAGTGGGCGCAGTTGATGATGTTTTCCTCTTAATCGATGCTTGTCCTACAAGATCCACACACGAGCTTCTGGGTGAAATAACAATGGTGTGTGAATTTTATGAGGCCTCTGTTTTGCATGCTCTAGTGTAGTTGGTAATGCAACAACTACCTGAAGATGGAACTAAGAAAAAGTTTGTGTATAACACTATGCTAAGTGGTGTTCTTGTTGTTGATGTGTAGACCCCACACGGTATTGATCAACCAATGCTTCAGTATGTGTGTCAACATTTCCCTTAAATACAAGCTCCCTATAAGAACAATGGGTCTGTCCAATACACCATGTTTGATTAATTGCTCCAATTAAGAAGGGATGCCTCTACAAATGAATTTTCCTTGCTATACCGCATTTGTAAGAATTTTGTTTGGATGAAGATTTATCAATAATCTGTTTGGAAAAAGAGGAAATTCTAGGAAAAGTGTTATAATATGTTGGCACTTTTGTTGGAATACATAACCTATTGGTGGAGAATAGTTGAACATAAACTTGTTTTGGCATAAGAAATGTTGGAGATGAAAAAGGAGAAGATGAAAGTGGAGTAGAAGAGGCTTCCGGAAGGAGATCAATGGTGTGATCAATAAAGCAATACGAGGACAATTCTGTGGGTTGGGGAAAGGCATTGACAACTTTTGGGAGCAGGTAAGCCATGTCCTGAGGTGATGGGTTTGTCAGATGGTCTGGTTTAATGGAGCAAACCAAACACAAGGAAACATATTTGTTCATATTTACTTGCTTAATGATTGCTTATCTGGTCAGAGGTTGTGTGGAGTGAGGGGTAGAGGAGGTGAGAACATAGTTATGTCCCTCATGTTGCAGGTGGTATTTACAAAATTTAGCATGATAAACAGTGCTCTGGGCCCGTTGGTATTGGATTCCAAGTAACATATCAACACAATCTAAAGGAGTAACATCACACACCATAGTATCCCAGAAAGGGCCAATAATGAAGGTCACCACACAACACTAGGAGACAATGAGGCATGGTCCTTCCTTTTGTACCCATATGAGCTGATATGGTTCAGGGTGTGTAGTAGTTGGGAGTTGTAGTTGTTGAACCAATTCCTGGGAAATGAGGTTCTTTTGGCTTCCGTTGTCTAAGATGAGAGTAGCCAATTCGTGCTTAATTTGAAAATTGTGGGTAAACAGGGGCAAAAGAGAGGTGTTGTACATTATATATGGCTCAAATTTTGTAGGATCTTTGAGAGAAACGACCTCAAGAGGTCAGGGGAATCAGACTAAGAGACCTATACAAAAATATTTTTGTTGGGACGAAGGTTCTGAAGTGCCTGACAATCGATAGAAGCATGTGAGTTGGTCTTGTGGAAGGTACACCAGGGCTTCCTTTGAGTTGTGGAGGTGGAAGTAGGGGTAACCTGAGAAGGGCCAATAGTAGAAGGATCGTATTCCGTTTGGGGTGAACGAATTCAAGGAGCCACTTTATGCTCAACGACTAAGGCCCGAAGAAAGGCCTTATTTAAGGAAGAACTCTCAAACAAATCAAATTCATGAAATATGCATAACAATAATCAATAATTGAACTTGACAATCAATACCTCTTCTGGATCAGTGATGTGGAGTTGGATGCACAATTTGCAGAAGATGTTGATGTATCCTTATATGGACTGATTGACTAGTTTTCAGAGCTACAACCATTTGGAAAGGAGGTTCTGGCAATATCTTGGTGGGTAAAAGCGCCCTCTTAGAGCCTATAAAAATACATCCCACGTCGTAATGTGTGGTATCTTTTCCTCAATCGAGGTGCCTCTATCCATGAACTAGGAATAAGTCTCTAGTTGAGTGTCCCACCATGTATGTTCAATTCCATCGAGTTGCAGACTGGCGATCTGAAGCTTCATGTCTTCCATCATTTTAGGACATGTAAAGAAGTATGTGGAAAGATTTTGAAACTAAGAGTTAACATTATTTCCATTCATTTGGCACGCAAACTTCGGTAATTAGAAGTATGTATCTAGATGCATGGGTGTCGGAGCTCGACATTGTTGCAGATGGAGTAGCTCTTGGACAACCATCGTTAAATCCTAAATTGGAGTTGTGGCAATAGATTCAAAATCCTCTATAGATGGCTCTCTTCGTAGTGGCATAATTTTATTTCACCACAAATGTTGATCTGACACTGGATGTTGGAGAATGGTGAAAGATGAATGTGTTGGAATCCCTGAGGAGGGTCCTCAGGGAAAACTGGAAGTCTTGAGAAGGACGTATGTCTTTCAGATTTTTTTGTTTTTGTTTGATGGCCTCTCTTATGAATTCCATGGTTGAGTAGAAGTTGGCTTGGATCCAAGATTTGATACCAATTGATCCACAATTCTATATGCAGAATTTAAAATGCAACAACTGAATAGACTGGCACATAAGAATAAAACTTTGCACAATATGAAATACAAAGAGAATGAAAAAGAACAATCTTTAAGTGAGAAGAAGTAACCATTCATTGTATTTCATCGAGAAGACGTCCTATTTATCATACTGGGCGATTTTTTTTTACAGCAACAACATGAGACTTGCTACTTTATTTCTAACTTACAAGCGTTGTTTCGCTTTTTATTTTAGTTAACTGCCTAACAAAAAAATCATGCTAATCATTTATTAGGAACGACCCTACTCAGTTGGACTAGTGAGGGAAGTTTACAATAGAAACAACTATGCGAAGAGAGATGGGTGCCCTCTTTGGTGGCCCAATAAAGTAACTTTCAACCAAGTGAGTTAATGCAAAATATATAACAAATGTTAGAAAAGGTTAAGGGTTTTCTTTTTTAACTATTTGCTTCAAATTGCATGTTTTCCTCCAAAACCCTTGTTTTTCCCTACAAAAAGCTTTAACATGACCACACCCCCCAAAAATAATTTCAAACATTTACAAGATTCATGTTATATCTCGATTAGTCAAACCAAAAATTACAACTTTTCTCTCCCTTTCTGATTTTTTAAAATCACAAAAAGTGTAGGGAAAAGAGAACATGAAAAAAAACTTTCTTCTCCATTTGTGATTTGTTGAGATCACACAAAGCACAAGGAAAATAGCATATGTAGATCGAAAAGGGATCAAATCAGGGAAACAATAGAAAAATGAAATGAAATATTAAAATAGAATGAAATAGATTTTTAAAAACTGAAATGAAATTGTATATCTCCTTATCTAATATCTTGGGTGAACAAAAATGTTTTCAAGTGAAACGAAAATGGTTTCCAATTGAAAATAATGCTCCAAACGAACTGGAATTGACCGATCTTATTATACCATACCATAGGGGCTTGTTTCAAACCACCTATTTTGTTAACACATAATATTTCCATTCTTCTCAAAGCTTGAGGGATTCTCTATATAAATCTCCTCAGTGAGATCACCATGCAAGAAAGAACTATTGATGTTCATCTAATCTACCTCCCATTCGAATTTAAGTAGCAAGTGAAATAATTTGTGGAACAAAGTTCATATTTGTAACTGAAGCAAAGGTCTAGGTGTCTAGTACCTTCCTCATAAGGGCATTTTCTACCATTTGAGCCTTACGTCTCTAAACAATACCTTCAAATTTAAATTTGGTCTTATTGACCATTGACAATTCACTACATTATTTCCTTATAATTAAGGAACCAAGTCTCATGTTTTACTCTTCACCAAGAAAGTGTACTCATTAGTCATAGTGTTCTCTCATTTAGGTTGACCATGTATATATGCATATGTAATAGGATCACATGACTCCGGTACATATTCCATTAAAGAAACACTATCATGTTATTTACAACGTCTATTTTTCCTTGAGTCATTGATATTTCTTGCATCAATTCTAGTAGCTTAAATCATCTTAGTCTCCCATATAGAAAAGAAAATGTCCCTTTGAGAGGGAATACTTGCATCAAAATCATCATTAATTGAATGATTAGGTGGATTAAAGTTTATGGTCAAGTCTCATGTAGAAGGTTGACTGCAAGTATGTTCTGGTATGCAAATCAATTCCCAATCAACAAACCTATAAACACACTAGTTGATGTAGTATAATAGCCAGTTGATCAAAAATTCTTTAGAGTTTCAAGTGGATCACTACTCAACAATTCAAAAGAAGAGTTCAATAGAGTAATACTTGAAGTATTCTCATCAAAGGAAATATCCCTTCTACAAATAACTTCTTTTTATACTAGATCAAACAACATGTAAGCTTTAGACTCATCAGAGTAGCCCACTAAGAATGCATTTTTCTATCCAACTTCTTTCTCTTATAATCTTGAATATGAGCCCATGCTATACATCCAAACATTCTAAGATATTTTATTGTGCATTTACTTCCACTCCATGATCTAGATGGATGTCCGTGGCCTCCCACCTATTCCAACTGGTTCATTTTGGCAGTTTTTTCCTAGTTTTCGGGTCCCCAACTTTCGGGGCCGTTTTGAGGCCCTAAACAATGTTTTTAGGGCTCACCATAGTTAGTCTTTAGATAGAGTTAGAGTCTGATGACAACATGTGTATTCCTTGGATAGACCTTTCCAATGGGATATCATGCACCTAAAACGAAGATTGTATGCAAAAGTTACGACCCCGAGAAGTTGATGTACTAGCTTACCCCAATGGGGCCCACGTGACTTTTGGAACTTCATATCCTAGGGTTAGGTTTTTGGATGTCTAGGGTTTTGGCATTAATGTTTATTGTAAAAAGGCCTTCAAAGCCTCATTGTAATAATATTCTTGCGAATGATCGCAATCGTCACATCTCTTCTCAAAGATAAGCTGCCACCATTCAAGCGAGATTGTTTTCCACTGCATTTTATAGTTTCATCTTATTTCCTTATTGAATAGAAACTAGTTTTATTGTATCTTTGTTATTTTTGGTTAAAGATCTTTTAATAAGTTGTATTTATTTCATTCTTCTTATAAAATATGGATCAGTGGTATCAGAGCAATCTGCTCCTTGTCGTTCTTAATGCATGTCCCCAACGAGGTCAAACTACAAAGGATTGTGTCTCAAGCTTGTCTCTCTTGAGGAAAAAATCTCTCGCATGCCCAAGCGACCTGTCATGGTGGAAGCAAAGAAAGACGACGAGATAGGAGATCCTTTCAAAATGTTGCTTGAGGAATCCCTCATGCAACAGAGAAACAAGATGATGGATAGTTTTGTGCAAATCCTTCGACGGCTACCGACATGCGACGCATCTTCCTCGAGCAGAGGCACCGCCCCCTTCAAGGTACAAATCAACTTTGATATTCCTATATTTGAATGTCATATAGACGAAGATGTTGTAGACAAATTGTTGAATCTACTAGAAGGGTATTTTTATGTCCATAACTTTTTGAATAGAGAAAATATTACTTTTGCGCTCCTCGAAGTCATTCCCCATGTCAAAGATTGGTGGGAAACTTTCTGTGAGAAAAAGGAAACATAGGAACACTCATTATTTACAGTCTCGATCACCTAGGAATCCTTAAGGGATGTTATTAAGGAACAATACTACCCTATCAGAAGTTATGATGACTTATATACAAAATTGACCACACTGCGGTAAGAAAGAGACCGAGTGGTGCAAGAGTTCACAAATATCTTCCATACCTTGTGAACCAAGCTAGGTATCAAAGATTCAGAGTGAAATCTAGTGATCAAGTATCATGGTGCTCTACATAGATACATCCATACCAAAATGGAATTTCTGGACATATCGTCCTTGGGAGCGGCCTATCGATATGTCGTCAAAATCGAGCAAGAGCTCAAACAAAAGACGCGACAATTTGGTTTTGGGAACCCCACACAGAAAAATCCAGGAAAGTGTGGCCCCAACACGCAGAACAAAGGATAGAGAAAATATGGACATCATCAGAAAAACCAGTCCATGCCGCAAGTAAAGAAGGACACCAAAAATACAAATAAAGATACCGAGAAGTGGTGTGACTTCCATAAGAGCCCTTGGCATAACACTGTTGATTGTCGCTCAAAGCAGTCACTGGTGGCTGAAGTGAAAGATTTTGAATCAGATACGGGTTCTGATTCTGAGTCAGAACCAAAAAGGGGGAGACAGATCATTAACATGGAACCTAGTGCCACCGTTGCTACCACCAAGCTCCTGCCCGGTGAACCAGACAAGACAGAAGAAGGAGAGCGCCTTTTCCATTCACAAATATGGGTAAAAGATACCCTGCTGCATTTCATCGTTGATAGTGGTAGAAAGAACAACCTCATCTCGGCAGAGGTTTTCAAGCGTCTAGCCCTGCCGAAAACACTGCACCCACAACCCTACACCATTGGATGTCTCCTCCAAGGAAGTGATCTCCACGTCAGCCAACAGTGTTGACTGTCATACGACATCAATCCCTTCAAAGACGAGGTATTATGTGATGTTGCTCCTCTCAAAGTTTGTAATGTTATTTTGGGCCAACCTTATTTATGGAAACGTCATGTTGTATATGAGTCTAGGCATCGTAGTGTTATTATTACTTTGAATAGAAAATTGTACAAGATACCCAAGGAAGTCTCACCTAGTGCTATTTCTTTGATCTCTGCTAAGTAATGCAAGAAGGTCATCTCTCAGGTCGGGAAATTTTTATTCTTTGTGATTCGCTCTCAGAGTGAGCTAAAGATCGCAACCACATCTAGGGCCTTCGTGGTTGATCTCTCCACACAACAGAAGAAAGTGGACAAGGTCATGGAAGAATACTCAAATATTTTCTCCTCGCCTACTGGGGTACCTCTGTACTACCATGTCAAGCATCCCATCGATCTAACCCCCGGTGCACCATACCCAATGGACCAGTCTATCATCGTTCTCTGTTAGAAAACAAGGAGATCAAGAGGCAGATCTAAGTACTTCTCCACAAGGGGCACGTCCATCCGATATCATCACCTTGTGGGAGCCAAATCGTGATGGTGCAGAAGAAAGACGAGACTTGGTGACTCTGCATTGATTACCGGGACTTGAATAAAATCACAGTCTGGAACCAGTACTCGATTCCCCGAATTGATGACCTCCTTGATCAGCTCACGGGGGCCTAATAGTTCAGTACAATTGATCTGAAGTCTGGCTACTTCCAGGTCCCAATAGAATAGACAGATGTATGGAAGACCACCTTCAAGTCAAAAGAAGGTCTTTTCAAATGCTTGGTCATGCCCTTTGGTTTGACAAATGCTCCAACAACTTTCATGATGATGATGGATGATACCATGCAATCTTTCACCAATACTTTTGTAGTGTTGTATCTAGATGACATCCTCATCTATAACAAGACTTGGGCGGAACACTTGCCGCATATTCAATAGGTTTTGCACATCTTGCAGCAGCACAAGATATATGCCAACTTGGAAAAATGCTCCTTCGACATGGACAGGGTCCATTACCTAGGCTACATCGTTGATAAACATGGTGTGCATGTGGATCCAACCAATATCCAAGTCATCCATGACTAACCATCCCCAACCACACTCATTGAGATTCAGAGCTTCTTGGGCCTTGCCAATTTCTATCGCAGGGTCATGTTGGGATTCTCTCATATTGCATGGGCCCTCAACCAAGTAACCGGGGTTGGTGGTAAGGAAACATTTGTGTGGGGCCTATCCCAATAACAAGATTTCGATGATTTGAAGTATCACTTGTGTTTATCCCCAATATTTTCATTACCAAACCTGCAACAACCATTTGAGATCAAGACATATGCTACGGACTATGTTGTGGGCGCCATCCTCACTCAACGCAACCACCCTATGGCATATCATAGTGAGACACTATCAGATGTTGTCCGTAAGTACCCTACTTACGACAAAGAAATGTAATCCATTGTGCAAGCCTGCCACCAGTGGAGACATTACATTCTTGTGAAGGAGACAGTCATCCACACTGATCATAAGCCACTACAATTCATGTAGACACAAGGAAAATTGCAGAATGTCCGTGATCAAAATTGGTCCACATACTTGTAGCACTTGCACCTCAACATCAAGTATAAAACAGGAAGTACCAACCGAGTTGTTTATTTCCTTAGCCGAACTCCAGTCACGGCACTCACCACGGTGCTAGACTCTTGCAGCCACAAGATCTCTGGATGGCCCCACCTCTATGAGACAGACCCTGACTTCGCCACCACCTGTCAAATGTTGGGATAAAACTAAGTTCTCTCTAATTTCCATCTTCAGGATGGGTTGTTGTTCTATCTAGGCCATCTCTGCATTCCATCAAGTGAGCGAACGAAGCTAATTTGGGAAGCTCACTACAGTTGGTTGGAAGGACACTTCGGTGTCAAAAATACAGTGGCATTACTTCATAAACATTTCTACTGGCTAAAACTTCAACAATATCTCGGCAAGTATATCAGGTCCTGCACTGCCTGCGCTATTTCCAAACTGACCACTAAGAAACAGGGCATGTACACCCCTCTTACTACTCCTGACAAGACATGGGAATCCATATCAATGGAATACATGTCGGCCTTCCGTCCACCAAGAGGGGAAATGACTGTTTTTTGTGGTTTTTGATCGCTTTTCCAAGATGGTGATTCTGGTCGCCTGCAAGAAGAGCATCACAACATAGGCCACTTCCAAGATCTTCTTTAAATGAGTATGGTTACATTTTGGAATCCCACAAACCATTTTCTCAGATCAGGATAGTCGGTTCCTCAACACATTATGGTCGAGCCTCTGGTCAGTGCTGGACACCAAGCTCACCAAATCCATTGCCTTCCACCCCCAGACAAATGGACAAACTGTGTTCCTCAATCGGATGATTGTGCATATCAATTATAAGCACCCCTTCACATGGGATGAGAGTCTTCCCTATGTCTAGCATAGCTACAATCGAACCCTACATAGCTCAACTGACCATAACACCTTTCAGGTGGGGTTGGGATTCCAACCATTGGGCCCCATGGATGTTTCACTACCCCTGGAAGCCACCTTGGCTAACTCGTCCCCTTCTCCACCTAAAGTTGAAAAATCCACCATGTTCATTAAAAGGATCCAACACATCTGCCAACAGGTTCAGGATATTTTACATAAGTCCAATGTCAAGTACAAGCAGCGCCACGATCAACACTGGGTGCCACATAAGTTTCAGGTGGGAGACAAAGTTTGGTTGCACTCGTAGAAAGAACGCCTTATAGGGCCCCATCAGAATCTTCTTCCACTCCGTTATGGGACATATACCATCACCAAGGTTGTGTGTGACAATTGTTTTGAGCTCAAAAATCCTCCTTTCCTTGGCCTGCACCCAGTATTCAATGTGGCTCTCCTTCGACCATATTTTCCACCATTATTGGACACCTCAAAGATAGCAGAGCAGTTGACACCAAAATAGCTCAACCCTGACTGTATGCAACAGGAATCCAATGATCATATTGTGGACACACAGGTCAAGGGAACTCGGCATCAAAAGATCCATATTTATCGAGTTGTCAAAGAAGGGAAACTCTTGCACCAAGGAAAGTGGCTCACCCCGGGCCAAATTCAATAGAAATTTCCTCATCTAGTGGGGGAAATAAATGCAATGGAGACCATTTATTCCTAAGGGGGTAGGATTGATCCATATGGATTTTGGTGGCCTCCCACCTATTCCAACTAGTTCATTTTGGAAGTTTTCCAGTTTGGTAGTTTTTTCCTAGTTTTCGAGTCCCTAACGTCTGGGGCCATTTTGAGGCCCTTAACAACGTTTTTAGGGCTCACCACAATTTAACGACAACATGAGCAGTCCTCAGATAGACCTTTCCAATGGGCTATCGTGTGCCTAAAATGGAGATCGTATGCAAAATTTATGACACTGGGAAGTTGATGTACTAGCTTACCCCAATGGGGCCTACATGACTTTTGTCGCTTCATCTCCAAGGGTTAGGTTTTTGGATGTCTAGGGTTTTGGAATTCCTTTTTATTGTAAAAATTCTTGGAGAGCCTTAATGTAACCATCTTCTTGCGAATGAGCACAACCATCAAATCTCTTCTCAGAGATAATCCACCACCATTCTAGCAAGCTTGTTTTCCGCTGCATTTTACATTTTCAACACATTTTCTTATTGAATAGTAACCAATTTTACTGTATCATGTTATTGTATCTCTGTTATTCTTGTGTCTCTATGCTAAAAATAATAATAATCTGTATTCATTTTCGTTATGCTCATAAAATCTGGATTAGTGGTATCAGAGCGGTCTGTTCCTTGTCGTTCTTAATGCATGTCCCCGATGAGGTCAGGGTACAAAGAATTGGGTCTCGAGCTTGTTTCTCTTGAGGAAAAAAACTCTCGCATGCCCAAGCAACCTCTCATTGCGGGAGAAAAGAAATACGACGGGACAGGAGATCCTTTCAAAATGTTTCTTGAGGAATCCCTCATGCAACAGAGGAATGAAATGATGGATAGTTTTGCGCAAATCCTTCGACGACTACCAACAGGCGACACATCTTCCTCGAATGGAGGCACCGCCCCCTTCAAGGTGAAATTCAAATTTGATATTCTCATATTTGAAGGAGAGATAAATGCAGATGTTGTAGACAAATGGTTAAATCGGGTAGAAGGGTATTTTTCTATTCATAACTTTTCGAACAGAGAAAAGATTATGTTTGCACTCCTCAAAGTCGTCCCCCATGTCAAAGATTGGTGGGAGAATTTCTGTGAGAAAAATGAAACAGAGGAACCATCATTATTTACAGTTGCGGTCACCTGGGAGTCCTTCAAGGATGTTATCAAGGAACAATACTATCCTGTCAGAAGTTATTGTTATCGCACAGTTTGTAGCTGGGTCAAATGGCTATAAGATAGAGGTTCAAACTGGTGTAACAGGAACCTATCCCACCCAATGTCACCTCGATGGGAAGGTTATTTCTCTTTAGGGAGGTGAGGCCCAGGGGAGACATCGCCAGTGACCTGGGGCTTTGAAGAGGAAAAGGTTAAAAGGACAGAAGTAAAGTTCCCCCTTCACAGATCACCACCAAAACAGATAGTCCGGTTAAACAACCAATAATAAAGCGAATCCCCAATGAAGAACACCTGCCAAGAACAGAGAAACAACAACTAATACATGCAAGCTATATTTCAATGGGTTAGTACTTCATAAGAATATCTGGTAAATATATATGAGCAATATGGCAATAAATGTTGACGAAGTCAATGTTTATCAATAGCAATAAAAGATATGACACTCCACCAATAAATATTGGAACAATGTGGCATTCAAGGTAACCAATTAACACTTTATTCAATTAATGCCTAAACCACCATTCAATTGATCTTAAAACAAGACGTTGTTGCAGTAAAGATGAAATATTCAAGTGTGACGTCAACAACTTAGGGTTAGTAGGTTAGGGTTAGTGTAGTTAGGGTTTCAATTTTAAAAGGTTTGAGAGTGTTTTAGATTCAATTCTACTTCAACGTTGTAGGTCTAAGATCAGTGTCTTGGGGTTAATGGAGTCAATTTAGTAGAGGACACTAAGGTTGAAGGAGGATGGATAAGGACTAGAAGGAAGAGTTCTGAAGTTCTGCTATGGCAGGGCCTCGGAATCAAAACCCTAGGGGAGAGAGGCTCACTCCGGTGTTGCTAAAGCAAGGCCTCGTGCTCTCTCCTCCTTCCTTAGGTTAACTTGACAAAAACCGGCTAGCATGAAAGATAAATCAAGACAAGAGAGTGAAATAAGGGAAAGTGTTTCTACAACAAGGCTCTATCATCAAACCCTAGAAGAAAAACGACCCAAGGTGTAGCTAACCTAGGCCTGGGATGTCTCCTCCTTCTTGACCTCTGGAAAGTACGACTAGCTTAGGGAGAAGAAGAAATGAGAGTGTAGCTATGGCTAGGCTCTTTCTTCCTTCTTCAATGGCTGAAAATTTATCTATTAGGGGACATGAGACAAGGACCTACTTGTGTGCTTGTCACCTAGGGTTTTGATTCAGCAAATTATAAATACATGTAAGAAAATAAGACTACAACCATTCAATCAAGAATTTTTGCAGAAAAATAATTACAATTCATCAAGAAATAAACATGCAAACCCTAGTTGTAACACCTTCCTTCAAGAGAAACACCATAAAATGCCAAGAAATTCCTTCCTTCAACAAGTGTGTCTCAATATACTAGAAAAATTACCCAAGTAGGGTGCTAAAATGAGAACTCACTAATGAGTGAGTGATGTGTTATGATAAAATGAGGCTAAAACTCCTCAATATATAGTGTATCAATGACCTAATTTACTTTTTAGGTCATAAAATGGCCGACAAGGCCAGAATATCAAAGTAATATTGTTTGTACATTAAATGTTCATTTTAAAACCCTAACTGAGCAAAAGTAAGACGTCAAGCCCCACTGAGGGAGACATTAGCCCTTTTTAGGGCAAATGCAGCACCAAAGGGAAAAACGTTGGCCCTCTTTGGGCCTCCCAATCATGCCACATGTGCCAACTGCCCTGTCAAACTGTCACACACTCAAGGTGACGTCATGAGCTCCTAGGTGACGTCCTGGGCCATCCAGGGAAAATGTTCCACTGGAAGTGGGTCAATCCCCCTAGGCTGGGCTTTGCCAAGGTGCCTCTGATGAAACATCCTCTTCTTCTCCAGTGTAAAACCCTGATCAACCACCGTCCTGTCTTTGCCCCCTGATGGGGTCTCAACATCCATCTGGTGGGCTCTTCAGCCCCATGGAGGTCTGACATGATCATCTCCCCATGTGTACTAGTCCAAATGGTACTTGTCCATCGGGCATGGTCCTGCACATCAAAAGCTACACCCTCCATGGGCTCATTAGTCACAGGGATCATAGCAATGTCAATCACATTTCATCATTAATATTATTAAACATATGCATAAAAACCTTGATACATCGGTCAATAGCTCAAAGACATTACAAAAACCTACAATACAAGACTGGAGAAAAGGACAAGACGAACTATTGGGCTAGTATCCACAAGAAAAGGGAATTTTCCAGTGATGTGTCTAGGGGATGTCCAGAGATGTGGGTGAAGTGAGAGCCAGGGATGCATGATGTTATCTATGGGTGCCTTTGTAGAAGGCGAGTTGTACATGTCATGGATGTAATGTTTTCAAGCCCGTTGTTGCCTTTATTCTTTTCTTTTATTCTCTTTTCTTTTTTTTCTTTTTCTTTTTATTCAAGGGCTAACCAGAGGACACTGCCTTGGCATGGTGACCAGAGTTGACAATGTTACCCACAAGTACTTTCACATAGATGAGAAGGTTGGCTCGTGGTGAGACCCCCTTTCCCTTGGCCATGCAACTAAAGGTAACTGCCCTGGCGTGGTAATCAGATGGTGGCAATGTCATACTGTTAGGTACCCATGAACCTAATAGGCTGGCTCCTGATGAGACCCCCTATCATCTTGACTAGGTCTTGTTTGTTATTTTCTAGGTCCCTCTTGTTTCTTTCTGAGAGGCCTTTTATTGCCTTCTCAGGGATCCCTGGGTGAATCATCTCAAGGTTTTATTTCTAGGCTTTTATCTTTTACCAACTACTTTTACCTTCTGGGACTTTAGCCCCTTCTTCCCACGAGATAAGGTGCAATCCTACAAACAGGTCAACCCAATGCCCAGACAAGGGGAATGGGATAAGTGAGTAGGAGATAAGGTTAAATAGTGGTGCTATGATGGGAGCGGACGATGGCTTTTCAGAAACCCCCCCAGTGTCAAACCAAAACCTATGGGCACGGGCTTGCTAGGGCACCCTATCAATCTCCCCAAGCATGGTCAAGTGGGTTAATGTAAGATCTAAGTAGTTGTTAGAAGTAAAAGGGAATCAAATGCATATATTTAAAGGTTTCAATGATCAAAAGTGACACATACCATGATACCTGGACCAATTACCTCATGGAGAAAGAACCTCTTCTGATACAGGACCAAGCTGATGGTGATGGATGCTGTTGTTGCTGACAAGATAAAGCTGATGGAAGAAGAAAAGGATGGGCCCTCCAGGTCCATGCTCAATTCAATCCTGCTCTCGGTACTCCATGTCTAGGACCTGTGGGCCTTGAGACATGATCTCCTGGTTATCTCTAAAAATCAGGGATAACAGTTATGACGACATGTATACAAAATGGACCACACTGTGGCATGAAAGAGACCAAGCAGTGCCAGAGTTCACAAATATGTTCCATACCTTGCGCACCAAGCTAGGTATCAAATATTCTGAGCAACATCTGGTGCTCAAGTATCATGGTGGTCTACATAGATACATCTAGGACGAAAAGGAGTTTTTGGACATCTCGTCCTTGGGCGCAGCCTATTGATATGCCATAAAAATCGAGCAAAAGATTAAACAAAAGATGTGGCAATTTGGTCCTGGGAGCCCCTCATATCAAAAGCAAGTAAAGGGAAGCCCCAACCCACAGAAAAAAGGATAGAGCAAAGACAGACAACCTCAGGAAAACCAGTCTAGGCCGCAAGCAAAGAAGGACATCGGAAAGACAAAGAAATATAACGGGAAGTGGTGTGACTTCCATAAGAGCCCCTAGCATAACACAACTGATTACCACTCCAAGATATCGCTGGTGGTTGAGGTGAAAGCCTATGAATTAGATGCAGGTTCCAAATCTCAGTCATAACCAAAAAGGGGAAGACTAATCATTGACGCGGAACCCAGTGCCACTGTTGCTACCACCAAGGTCCATCCCAGTGAACCAGATGAGCCAGAAGAAGGTGAGCACCTCTTTCATTCACATGTGTGGGTAAAAGGGACCTCACTGCACTTTATTATTGATAGTAATAGCCAAAAGAACCTCATCTCAAAAGAGGTCATCAAGCGACTAGCCCTACCGACAACGCTGCACCCGCAGCCCTGCACCATTGGATGGCTCTGCCAAGGAACGGATCTCCACATCAACCAACAGTGTCGCATGTCGTACAACATCAAACCCTTCAAAGACAAGGTATTGCGTGATGCTACTCGTCTTGAAGTTTGTAATGTTCTTTTGGGCCAACGTTATTTATGGAAACATCATGTTGTATATGAGTATAGGCCTTGCAGTTTTATTATTACTTTGAACATGAAATTATACAGGATACCTGAGGTAGTCCCACCTAGTGCTATTTCCTTGATCTCTACCAAATAATGTAGGAAGGTCATCTCTCAGACCGAGAAGTTTGACTTCTTCGTGATTCTCTCTCAGAGTGAGTGAAATATTGTGGCCATGTCCAGGGCCTCCGTGGCCGACCTATCCACACAGCAGAAGCAAGTGGAAAAGGTCATGGAAAAATACAAATATATCTTCTCCTCACCTATCAGGGTACCTCTGCACTGTTAGGTCAAGCATCCCATTGATCTGACCCCCGGCGCATCGCTTCCCAATGGGCCAGTCTATCGTCTCTCTCTGTTATAGGATGAGGATATCAAGCGATATATCAAAGAAATGCTCCACAAGGGGCACATATATCCCATCTCATCACCCTGTGGGAGCCCAATCGTGTTGCTGCAGAGGAAAAAAGAGACCTGATGAATTTACATTGATTACCGGGCCCTAAATAAATCACAGTCAAGAACCAGTACTCGACTCCCAGAATCGATGATCTCCTTGATCAGCTCAAGGGGGAAAAATAATTCAGTAAGATTGATTTGAAGTCTGGCTACCACTAGGTCCCCATAGAATAGAAAAATGTATGGAAGACTGTCTTCAAGTCAAAATAAGGTATTTTTGAATGGTTGGTCATGCCCTTTGGTTTGAAAAATGCTCCAACAAATTTCATGAGGATGATGGACGATATCCTGCGACCTTTCACCAATACTTTTATAGTGGTGTATATGAATGACATCCTCATCTACAACAAGACTTGGGAAAAACACTTGCAGCATATTCAACAAGTTCTGCACACCCTGCGACAACACAAGATATATGCAAACTTGGAAAAATGCTCCTTCGGCATGGATAGGGTCCAATACCTAGGCTACATCATGGATCAACATCGTGTGCATATGGATCCGACTAGGATCTAGGTCATCCATGACTAGCCAGCCCCAACCACTCTCACTAAGCTTTGGAGCTTCTTGGGCCTTGCCAATTTCTATCGCAGGTTCGTGTTGGGATTCTCCAATATTGCATGGGCCCTCAGCCAAGTAACCAGGGGTGGTGGTAAGGAAATATTTGTGTGGGGCATGTCCCAACAACAAGCGTTCAATGAGTTAAAGAAGCACTTGTGCTCATCCCCAGTACTTTCATTACCGGACGTGCAACAATCCTTTGATATTGAGATAGATGCTTCAGACTATGTTGTGGGCGCAATTCTCACTCAGCACGACCACCCCGTGGCCTATCGTAGTGAGACATTATCAGATGTTGTTCGTAAGTATCCTACTTACGACAAAGAAATGTACTCCATTTTGCAAGCCTGCTGCCAATGGGAACATTACATTCTAGGGAAGGAGACAGTCATCCACACGAATCATAAACCACTACAGTTCATGCAGACACAAGGAAAATTGCAGAATGACCACCATCATAAGTGGTCCACATAATTGCAGCAGTTCCATCTCAAAATCAAGTATAAAACATGTAGTATCAACCGATTCGTTTGATTCCTCAACCGACCTCCAGTCGCGACACTCACCACGGTGTTAGAATCTTGTGGCCACAAGACCTATGGATGGCCCAACCTCTATGAGACAGACCCTAACTTCGACACCACATACCAAATGTTGGGCAGAAACTCAGTTGTCGCTAATTTTCATCTTCATGATGGGATATTGTGTCGACTGGGCCATCTCTGCATTCCATCAAGCGAGTGAGAGAACATGATTTGGGAATCCTACTACAGTCGGGTGGTAGGACACTTCGGCATCGAAAAGGAAGTGGCAGTGTTGCAGAAACATTTCTACTAGCCGAATCTTCGATAGGATGTCAACAAGTATATCAGGTCCTGCACTACATGTGCTATTTCCAAACCAACCACTAAGAAATAGGGCATGTACACCCCCCTGTCTACTCCTAACAAGCCATGGGAATCCATCTCAATGGACTACATGTCGGGCCTTCCATCCACTAAGAGGGGAAATGACTTTGTTTTTGGGGTTGTTGATCATTTTTCCAAGATGGCGATCCTCGTTGCCTGTTGCCTGCAAGAAGAGCATCACAGTCGAGGCCACTGCCAACCTCTTCTTTGAACGAGTTCGGGTGCATTTTGGAATGCCACAAACCATTGTCTCAGATCGGGACAGTCGGTTCCTCAACACATTCTAGTCGAGCCTCTGGTCACTGCTGGACACCAAGCTCACCAAGTCCACTTCCTTACACCCCTAGACAGATGGCCAAACTAAGGTTGTCAGTAAGATGATAGTGCATATCATGTGCATGTACAATTCCATATTTTCAACATAGCTACATCAAAGCCCTACATAGATCAACCGGCCATAGCCCCTTTCAGGTCCGGTTGGGATTCCAACCATTCGGTCCCATGGATGTTTCATTACCTCTTGCGGCCACCCCGACCGATTCATCACCTGCTCCAACTGAAGCTGAAAAAGCCTCTCAGTTCATTGACCAGATCCAACAAATCAACCAGCAGGTTCAGGATATTTTACATAAGTCCAATGTCAAGTACAAGCAGTGCCATGATCAACACCGGGTGCCACATAAGTTTCAAGTGGGAGACAAAGTGTGGTTACACTTACAGAAAGAATGCCTTACAGGGCCCCATCGTAAGCTTCTCCCACTCCGTTTGACCTTACACCATCACCAAGGTTGTGGGTGACAATTCTTTTGAGCTCAATATTCCTCCTTTTCTTGGCCTGCACCTAATATTTAACATGGATCTCCTTCGGCCATACTTCCCACCATTGTTGGACACCTCAAAGATAGCAGCACAATTGACACCAACAGAACTTAACCTTGACTGCATGCAACATGCATCTAGTGATCATATTGTGGACACACAGGTCAAGGGCTCGTGCCAACAAAGGATCCAGCTTTATCGAGTTGTCAAAGCACAACAGCTCCTACACCAAGGCAAGTGGCTCACTCGGGGCCAAATTCAACAGAAATTTCCTCATCTGATGGGGGCACTCAACGCAATGGAGACCATTGCTTCCTAAGGGGGGAGGATTGATCCAGATGGATGTCAGTGGCCTCCCACCTATTCCAACTGGCTCATTTTGGCAGTTTTCCAGTTTGACAGTTTTTTCCTAGTTTTCAGATCCCTAACTTCCGGGGTCGTTTTGAGGCCCTAAACAACGTTTTTAGGGATCACCACAGTTAGGCTGTAGACAGAGTCATGGAATGTACACAGAGTTAGACTCTAATGACAACATGCATAGTCCTTAGATAGAACTTTCCAACGGGTTATCGTGCATCTAAAACAAAGATCGTATGCAAAAGTTACGACCCCATGAAGTTGATGTACTAGCTTACCCCAACGGGGCTCACATGATTTTTGGCGCTTCATCTCCTAGGGTTAGGTTTTTGGATTTATAGGGTTTTGGCATTCTTGTTTATTTTAAAAAGTCTTGGAGAGCCTCATTGTAACCATCTTCTTGTGAATAAGCGCAACCATCACATCTATTCTCATAAATAAGTTGTGACCATTCTAGCAAGCTTGTTTTTCGTTGCATTTTACAGTTTCAACACATTTTCTTATTGAATAGAAACCAATTTTACTGTATCTTTGTTATTGTATCTATTTTATTCTTGTGTCTCTGTGTTAAGAATAATAATAATCTGTATTCTTTTTCATTCTGCTCATAAAATCCAGATCATTGTAGTGGTTGCATTGTCCTTCTGTTCACCTTTTGAACAGATTGTAAAGAAGCTGAATTTTGTAGGATGAGATACTACCTCGTGGCACTTTTTAGGTAGAACAATAGTTGGAACTACCTCTGGTATTCTGTAGATATGACCCCCTAGAGTAACAATGACACTACGGGGTTGAGACTCATAAACAACATGGTGCTTCCACATATATGGCTAGCCCAAGAGAACATCATAGACATTTAGCGGGGCAACATCACATAATACCTCATCCTTTAAGGGATGGATTTCGTATGACAATCGACACTGTTGGCTGACACAAAGATCTTGTCCCTGGCAAAGCCACCCGATGTTGTATGGTTGCAGGTGTGGTGTTGTTGACAATCCCAACTATTTGATGACCTATGTTGAGATGAGGTTCTTCTGGCTTCTACTATCAACGATAAAATGCAACAGGGTCCCCTTCACCCACATCTGTGAATGAAAAAAGCACTCCCCCTCTTTAGGATCTGTTGTTTCTTTTGGTTGAATTGTTGCGGTCGCAACAATAGAAATGGGATCTACGTCGATGATCTGTCTTCTATCAGTATTTTATGAATCGGATTCTGAATCAAGGTTCGACTCCTTGTCTTTGATATCGACCACCAATGACTGTTTTGAGCGACATTCATCAGTGTTGTGCTAGGGGATTTTGTGGAAATCGCATCGTTTTCCAATGTCCTTCTTAGTCTTTCCATTACCCTTCTTTTCCTGTGGCTTGGACTAGTTTTTTGAAGGTTGGTTGTTAGGGTCGTCTTTACCATACTTTGGTTGTTGCGGATTTGCAGACCCAAACTCCCACTTGTTCTGGTGCTTAAATGTCTGCTTGATTTTAACAACATATCGATAAGCAACATCGAGTGATGAAATGTTCAGAAAATCCATTTCAATTTGGATGTATTTGTGTAGAGCCCCACGATATTTCAGAACCAAATGTTGCTCAGAGTCTTTGATACCCAACTTGGTGCGCAAGGTATGAAAGGTATTGGTGAACTCTGACACTGCTTGGCCCCTCTCTTGACGCAACATGGCCCATCTCATGTACTGGTCTTCATAGTTGCAAACAAGGTAATATTGTTCCTTGACCGCATCCACAAAAAAATTCCAAGGGGGCTCGGCCCCATATATTCCAATCTCCTCTGTAGAACTTTTCTCCCAGTAAGTTTCCCACCAATGTTTGACATCGAGGAGAGCCTTAAGGAGTGCGAAGGTGATCTTTTCTCTGTCGGAAAAATTGTGAACAGAGAAATAACCTTCTAGCATATTTAACCATTTGTCTAGGGTATTCGCATCTATCTGTCCTTCAAATACGAGAATATAAAATTAACTTGTACCTTGAAAGGCGAGGTGCCTCCAAAGTCGTCACTTGACGAAGACATGTCTTTTTTTATCAGTAGGCGTTGAAGGATGTGGTCAAAATTCTCCATCATTTCGTCCCTCTGTCGCGTGAGAGCTTGCTCAAGCAACAAATTAATAGAATCTTATGCTCCATCGTTTTTCTTTTCTTCCACCATGGAGGGTTTATTGGGCGTGTGAGAGTGATTGTCCTCAAGAGAGGCAAGCTCGAGACCCAACTTGCTATACTTGGACCTCGTCAGGGACATGCACTGAAAAACGATCAAGAGTAGCCTACTCTGATACCACTGATTCGAATTATTTTTGGCACGAAATGAGAGTGGAGATATAATAAATAAATGTACAGAGATATCTTGAATATTCAATAAAATAACATAAATATGTCAGAGAGGCAACAATAAACACATATATACAATAATACATGATTTCTATTAATGAGCGAAAATGTACAAAGACTGTAAAAAAACAGAGTGAAAGACTCGCTAGAATGGTGACAAATTATCTCTGAGAAAAGATGTGACGGCTACTCGGATTCGCAAGAAGATGATCGTTACAATGAGGCTCTAAGGCCTTTTTAACATAAAGAAAATCCAAAACCCTAACCCTGGAAGAAGAAAAACCAACCGTTGGAAAGGTCTATCCGAGGAATACAAATGTTTCCATCAAACTTTGACACCATCTACAATGTGACTATGGCGAGCCCTAAAAATGTTGTTTAGGGCCTCAAAACGGCCCCGAAAGTCAGGGACCCAAAAAATAGGAAAAAACTGCCAAACTGGAAAACTGCCAAAATGAGCCAGTTGGAATAGGTGGGAGGCCACCGACATCCATCTGGATCATATAGCCTCGGCCCAATCACCTTCTATCCAACAGAAGCAGATCGACAAAGCTGCAACAAAGCGCAAAGATTCCTTCTACACACAGTCATCTCATGTAGCTTAATTGGTTGAACAAACTCAACCCCGCCAGGAACAAGTTCGTGACAACCTTCAACAAACTAAGCAACACAACTTCTCCAGCAAGGCAAACAATTCACCAAGGTTCAAGTTCAGCAAATGCTTCCCCCTCTCCCTCGGGAACTCAACACAATGGAGACCATTGTTTCCTAAGGAGAGAGGATTGATCTAGGTGGATATTGGTGGCCACCCACCTATTCCACTAACTCGAAAAATAGTCTTCCACCTTGGCAGTTTTGTTTCTAATTTTCGGGTCCCGAACTTCCGGGGTCGTTTTGAGGCCCTAAACAACGTTTTTAAGGCTTGCCACAATCAAATTGTAGATGGAGGCAAAGTATGACGATAACATGTGTAGTCCTCGGATAGAACTTTCCAACGAGCTATCATGTGCCCCAAATGGAGATCGTATTCCAAAGTTACGCCCCCGGGTAGTTGATACACCAAACTACTCAAAACAGGGTCCACAAAACTGTTAGGGTTTTCATCTTCCAGGGTTAGGGTTTTGGATTTTCTTTATGTTAAAATGGCCTTAGAGTCTCATTGTAACGACCATTTTCTTGCGAATGAAAGTAGCCGTCGCATCTCTTCTCAGAGATAAGCTACCACCATTCTAGCGAGTCTTTCACTTTGTATTTTTACAGTCTTTGTACATTTTCGCTCACTAATAGAAATTGTGTATTATTGTATTTATGTGTTTATGGTTGCATCTCTAATACATTTATGTTGTATTATTGGATATCCAAGATATCTCTATACATTTCTTTATTATATCTCTGCTCTCATTTCGTACCGAAAATAAGTGACCCTTATTGTTATTAATGTTGTGAAGTATTTGGCTAATTTATTACCAGAATATTTGATTCAAATTGAATGAGACACAATTATAATTATTTAAGTAAAATGGCAAAAACTGTATAATACAAAATGGTATTTGAAATTTCTCAACTCACGAATTGCATTCATTGTAGACATTGTGACAGTCCAATTCCGAGTTTCGTCCCCCAAAGATCCATTTTCTTGAATGGTTTATCCAAATCAAATCATACTCAAGGCCTGCTCATAATAGCGTGCCTTCAAAATTGAGGCCACCAAACTCATAGTTTCTTAACATAGATATCAAGGACTATACAGCCTAAATAAATCAAAAATCAAATTGGGTCTTGTTTATGTCTAAGCAAAAGACATTCCATTGCCCCAACCAAGTATTAATTCATCCCATCTCACTCTGCTTTTCAAAAATGGTCTGAAAAACTTCAATAATTTTCAGTAAAATCTCAGAAACATATGGGCTGTAGTGTCCAATCCTGACCACCATGGGATTTGACTAATGCGAAAGATATAATATCAATAGTTATTGAAATACATGGAAAACCTGTTGGAGGCAGCAATCCACGCCTAGAGATCAAATCGTTAAGGATGCCTGTTATGAAAGGGATATGTAGCTCAGTGGTAGAAGAACTCACTGTTCGAGGGCAGATATCCGTCTTTGGATTCTCTGGGAATTCTTAAGATCCATGGAACGCTTTTGCTACCTGTCAAGCAGCTTGTTGGAAACTATAATGAAAACAAAGCATAGGCACAAGACGGTTTGCCAAAACGGTAGAAAAATAAAGTTTCAATCTGATCACCTTGTGAGCCTTTTACATATCTCAAACATAAGGTATTGCGATGTTAGGTTTTCCAGTTAATCTATGTTTAGGTAAATGGAGGGCAATGTCTCATTACTTTTAGCCTTCAGCCTGTTAGTTCCATTAGGGTTCCAACCAGGGCATTTACGTAAAATTACAAGGGCTTGGCCGATCTATCTACTCAAAAAAACAAAGAAAAATGCCTTCTCTTCGCAACTTTTACTTCTTTTGACAAAGAAGAACATCCAAAAAACTTTCAACTGTTACTGATGCATTTGCTAAGCTACATCCAAGGATTTTCCCTGGTTTGTAATAATGAAATTCGTTGAAGCCCAGTGGGCTAGTTTTATTGGTTGAATGACACCAAGGGCCAATTCCCTAAAAATACCCGAGAGTTTCCCTGCGAAGTATTCTTAATAAGAAAAAGAAAAAACAAATAAGGCGCAAGACCTTACTGTAAGGCATTGGTTAACAACTCTACCAGCTCAGGTAACACCCATTACCAACCCAATAAAACCTTTCAGGACCAAATAAAGCTGGCCGATACCTTATCTTAGAAGGGGAGAGTTTTCATGACCAATCCTATGAGTTAGAAGGCCAATCAGAGGATTGTAATCCACATATTCCAATCTCAGTTTGAATCTGAGGTCCCTCTTCAATCAAATTCAAATTCCTTGTGATACATGATTGAAAATTTATAAGTAGCAGTTTGAATCTTCTAAGCCATAGAGTTACATTTGAGCTCCAGCTCAAAATCAATCTATCTTATCCATATGCATATAAGCCTCAGGTTGACTCCAAAAAATCTCTTCAATCAAATTCTTTGTCATACAATATAAAAAATTGGTAAGTGACCAGTGCAAACCACCCCAGCCAAATTGATAAGGGGCTGGTGTAAAACTCCCCAGACATGCAGTTCAATCAAATTCTTCATCGTACATTTTAAAAAATTGAAAGTGACTGGTGCTGATACAGAATGGAATGCCAGACAACCATGCGCCAAACACCAGTGTTGGAAGGAGTGTGGTAAATTTGTCCAAGACTTAAGGGAGCAGATGTCCTGCATTGCCTGTTTTCATAATGGGGCTGCCCCTGTCAACAAAGATTGCTCGTCGTCATCATTATTGGCTGCACTGTGTTCATAATGCAATCAGGGAGGTTTCAAATGTGGTCATTCTCTAGCTATGTGCTTCTCCTTGACTTCCAATGCCCCCACTGCTTTTACAGTTCACCGAGTGTTGTTTCCTACACTTTCGCTGGGAACTACAACAGACAATGTACTAGCAGCAGAGTGATATTCATAGGACTTGCTCATCGGCCCACTGTGTGAATTCTTTGTAACGTCCAATATTGCAATCTGAGAAGTAGCATCCAATGACTTAGTTTGTGGAAGCAACTTTAACTTGGGTCGCACCAAAACTTTAGATTTCACATGAACTGAAGTGTCTGTGGCATTGGTTGGAGCCGCATGGTTATTTTTTATCCATTATGGTCTTGAGGGATATATTTAAAAAATGTCCTCTCTTCAGCTTTACTCCTGTTGACCTATTCATTCCTAGAATGTTCTATATGGAGGCCAAACTTCATATTTTCAAACTCCCCAGAATTTGCACTACAAGTTTCTCTAAAGACATATCTAGGGTCATGTTTATTTCGAAGAGAAGGTGTCATGGTAATAGTCGATGCCAGTCCATCGGACAAATTGCTAGCCATATCTGCAGAAAAGTCTATCCACGTGTTCCCAGAATGATTTCTTTCGGGAGAATCCAAACTATACTACTCTTTTTCGTTGTAGGGATTCAGTGCTACATTAGTTGTGGTGGTAGCTCATCGGCTAGATGAAACTTTAGCAACTATACTGGCCAGAGTAAAGCTGGACGTCACTCACCGCGCAAACAACAGTGGAGCCAATACATTATCATTTCCAGCACATTCATGTCTTGAAGAATCACTTTCATGACGAATAGCGTAGGCATTTGGAGCTTACTATTGCCTTTGCAAAACCCCAGCGCAGCCATTGCTTTGAAACTTCTGGTGTAGCAGCCATAGCAACATCTTGCTCAAGGTTAGAGTGCACTATAACATTTCTCTCTAGCTGCTGCATCCCAGTTTGGATTGCAACCTTCTAAGTTGTCAAACTCTCGGTGCTCTAAGGAAAGACATTCCAATGGTTTCTGCATCTTCTCAACCTTTTTCTGAAGACAAAAATTTGCACATCTCGGTCTTTTAACTTCATCCTCCATGGTATGCCCTTTCTGTAGTTGGTGTGTACTAGTCTTTTAGTGTTTTGATCTCCTCCTCTTTGATCTCTTCTTCATTGTTTTATCTAATATTATATTTGGGCTTGGAACTATGATGAAGTGGTATATATTTTCACTGTTTAGTGTTTTGATCTCCTCCTCTTTGATCTCTTCTTCATTGTTTTCTCTAATATTATATTTGGGCTTGGAACTATGATGAAGTGGTATATATTTTCACTGTTTAGTGTTTTGATTTCCTCCTCTTTGATCTCTTCTTCATTGTTTTCTCTAATATTATATTTAAGCTTGGAACTATGATGAAGTGGTATATATTTTCACTGTTCAATGTTGATGAAGTGGTATATATTTTCACTGTTTTGATCTCTTCTTCATTGTTTTCTCTAATATTATATTTGGGCTTGGAACTATGATGAAGTGGTATATATTTTCACTGTTCAATGTGCAAGATGAGAGGCCAAGGGGCTGAGTTCAAAGGAGTGATTATAGTGGTTGTTGGTAATGATTGTGACAGTGGTGGGAACGCAGCCATCATTGACATAGGTGTGAATGTGCCTCCTCATATTGCAGAAAGGGATGCACTAGTGTTGGATCCTGTATGGCCAAGTGGATTTGGTGAGACGCCATGATTTAGAGATCATAATTTTTAGGGAAAGTTTGGACTGGAAGCCGATATTCAAGAAGTGATCATGTGTGAAATCCTGCATCTTTTCCAAGGCAAGGAGACATGATGGTCATAGAGCTGCAAAACAAAGATGTTCAAGTATCTGAAGCGCAGTGTTTGATATATGTCAAAGTGCCTCTGGTGAATTTGCTAGGTAGTTTGTGGACCCATAGCGCAGGATCCCATTGGGATGTTGAAATGTATGCTTACAGCTAAGGAAAATGTAGAGAAGTATGCAGAAAAAAGATAAAAACGCTACAACAAAATAGGCGGTAGAGGAGAGAGTGGTTGAGTGAACATGCACTGAGATAAATATGTTAGGCTGCCCGAAAAAATGCTTTTGGAGTTACTGAAGGCATTTGAACACAGTTGATAAGAGTAATTCTTTGCTTAAGATGGAGAGTGAATCAGATATATGAAGTATCTGCTTCTTGTAATTTGAGGAGATGGATCCCTATTAGATCAAGGATACGGAAGCCTGTAGCCGAGGGGACAAAGCCCTCTTGATCTGAACTGACAATTACACTGCCTTATGAGAGCTGGTCCCATTGGATCTTTTTCTATGAAAACCAGATATGGAGAGGATTGGCCTCCTTGCTTGCCTTGGCTGCAGAAACCAGGAACGCAATCTTTAATACCAATTGATACAGAATAAGATAGAAAATTAACAAAACAGAACTTCTATTCAGATATTCAAGCATATGTTTTACATAGAGTAGTTTTCTTCTTATAGGCTTGCTCGATACAAAATGAGGTAATGGTTAACTTTGATTATGTCTTCAATCAAATTCCCTGAGATACAATACAGAAAAATTCTTAAGTAGTTGGTGCAGAAATCCCAAACCATGAAGTTATATCTGAACTCTAGCCAACATCAATTTATCTTATCCACAACTATGAACCTCAGTTTGAATCCAAAGCCTCTCTTCAATCAAATTCCCTGTGATCCAATATAAAAAATTTACAAGTGGCTAGTTCAGACTTACTAACCCATGGAGTTTCATTTGAGCTCCAGCCCACAATCAATTTAGCTTATCCATCTATATGAACCTCAGTTTGAATCCAACGCCTGTGATACATTATAGAAAATTCCCAAGTCTCTGGTGCAGACCTCCCCACCCAAAATCATATATGAGCTCCAGCTCAAAATCAATTTATCTTTTCGTAGCCTTATAAACTGTTTATAAAAGAAGCAACTGCATCCACAAAATTGTTCCATATGGTCAACAGTGACAGACCCAACATCTCAATGACATTGCACATGAATGCCCAAACAAGGTCTGCAAAGGCATGGAGGGCAGTGTGCAGGTAAACCAAAAAATCATAAAATGCATCACCCAAGAAGCCCACTAAAGCACTGAATGCATCTAGAATCAACCTCATACACCCAAATGCTGATGTGACAATCAAATCTGTGACATACCCAATGATGTAGTCCAAAATTACGGTAACCCCCTGCATTATATTGTTCAGAACAACAAAAAACAATGTTCCAGACGCCCTCAATGTATGAATTAATGTCACTAATACCAGTGCTATGATCCTAAACACAACATATGACAAAATGTCTACTATTAAGATAAAAATATCTGATAGAACACACATTTTTACTGCTAAATTTAGCCTTCATACCATTTATCAGAATACTGTTCTTCATCCATTTTTGTCTTTTATCCATATTCTGTTTCTGACATTCTTGTTAGCAGAAACAGACTCGGAATATTAAAGCGACAATTCGAGACTTATATTTTATATATAAGTTCAAGAATTTTGTGTGTTGTGTTGGAGTTGACAAATCTGATTTTGTATTACAGGTTAAATGTCCATTTGGGTGATAAATGGAAGCTTCAGCTCACCTACTAAGATGGGTGGGATGGCCTGCAAAATTGCCAGGATGCGTGAAATCTTGTCAATTGGGAGTTGACGACGTGGAGTCCACGTATGGATGACCTAAAACTTTTAAAAGAAAAATGATTACCCATATTTAATGATGTTGGGGGAGCCATTGAATGGGAAGTAGAATATTTCAGAATTCCTTCTCCATCAACATCATGGAAGGTTGAATTCAAAGTTTGCAGTTTAATAAAATGTTGAATTCAAAGTTTTTAGTTTAATAGTTAAAGGAAAAATGGTTACCCATGCTTAATGATGATGGGAGCATCGAATGTGAAGTATAATATTTTCAAATTCTTTCTCCATCAACATGATAAAATGTTGAATTGCAGAGTTATCGAATTCGCCAATATTAGTCTCGTACCCGGATCTGAATCGTGCAGGTAGCGGGGAAACGATGATGTGGATCCGATTCTTCCAGATTTGGCATGATTTCTTGAAGGACCCGTTTCCTGTTTCCGGATATAGGATCTGTTTCCTATCATTTAGGATTCGAATTCGAATTTCGGAATCTGTTGAGATGTTAAGGGAATCGGTTTCCAGGAGACTTTGAAGCCACTGGGCTCTCATGCTTTAACTTTATTGGTAACTTGGTAAAGCTGATTTGAAGAAGCAGAGGAAGTTTCAAAAGTGCCCTACCAACATTGAAGGCAGGGATGATTTTAGGGGCTAAATCTTGTTCATGTACTAATTTTCTATGGTTTTTCCAAAAAAGAGATTCGCTATTTTAAAAATGATTTGCCCAAATTTTATAGAATAAAATTATTTTATAAAAATTATAAAAAATACTTAGAAATTTGAATATTTTTACAAAAATATCGCCAAACATTTATAGTTGACACATGAAGGATTAGTAAGATTCACCAAGGTTTCTACATTTTAAAATAAATTTTCATCCTTAAAATCATCCCTGATTAAAGGTCCATATATTCACTCCAAGGATGAAAAAGTAGGTGATAAATCCTTGAATGACAACTTCCAGTGCATATAGCTCTAGTTATCTTCTAATTGTGCCTACTAGGGAGCCAGATACCTGATATTCTTGGTTGAATAGCTGTGAGGCTCTATAGATCTATAAGTAAGTTGCAACATCAAGGTGTAAAAGTTGTTTTTGTTCAACTGGAGATGTAAGTAATGGTAGGACTAGGGAGTGATACAATGAATCAACAGTATTGAAAGATTCAAGCAATGTACACCCTGAGAATTAATGGAGACCTTTCTTCATCTCTCTAGACTTTTATTTGAATCAACATTATTGAAACATGCAGGCAGTTTAAACATTACACCTTGGAAATTATTGGAGAATTATTAGGGCCTTCTCCTTCTCTTTCCCTAATATGCTGGTCAAAACTTGGAGTTTTACTTGCATTTTTATCATTTGCCCTGTCTTACTTGGAATAATCGGTAGTTATGCAGACTTTGATGTATGGTTCAAATGCAGCATTGGATTCTGGTTGGTTAACTATTTATGCTTTTGTGTATCCCTAATAGCAAAAAAATCAATAAAATCAATCGATGGTGTCCATGCTTTGCATTGAATGTCTAGTCAACTCTCAGTAAATATTTGATATGCTATCTATTAGCCATTGCTATCTTCGTCACCAAACTTGGTGGTTTTGTCTTATTTCACAATTGACAATATTAGTATGAAAGCAAACTTGGTGGTTTTGTCTTCTTCCATAGTTGACAATATAAGTATGAAAGCAAACTTGGTGGTTTTGTCTTGTTCTGACAATATAAGATTGTCATGTCTTACTTGGAATACTCGGTAGTGATGCAGACTTTGATGTATGGTTCAAATGCAGCATTGGATTCTGGTTGGTTAACTATTTATGCTTTTGTGTATCCCTAATAGCAAAAAAATCAATAAAATCAATCTATGGTGTCCATGCTTCGCATTGAATGTCTAGTCAACTCTCAGTAAATATTTGATATGCTATATGTTAGCCATTGCTATCTTCGTCACCAAACTTGGTGGTTTTGTCTTATTTCACAATTGACAATATTAATATGAAAGCAAACTTGGTGGTTTTGTCTTCTTCCATAGTTGACAATATAAGTATGAAAGCAAACTTGGTGGTTTTGTCTTGTTCTGACAATATAAGTATGAAAGCTATTGACAATATAAGTATGGAAGCTAAATAGTTGGTATGTTTTAATTCAAAATTTCAATTATTTTTTAATATAAAATTTTAATTTCTGGATAAGTATCATACTTGCACCATATTCTTGTGCCAATTTGGATTGCACCCATAGTTAGAGTAACCATGATTTACGAGGGTGGGGGATTTTCAATAATGCAAGGGTGGGGGACTTTCACATTACCTTCACTTTGCTCCTCCACCCTCACCTTTGTTTACGAGGGTGGGGGACTTTCAATAATGCAACTTAACACATATTTGTATTCAATTTAATGTATAAAATTTAAAAGATATAGTAAAAGTGTGAGGGTCGGGATAAGTATTGTTGGATGTATCTCCCATGTTGATTTGACTTGTGAGGAGATTATTACCCGGTTGTACCATAGACAATGATAAGCAATTATGTCTTGTGCTTGTCATGTGTCATAACATTGACATTCCATCCATATCACAATTGTATGGTCAAGTCATTGTTATGACACATGGTAGTGATTAACGAATGTGCATATGAAAGTTCCACACAAAGATATTTATCCTCGTATAAACTTCCATGTATGATTTATATAAATATGTGACAAATGATTGGTTGTGAATGTGTTAGTCAAGCCAACTACTAAAGTCTTTATGATACATTTTAATGTCATGTAAGTGAACTCACTTGAAAGTAACCCAATTCTTTTTATTTTTTAAACATGTAATTCTAAAAAAATAGCTTTAATTAACCAAATTAAGATTGATTTATTCTCTAAAAGGTTTCAACTTCCTCTTATTAATAATATCATTGTCATTTGAGGGTTTATCCTTAAATATTATAGAGATATAAGATTTAATATTATCAACATTGTTAATTTCATTGTCTTCTTTTATGTTCTAATAGTTAAGCTAAGCTTCAAAATATCTAGTCCAACATCTTTTGATCTTATGTTGGCCACTACTCATACTAAAAGCAATAACACGAAGCCTATCCTTGCTCAACTTGCTCAACTTGAATAATGTATGCTTATAATCTAAATATGCAATCCCAACTTTACATTACAAGTATGCTAAGCCTATTAAATCATACTTTAGAAGTTGAGATGGGATATCACTATAATACTTTAACATTAAATTCGACCTTATTATAATAATACAAAAACAAAATTTATAATTACCCATAAATTATTAGTATTATTAAAACATCTATCCTTCAAAGTTGCACTTTGAGTTAGTATTCAAATGTGTGAAGAACATATAGTATTATTTACATGCACAAATATGTGGATGAAAGTTCATCTTCATATGTTCCTCAAGGTTTACCAAATGATATATTTACTCAATATCTCAAGGTCACCATGGTGGCACCCAAAGGTAGTGGTCATGTGTGTGAGGTATGCATAACACTATCCATGCACACATATGTGGACCAAATCCCACCCTTATGTTCTCCTCAAGGCCTACCAAAATTTTTAAACATTTGTATTTGGAGCCCAGTATGGTGATTATTACCAAATTAGTTTTTTGTGTTTATCAAAGTGGGCATGGGTTCTCTTGTAGTATCAACTCCACTTGCTCTAAGTTTTTCCATTCCTTCTAGAATAATATGTAATACCTAAGTTCTATTGCACCCATGGACCCACAAAGCAAGAACACTAATGAAGATCCTCTGAATTTTCTATACATGAATCATAGGTTATTTTGCCTCAAATGCCCACTTCTCCCACTTATCTTTAGAAGCCATCTTGCATAGAACAAATGCGAGTCATATTGCATACCACACACTAGTATGTCCCTAGTTTTGAGTACTTTGACACCATTTTGGTTTCCATGTTAAACCATCTTGTTCAAGTGAAACTTGAGCTATCCATGTTGCACATTCAAAGCTTGAATGAGTCAATCAAAATTTTATCGCCTTGTTAAAAACTCATAATGTTTGCAATACGTCAAATGAACTAGAAAAACAAGAGGTTGAAATATTTGAGGATGAAGTGCACACAATCACCTTTAGGCAACAATCTCATGCTACTATACTAACATTCTCAGAGTCAATATTCTCATTGTTAGAAAAATGGGTGTGCTCATTTCACCATATACAATATAGCAATATTGTCACCCAACCATACGCACAAAGGCCACCCCTAAGCACCTTAACCTTGAAAGAAAGAATAATTCTGGTAGCAGACCAATAACCAACCAAGGCTAGTGCACCAAGCAAGGATAACCAAAGACCAAGAAGAAAGTACAAACCAATAGCCCAAGACAGTCACTACTGCAACAGTTGTAGCTCTCCTTCACTCATGCACACTTCTTGTCCTTATGCAATCGTGAGTGAGTGAGTGACAAATGAGCTCTAGCACCCTCTATTTATACTGCTCCATCTTAACTAACTTGGTTGACTTCTCTTCCTGGGGGATAATAACTCAATATTACTTATTATATTAAGCTGACTTGTCTTCTATGGTTATTATCCAAGGCTTTAGGGTTTCTCTTATTTCTCGGAATATTTTAGTCTCATCAAAGGTTACAAGTGGAGGTTAATACCTTCAGCAGCTACCATAATATCAACACTCCCTCCTAGCTAGGGAGGTATTAAAGGCAATAGTATTGAGCACAAACAAACCATTCAACCAGTAGCATTATCATAGCTACACAGGCTATCTCATGATCAAATCACAAGCACCATCATCACTATCCAACTAGATAGTCTCCATGGCAATCGAAACAATGCCATCTAATAGAACACAACTGTGTCTATTCATAGTAGTATACAACTACTATCCAGCGGTACACAACCACTCTGAGTAGCACACTGATACTAACTAGTGACACACAGTCACTATCAGTGGATCACATCCACCATAGTAGCATACAACTATTGTCCAAAGACATACAGTCTGTACAAAAATCATATCATCCAATATCAATATGCATAAAAGAATATCATGACACAAATTGAGTCATCTGGGCCATTTTTCTACTCACATCTGTGAGATCTGGAAGAGCATCTTCCCTCATAAAGTAAAACATTAGCCATGGGTTATCTGGACTATTCTTCCCAAGCATGGAAGAATAAATATCCATGATTTCTTAGCCTGGACCATTAACCTAACTGGGCCATTCCTCTGGCACTAATCATAGTGCAACCTGGAGAGAATGAGTCTGCCCTAGGGAATGCATGTCCCTGATTGTTGAACCTGGACCATTTACCTAACTAGGCCATTCGTCCAACACTAATCATAGTGCAACATGAAGAGAATGAGTCTGCCCTAGGGAATGACTGTTCGGACCATTTCCTAAAGAAATGATTGCCCTGCACCAACCTCCAAAATGGACCATTCTTCGAAACTTCTCACAACTATGAACTTCAAAAGAATGATTGCCCGACGAGGTGGACCATTCTACTTGACCACTACTCAGAGTGACTACCAAGAAGAATGACTATCCTAGACCATTCCCCCACACTGGACACAAGGGGAATTGTTGTCTATGGTACATCAACAATCAATTGGACCATTTTCATTACAAAAATGATTGTCCGATCTAGACCATTTTTCAAACTGGAAAATGCATGTCTGTCAAAAATCTCGAACCACTTTCCAGACTGGAAAGGAACTGCCCAACCTGGACAATTTTCCAAACTGGAAAATGACTTCCCATGAATCAATAATATATATCAATTCTCCCTCCCAACCCGGGGAGCCATCTCTTCCCTTCATCTAAGGGATTTATCTCCACGAGCCCCATCTTGTCCCTTAAGTACACAAACTTTATCTTGGACAAAGGATTTGTAAAAATATCTGCTACCTGCTCATCTGTGGAGATGTATTGGAGTTTCACTTCTCCTTCCTATACTTTATCACGAATAAAGTAGTATTTGATCTCAATATGTTTCGACCGGTCATGAAACACTGGGTGTTCTGATAGCCTCATACAAATTTAATTGTCACAGTATATGACGGTCGAATTTGGTACCTGATCAAATAATCTAGAAATCAACTTCCTCAACCATACTTCTTCGGTACATGCCTCACATGCTGCGATATATTATGCTATTGTTGTGCTGAGTGCGGCATACTTTTGTTTCCTGCTGACCCATGATATCATAGTAGAGCCCAAACTGAAACACATCTCTGAAGTACTCCTTATGTCTTCTGCACTCCCTGCCCAATCTGAATATGTGAATCCATGAAGTTGTATATCACTGGCTGAGGTGTATCTTAAACCATAGTTTAGCGTCCCATGAATATATATTAGAACATGCTTTGCAGCTATCCAATGCTCATGTCTGGGTTCCACCTGGAACTGGCTTCAAGTGTTTACAACAAAGAAAATATCTGGTTGAGTTTTGACTAGATACATCAACGACCCAATCAATTTCCGATATAGGGAAGGGTCTAATGGATCAGAATCCGAGTCTCTTAATTTTCTTATATCTTTGGTCATAAGAGTGGCCATGGATTTTCAATCCATCATTCCAAATTTCTAAAGAATCTTCACTGCATGCTTTCCTTGTCCAAGGAAGATTTCACCACGCTTTTGCCATACTTCTAGTCCCAACTAATAGTGCATGAGACCAATATATTTCATATCGAACTCAAAATCTAATTCCTTCTTACACTGGGTGATGAGAGACTTTGCACCTGTCAAGAATAAATCGTCAACATACAGTAGTAGAATCACAGGTGCATTGTTCACAACCTTGTGGTAAAGATTTGGATCTGCATGACTCTTAGAGAAACCAAGTCTTATTAAGTAACTGTCAATTCCGGCATACCAAGCTCTCAGAGCTTGCCTGAGTCCATACAGGGCTTTCTTTAATCTGCAAACATGAGTGTCTCTGGGATGTACCTCAAAACCTTGAGGTTGTTCAATGTACACTTCTTGTTCAATTGCTCCATTGAGAAAAGTTGTCTTTACATCCATCTGATGTAGATTCCATCCCATGGAAGCAACAAGAGACATAATGGCTCTAATAGAAGTATATATGGCAACAGAGGCAAAGGTTTTTTCATAATATTCTCCCTCCTTATAAGAGAATCCTCTAGCTACGAACCTTGCCTTATATTTTTCCGCGCTTCCATCTATTGCATGTTTGATCTTATAGACCCATTTTGAAGTTACCACTAATTTTTCCTTGGGTCTAGGCATGATTTCCCACACATCATTTTTCATGATAAACTATTATTCTTCTGTCATGGCTTATTTCCACTGTTTCTTCTGAGTTGCTTCTTCAAATGTGGTGGGTTCTTCATTTATAAGTTTTTTCATACATGTTGCATAGCTGGAGAATCTTTTGGGCTTCTTACTTTCTATGAAAGTGCCACTTGGAGGTTTGAGTCTTTTTGCTTCTTGTAGAGTAGCTTCAAGCCAAGCTAGACGTTTTCTAGTTTTGGGTACAATGATTGATTCAATAGGTTCACATCGTTTCATCGAATGATCAAGTTGTTCTGGTTCTTCATTCTGACTTTTTGGAAGACATGTGCTTTCTTCTTTAGGCTCTTCATATTCTTCTTCTTCCATGGATTCTTTTATAGATTTCTTGAAATCCATCTTCTCATTGAAGGTTATGTCTCTGCTGAATTCAATCTTATGTCGTTTTGGAATATAGATTATGTAGGCTTTGGAGGATTCACTATATGCAACAAATATGCCCTTCTTTCCCGAGGGTTCTAGTTTCTTTCTTTTATCCTTGGGGATATGAATGTAAACATGTCACCCAAAGATTCTTAAATGTTCCACATTAGGTTTCTTTCCTGAGAAGGCTTCTTCTGGAGTCATATTCTTCAATATGCGGCGGGGAATTCTATTCTGAACATATATTGTTGTCATGGTTTCTTCTCCCCATAAATACATGGATAAACCTTGATCATTCATTAGTGCCTTCACGGTTTCCTCAGTGGATCTATTCTTCCTTTCTGCTACACCATTTTTTTGAGGATTATGAGGAACGGTTAGCTTCCTCCTAATCCCTACTGATTTGCAAAAGGAAACGAATTCCTTGGATGTGTATTCTCCTCCATTATCTTTTCTCAAAGTCTTGATTTTCTTGCTTGTGAGGTTTTCTATTTCTGCTTTGAATTCTTGAAACTTGCTGAAAACTTCATCGTTTGTCTTCAAGAGATATAACCAAGTCTTTCTTGAGTAATCATCTATGAAGGTTACATAATAAAGATAACCTCCTAGAGATTTGACTGGCATCAAACCACAAACATCTGAATGTATTAGATCTAGGATTTCCTTAGATCTATTATCGCTACTTGAAAATGGCTTCTTAACATTTTTACCAACTGCACATTCTCTGCAAATTCCTTCATGTGTAGATTGTAGTTATGGTATTCCTTCAACCATTTTCTCAAGGAAAGGTAATACTTGATAGATAAGATGAGCCTACCTTCTATGCCAAAGTTCACTGGGATTGAATTCATCATCTACAAGAGCTTCATCATTATGTTCTAGTAGTCTGTATAATATGCCTTCACGAGTTCCAATAACTCTAGTATTCTCTATGCTAGAGTCTCTAGACCAATATAGTACTTCACCATCTACAAAGGTTATTCTATTTCCTTTGTATTCTAGGAAATATATAGATACAAGATTTTTTTCTAAACCAGGTGCATATAAGACATTACTCAAATGAACATTGTTACCTGATTTCAATTTGATGGAGGCTTGACCAATTCCTTTGCCTAGATAGGTGTTCTTGTCTCCAAGTTCTACCTTGTAGGATGTCTTCTTTTCATTCAGACTGGAGAGTCTGACCTGGTCTCCTGTCATATGCCTAGAAGATCCACTTTAAATTATCCACACGTCATCTTAAAGAGTTTCTGTAAGAGATGAATAGTGTAGATGACCTGTCTTTTCATTCATGATTTATGTTGACTGATAGCTGGTCAGACTTTGACTTTGAACCAAAATATCAACCTTGACATTTTTTCCTTCTAAGAGTGTCGATAGGCACGCTAGACTAAGGCGCACTAGAATATCCTCTCCTTGAGTAAAGTGTTCCATCATAAGTTGTTGGGCAAGGGGTTTTAGGGTTTGCAGCTGCACCTGCTAGTAACCCTAGCGACAATGCTTTAGTAACTGCTCCTACTAGAAACCCTAGCAACAGTTCTTCAACGAGCTTGATAATATTATGGCTTAGCTTCCTTTCAGTGGTTAGACTGACTAAAGGAGGTGTGGGCCCATAACCTGTTAGAACAATGGTTGTGATCATTTCACCATAGACGATATAGCAATATTGTCACCCAACCATAGGCACAAAGGCCACCCTCGAGCAGCTTAACCTTAATAGATAAAATAATTCCGGTAGTAGGCCAATAGCCAACCAAGGCTAGCGCACCAAGCAAGGATAACCAAAGACCAATCAGAAAGTCCAAACCAATAACCCAAGACAAAGCCATTACTACAGTAGTTGCAGTTCTCCTTCACTCATGCGCACTTCTTGTCTTTATGCAGTCATGAGTGAGTGAGTGACAAATGAGATCTAGTGCCCTCTATTTATACTAGTCCATCTTAACTAACTGGGTCAACCTTCTCTTCATGGGGGATAATAACTCAATATTAATTATTCTATTAAGCTGAATTGTCTTCTAGGGTTATTATCCAAGGCTTTAGGGTTTTTCTTGCTTCTAGGAATATTCTAGTCTCGTCAAAGGTTACAAGTGGAGGTTAATACCTCCCACAACTACAATAATATCAATAGTCATCCCATATTCAATCATGTTCAAGGATGAACATTTTTCATTCTAGGAAATATGTAAATACGTTTATAGGTTCTAGATCTCTTCATTGTCGTCTCTCTCAATAGGCTCACCATATGAAGAGACTACAAATATGGTTCTTAAATGTTTATTTGACTCTTTTTTTCAGTTTTTCTTTCCTATTTTGGTTTTGTAGAACTATTATTGTTATCTTTTACACTAAATACATGTACTTATGGAGGTGACATAAAACCCTAACTAGAGGGATAGAGCCATGGCTTCATGGGTTGTGATCTTTCATGTTGTTGCATAGTAATTGTTCGGTGTACTTTTCACATTACTTGCTAGTTGGACTATCGAACTATGACCTTTCTATCATAAGGGAAGGAAATATGGTCTCACCCAAAAAATCCATTGTCATTTTTGGTACCACTGTCAATTTGAAGACAAAATTTGGCATTATAGGCTCTAAAAAGATTGTTCCAAAGGTTTATCATAAGGTAATGACCCTCCTCCTAATATTGAATTTTATGATTCTAAGTATGATTGTTTGTGTAATTCATTTAGGGCAGGCTCCATATTGGGTTAATTTTTCAAGAGGGTTCCTCACGATCCAATCATTCAAAACTTGATTTGAGAAGTATGGGATCCACATGGTTGGCACTTTCCCCATACAATGTAACCAAGGGTTTCTTCCCATTTTAATTCAATGATGTAGCCCATCTGCATGAAATCATGCATCGAGGCCCTTAGATCTATATGATACATTGTTGGTGTTTACCCATTAGATGCATGACTTTTCCATTAGAAAAAATGCCCAACTAGCTTCTCTGGTATGGGTGGATTTCCAAGACCTAGTTTTGTCTAGCCCTTGAGTGGATTGCAACCCCCC
>JZKD02S2013375.1:86868-98132 GCA_000966675.3 Picea glauca
ATTGAGCATATATAGTGCGCAGCTATCTTTGAAACAAAAGACTTCCCTGGGTTGATAATTTATGTTTCACTTGGTTGTTTGAAATTAATTAAGCAATTATAGTGACCAACATAGTGTTTCCCAAGCAGAAACAAACAAAAAGAGAAAGAGAAAACCTATTTCCCAAGACAAAGAAGTTCCTAAGGAAATTGAAGAAGAAGAGAGGGAATTCCATCACTCCCCACAAATGGAAATTTCACCTCAACCTTCACCTAAACTAGAGGAAGTTTCCTCATCAGCCAAAAATAAAACCAAAAATGGGAGAAAATTGCATTTTCCTTCACCTACTGCAACAGCTAAGACAAGAGTGATCCAAAATCGAATCCAGGAGCTTGATGGGGCTCAGAAAGGACTAAAACCAAAAGTTCTCAGAATGGATTCAAACCAAAAGTGTGTGTAGAACTTTTTTATACTAACCCAACGCAACTTGAACGGGCTCAAACAGACGTTGTATGCTCGAGTTATGGAAATTTGTTCGTTTTGCCAAACGAGGAAAAAAAACGATGACTGTATAGGTCATACGACCATACAATTGACGTGGCATGAACAATCAGCACTGACATTGTAGATTTTGGAGGTGACACGTGGTAGGGTGACTGGGTGTATGTACGATGACATGGGTAGGAAAAGTGGACCAATCTGGAGGTGACACGTGTCACCACTACAAGGGTGGCACGTCCGTACAACGACACATGGCATGCCTGAACAATGACACATGGAATATGGTGACTGGGCAAGTAGTCCTGATAGGGAATATGACATGGCAGGAACATGTGGCAGAGAAGACGAATAGTGTGCTGACACTTGGCAGCTAGCTGGTGTAAGGTACGGTGCCACGTGGCCCAGACATGGGATACCACGTGGCACCCATGGATTGGTTGTTGGTTCATTGCAAAAGTTGTATAGGAGAGGATGAGGTTTGAACCTGTGACCTCTTTCCGAGCTAAGTCTTAGTAGGGCTGGGCTAGCAAGGCCTCCCATGGGTGGTGCTTACAAACTATATCACAATCTTTGTATTTAAATTTTACAAAGAATCTGAGCGGAGGAGTTTAGGGTTGGGGTCTAGCCTCCAGCCCCAGTTATATGCTTCCACACAACCAACAACCAAAATTCTAGGCACTTTAATTTGGGATAAGGAATGGGCACGGGGGACCACGTACTAGATGACATAATATTCCATGTGACCTGGGGCGGGTGACCAGAGGTCAGGTCGATCGACGCACCGTTCGGGCCATGGTCCTATCAATTATACCATATGACCATTGCTTGCGGGGTAAGGGCGAGCACGCAACCCCTAAGGGGATGGTGCTTGGCCATATGAAAACCATATGAGCCTGTTTAGGAGCGAGCACCCAGGACTGGGGGCTTATGCCCAATAATTTTGGAATAAAGTAGGTTGTAACTTTATTATAGTGATTTCGATGATTTTTTGGGCAGTTTTGGAGATTTTTGGCCAATATTGGGGAATATTGGGCCCTTTTTGAGGCCAGATCTTGGGAGGAAGTTGGGAGATCGTTACCAACTTTAGATATATATAAAACAGGCCTTATTGAGGCCACAGGGAAGGCTATTCAGAGTAGTTTTATGTTGAATATTTTCCAAGCCAAAGCCATTTTTATGGAGGGAAGTTGTTGAGGAGTGCACCTTTGCAGGCCATTTCTGGGAGCTCTAGTCATCCGATTTGAGTGTCGTTTCTTCTGTTGGGTTCTAGAGATCTGGTAGAAAAATAACAGATCAACCTTGTAACCTTTTGGCACTTCTGTGATGTACTTATTGAGCTTTGAACAAAAATAAGAAAACCTCACCCACTGAGACAAAGGCCCAGAGACATATGCAAGATTGCTGAACTCCGTTACCACATTGGTGTTATGGTTTGCTGTTGTGTTATGATTTATTTCTGATATGCATATATGTATATGACTATTATTATTATTCTACACTTCTTCCTCTTTCATTAAGCTTCCTAATTGGTTAATCAAAACATGTTTAATAGCTCAACCATAGTCGTGTAAAAGATCTTTTCGGATCAAGTGGTATCAGAGCTAGTTGAAATTTGGATTTGAGTTTTGTATTTCAACCACGGAAAATATACATCGTGGTGAAGGCGATCTTGTTGAAGAGAATCCATTGATTTGATTGAGAAATATAACTTCTCAAAGCGAGAATATGACATTGGTAGAGGGAATTTATCAGGATGAGAAAGAGTTTCGAAAAATTTTCTTTGCTATGTCGGAGATGATGAAGGTTTTGTATGAAGATTACTTGGAAAGTAAGGGAAAAAGTGAAGAAGGAGAGGATCCTCCTCAAATTCCTCCTTCACCTCCATCTTCACCTCCTTCTTCTCCAAGTTCAAGTTCAAAATCCAATGCAAAGAAACATATCCATAAACATAAGAATGAAATGCCTTTATTAAAACTTGATGTTAAATTCGAATTACCCATGTATGATGGTGAAGTTAATGCAAAGAGACTTGAAAATTGGGTCAGACAGATGAAGGTCTATTGCAGTGTGCAACAAATCAAGGATGAGGCCACACAAATCAAGATGGCATCATTGAGACTTGTAGGCACAACACTCATCTGGTGGCAAAGCAAGTTGCAAAATGGCACGCAACAAGTGGGTAATGTATTTCCATCATGGAAAAGTTTCATTTCTTCACTTAGGAAGCAATTCTATCCTTTGGGTTATAAAGAGAAAGTGTTAATTGAATGGAAAGATTTAAAACTAAGAAAATGACAAAGAATACAAGAATATACAGATGGCTTTCGTAAAATGGCATTGATGTTAGATATTCCTTTACATACCCAAGAAACTCTTTTAACTGCACATATTCGAAATACTGTATTCATGTTTGGACCTACTAATATTGATGAGGTTTATGTTCAAGTGACATACGTTGAAGCAGGGAAAATAGGTGTTGGTGTATCAGGGGAATCATCTTCAAGGAAAGAGGACAAAAGGTAGTGGCATGTCAAGAAGTCAAATTCAGTGGCAAGAAAGGAAGAGAAGCCCTCTTGCAAGAATTGCAAGAAAGAAGGGCACGATGAGGGCTGTTGTTGGAAATTTCATCCCGAGAAGAGGCCAAAGTGGTTCAAGGAAAAGAAAGGGAGGCAAAAAATTGCGGCAACAACACAATCCACATACTTGGGATTAGATTCAAGTGATGAATCTAAGGTCTCATTGGTTGGTATGACAGGTAAAATTGGTGAAGGAATTGATTGTAGAAGAAACTTGTTTTACATAAGGGTCATCATGAAACACACTAAGGTCGACACATTGATAGATAGTGGATCTCAATCTAACTTAATTTTAGAAGAATTAGTTAAGGAATTGGGGTTAAAAACACAGATGCATCATAATCCCTACACACTTAAATGGATAAGCAACCATCATCAAATGCACATAACAAAGCAATGCACATTAAAGTTTGCAATTTCATCTAAGTATGTGGATGAGGTAACATGTGATGTGGTTCCACTAAGTGAATGTGGAATGGTCTTAGGTAATCCATACTTGTATGATCGTAAAGCAATCTTCTACAGGGCTAAGAATCAATATCATTTAACCAAAGAAGGTCAAGAATATGTGGTTCATGCTCATCATGTAAAGGAAAATAAAACTCTTCAAACTATGGAACAATTAAAGAAGGAAGTTCAAGCGAGAAACACACCTATAATTGTTTCAAATCAAGTAATCGATCTTAAACACAAACATGAGATGATTGTAGAATGGAAAACCAATCACAATTTGCTTCAAGATAAGCTCATGTCGTGCAAATATTACAAACATATCAGCTCATTTGCAGTCATATTTTTTATGCTATCATTAGTAATGTTGTCTACATGGATGATAGTGGCTTTAGTAAGATGTGACAGGGTTCAAATGGCTAATAATATGTTGTCGGTTTTCATGATTGTGTTACAATTGATCTTGATGAGACAGATGCAAAAAACAGAGTTCAGAGACATATATCAAGACAGGTGGCCTATCGCGAGCTTGATGATTGGTCAATAACCTTTTGGGGACCAAAAGGTCCTTTAGTGGGGAGGTGTGATCCAGAATTGGATCCAGGAGCTTGATGGGGCTCAGAAAGGCCTAAAAATCAAAGTTCTCAGAATGGCTTCAAAACGGACGTGTGCGTAGGCCTTGTCAATATGAACCCAACACAACTTGAACGGGTGAAAACATATGTCGTATGCTCAAGTTATGGTGATTTGTTTGTCTTTCCAAAAAAGCAAAAAAATGATGGTTGTACAGGTCGTACGACTGTATAGTTGACGTGGTAGGCACATGCAGCACTGAAGTGGCAGCTTCTGGAGGTGACATGTTGTAGGGTGACTGGGCGTATGAATGCTAACATGGAAAAGACAGGTGGACCAATCTGGAGGTGACACATGTCACCACTGTAAGGGTGACATTTGGCACGTCCGTACGACGACACATGGTATGCCTGAATGGTGACACGTCGCAGAGGGTGACTCAGAAAGTAGTGCTGACACGGAAAATGACGTGGCAGGAACGTGTGGTAGAGTAGGTATAATAGTGTGTTGACAACTGGCAGCTAGCTGGCATAAGGCACAGTGTCACGTGGCCTAGATGTGGGCTACCACGTGGCACCCATGGATTGGTTGTTGGTTCATTGAAAAAGTTGTATGGGAGTGGATGAGGTTTGAACCTACGACCTCTGTCCGGGCTAAGTCTTGGCAGGGATGGTCTAGCTAGGCCGCCCATGAGTGGTGCTTACAAACTATAGCACAATATTTGTATTTAAATTTAACAAAGAATCCAGGTTGAGGAGTTTAGGGCTAGGGTCTATCCCCCAACCCCGGTTATATGCTTCCACACGACCAACAACCAAAATTCTAGGCTCTTTACTCCAGGATAAGGAATGGGCGTAGGGGACCACGTACTAGACCGCATAATATACCATATGATCTGGGGTGGGTGACAAGAGGCCAGGCTGATCAACACACCATTCGGGCCATGGTCCTATCAGTTATACCATATGACCATTGCTTGCAGAGTAAGGGCCAACGGGCAACCCCTACGGGGATGGTGCTTGGCCATATGAAAACCATATGAACCTATTTTAGGAGCGCATGCCCAAGACTTAGGACTTATGCCAAATAATTTTGGAATAAAGTGGGTTGTAACTTTATTATAGTGATTTTGATGATTTTTTGGGCAATCTTGGAGATTTTTTGCCAATATTAGGGGATATTGGGCCCTTTTTGAGGCTAGATCTTGGGAGAAAGTTGGGAGATGGTTACCAACTTTAGATCTATATAAACCAGGCCTTCTTGAGGCCATGGAGAAGGAGATTTAGATTAGGTTTATTATGAATATTTTCCAATCCAAAGCCATTTCTATGCAGGGAAGTTGTTGAGGAGCACACCTTTGTGGGCCATTTCTGGGAGCTCTAATCATCCGATTTGAGTGTCATTTCTTATGTTAAGTTCTATAGATCTGGTAGAACAAGACTAGATCAGTCTTGTAACCTTTTGGAACTGTTGTGATGTACTTATTGAGATTTTAACAAAAATAAGAAAGCCTCACCCACTAAGACAAAGGCCCAAAGACGTAGGCAAAATTGCCGAACTCCGTTATCACATTGGTTTTATGGTTTGTTGCTGTGTTATGATTTATTTATGATCTGCATATATGTACATGGCTATTATGATTCTTCTATACTTATTCCTCTTTCATTAAGCTTCCTAATTTGTTAATCAAAACATGCTTAATAACTCAACCATAGTTGTGTAAAAGATCTTTTAGGATCAAAGAGTTAGGAGGCCTTTGACCAGATCATCATCCCACAAGAAAGCTGTTGAAACATAAGTCATACCCAAGTTTTCTATCCCAAAGAAAGAAAAGGGTAAAATTGAAATTGTTAGGAAGCCTATTGAGTTCATGATCAAATCTTCTATTCAGAAGAAAGACACAGGTGATGGTGAAACTATTGAGAATCCTGTTGAAGTCATCAACATCACCTCTTCCCTGATAATCCCACCTTTAAGAGATTGATCAAACAACTCAGGGATGCAAGGAAGGAAGTTGCATGTTTGAAGGGAGAAAGATTAACTGAGAGGATGAAGATGAGAGAATGCATGGACATGTATAATGAAACCCTTGATCTGGATAGGTTTACATGAAGAAGATTCTTGCCTCTCCATAGGAAAATTTAGACTTTGTATAGGAAAAACAAAAGAATACAGTCCCAAAATAGAAAAATCAAAGATGAATTGCATCCCTTCAAGGATGATCTAGCCCATAGGAATCTAAATGTTCTATCCCAAGCTACAATGCAGAGAAATTCCCTCGCAATAGAGAGAAATGCTGCTACAACAGAGGGAAGTGCTCCTGCAACAAGGAGAAGTGCCATACTGAGAAGATGAAATGGAAAGGACAAGAAACCCACTTTTGATGATGATAAGCTTTTGTAGCTTGAATTTTTGAGGGAAGTGTTATAATTTCACCTACTAAAGGAATCTATAGGCTCATTATCCTTATGCTAAGACTTTTTGGGTTTTTTGAGGTTCATTGCTTGAAACAGAAAAATACAGAGCATTTTGTAGCACCTGGCGCTACAGAATCATCCACACAGACTATTCTGCAAATTCATTACCGAAAGCATTGCGGAATTGCCTAGCCATACATAAAGTGGTAGTTTGCTACAAAAAGTCACTGCGGATCAATTTTACAGGTGGGCGCTACAAAATATGCTACAGAATGCACTATGAAATCGACTGTAGAATTTTTTTACAGAGGAAGGCGCTACAGAATCTGCTACTAGTTGCTCTACGAAAAATTGCTACGAACTAACTGTTACAGTCAATAGTTTTAAATTTGCTGCCTCTTCTTAACTTTGATCACTTGGAGGGAACTAATGATTAACAAGTGGTAGATGGAGCTCAACACAAAGGGTTGGAGAACACATGGCACTGGAGGAGATGCGCCCAAGCAGCAACAAATCATGTCATTTATATATTGTTAGAATTGTTTCCAACATGCTCCATGTTTCTAGTAGTTGGTTAGTTCCACTTGTACATATGTTAGATTAATATATTTTTGTGGAGAATCCTAGGATAGAAATGCCAACTTGCATCTCAAGCTGTTTTTTACTGTTTTGATTATAAATACACCAGGAGAATGTTATTTGCCAGGAGAATTTCTTGTCACTGAGTTTTCTTCACCTAGATTCTAGAAAGCCTGATGCTTATAGAAAACCTATCCATATTCCTCACCAATTATTCCATCTACTCACATTTATCCTTAAACCACTGACTGAAGTTAACCAAAACCTCATTTGCTTATGCATACTAGCCTAGATTTTTTGTGTTGAAGCATTGCTATGTTGAGTTTTGTCCATTTGACCTTCTATCATTAATATACATTTACAAACCTATTTGATGGATGATGGGCTCATCCTCTTGCAATCTGAGGGTGACTCTCAGTTATAAATTCTTGGTGTCGTTGTCAAGGAACGGATTGAAAACATTTCCCTAGGATTGAACGACAAAGCATACCGATTCTGAAGGTGCATTAGAAATCAGTATATTGAATATTACAGCTTACACCCGACGACTCCACTTTTTTAGTTGTGGATCCCAAAGGAAGACACACGATGTCTACTCCACATATACCTTTGGAAACACCTAAAGCTGACCCAAAGAATATTATCAAGAGAAAAGCTTCTCAAGAAGGATTTTCAGCGGTTGTACCAGGTACTTCTGGTCATTTTCATGATTCTACCTTTAATACTCCAGTAGCTATATCCAGTTCTCCTCTTCTACTCTCTATTGAAGTTTCTAGAAATTTGGATTTTGAAAATTTTCGCGTTGAATACTCTTGTTTTAGTCCAAATTGAAAGAAGAAAGTTTTGAAACCCTTGCCTCTCCTGATGTTGTAAGATGGTTTAGACTTGAAATATTAGAATATTTTCCTACATTGGGTTTTCCTACTTCTCCTCCTATCAAAATTGTTGTGACTAAAGAGGAGGAAACCTCATTTCCCTTGGACCCTATACCATCTTCTTCCAAGACTCAACCTCTTCCTTTGAAAACTAAAATATCTCCATCCAAGCTCCCTCTTTCTCCTAAAATCAATGATGTAGTTGTACCTGTCAAGACTCCATATCCCCCTTGTTCTCCTAGATTTCACAACCCAATGGTAGGTTCTAATCTTCTTAGAAATAGGATGGATTCCATAGTGGTTGCTAGGCATGCCCCTCTTATTTTACATCAGCCTATAAATGCTCTACTAGTTGGAGACTACCTTAAGTACATGCCCAAGTTCATAGGGGAGGAAGACATAACTGCAGAAGAACACCTTGCAACCTTTTATAGTTATGAATACAATATTAACATTGAGAATGAAGATGTATGAGTGAGGGTTTTTGTACAGAGCGTTGATGATGAGGCTAGAAAATGGTTTAGGGGTTTGAATCCTGGATCTATTGCTGGAATTGACGCTTTGGATGATGCTTTCTTGAGACATTAGGGGGACAAAAATGATTTCCTTTATTACATTACAAAATTTGGGTTACTTAAGAGGAAAGAGGGGGAATGTATTTCAGACTTCTCAAAGAGATTTAATAAAATGTACAAAAAAATTCTCACTGAAATAAATCCTACAGAAACTTTTGCCAAGATCACCTATGCCAGTGATTTTGACCCTGAGTTTTTCCTCCTGTTGAGAGAAAGAAAATCTAACTCTCTATCTCATATGCAAGATGCATCCTTGGAAGTAGAATCTAACATAGTGGCAACTGAAAAGATTAGGGAAAAATATGATAGAGACAAAATAAAAAGTAGGGCTGAAGCTTCAACCTCTGATTCCCCTACTGTCCACCCTCAAGTTGATGAACTAACAAAATTGGTAAAATCACTTTCTGCTGAAATGAAAAAGTTGAAACTTGAAGGAAATCATAACTATAGGGCCACACAAAATGCTAATAATAGAGTAAATTTCAGAATACCAAATAATGCCCCTCAAGTCCTCCAAAGAGATAAAAGAAATAGGGATAGGGATGATCAAAAAGTCCAAGCTCCTCTCCAAAATAACCTTGTTGCTGATGAAGAAGGAGAGGGTGAAGAAACTGATCCAAAAATCCATTTTCTTGGTGACACCTCTCCATCCGCTCATTTAACCTAATATTCATATGATTCTCTCATGGAAAACCAATTGAATGAATTGAGTAAAGGGGAAAAAACCAATGACAATCCAAATAAATACAACCTAAGGTCAAAAAAGAAAGATGGAAAACCTAACACTTCTGATCATCCCACTAAAACAAAAAAAATATGCTAAGGCTGTGGCATCTAGAAACAAATAAAAAGAGGCACAAAGCCCTCAAGCATCGGTTAAGAGCCCTGTCCCAGAAATTAAGAAAATTATGAAATCTCCCTCCTCTTTTAGATTTTAAAATGAGATTCAAAAGATCAAAATCTCAATACCTTTTTTAGAGCTGATTAAGAATGAGGAATTTAAAAAATATCTTTCCAAGATGTTGCAACCCGAACCTTCTTCTAATTCCACAGACTCATTCAACCTTCAAGATGAAAAGCCATAAGACATATTGGGACCTTGGTAGAGGATAGGGATGACTCTTCCCCTCCTTTCTACACATCATTAAACATTCATGATAAAGTGTTGCACAATTGCTTGTTGGAATCAGGTGCATCTCATAACCTCATGCCTAAAATTGTCATGAATGATCTTGGGATGGAAATTATAAAAACTTACCATGGCCTATACTCATTTGATTCTAGGAAAGTGAATTGTCTTGGGGTAACCAAAGACTCAGTTGTTACCTTGTTCCAATTTCCCATGAAAAGTGTGGTCATGGATATTGTGGTGGTTCATGTCCCCCCTAAGTTTGGGATTCTCTTGTCAAGATCTTGGATCAAAAGGCTAGAGGGAGATTTGCATATGGACCTTTCATATGCCACCATTCCTGTATTTGGGGGAGAACATATAAGGCTTTATAGGGAGGCACAAATATCCTACATCATCAGTGATGAAGAAAATCCTACCAACCACCCTATTTTTGCAGTTGATACTGATTTAGGATATAGTATTTTATAGCTCACTAATGCTCCTCAATCACCGATTGAAATAAGAAAACAACCCATTACATCTTGTGAAATTCCTCCTCCTAATACCTCTGTTTGGAATATTTTTTTTTGATGGATCCTCTTCTAAGGAAGATGTTGGTGTTGGGGTAGTCTTTATTTCCCATAACCAAGAGATCATATCTTTGTCTTACAAGATTGAATTTGAAACTAAAAACAATGTGGCAGAATATGAGGCTCTTGTTTTGGGTTTGAGGGCTGCTAAAGACATGAAGATTGAAGAGCTAGCAACGTTTGGAGATGATGAATTAATTGTTCATAAAGTAAAAAATATGTATCAAGCTAAAAACCCCAGGTTAAAGACTTAAATAAATGAAGTTTGGGATCTTGTTGATAATTTCTTCTTAGCTTTTAGTATCTCTTTTGTTCCAAGAGAAGAAAATTCTATCGCAGATTCCTTCGTTGTTTCTGTAAGTAATTTCAGAGTTCCCTTCCCCCCTAAGCTCAATTATAATGTGGAAGTGAAGCATAGACCCTCTATACCTGACAATTTCAAACATTAGAAGGTCTTTGAGGATTATCTTGAGATCAAAAGATTTCTTGAAACTGTGGATGGATGTTTTTCCCTACATATTGATCAAGATCATGATTACGATAAAAACCCTCATACTGGTATTTTTATGAATAAAATTACTGACCATCATATTGTTCAATTGCCCAGTAACCATATTCCAAAAGGACTAGTTCCCTTGGAGATATTGTTTGACATAAATGATGTTGATGTGAAGGTTAAAGGTTAAACTAAAAATGTTGATGTGACTGAATGCAATTTAGGTACATAGGAGGATCCTAAGTATGGGAAAGTTTCTAGTAGCTTGTTAAAGGAACAAAGGGTTGAGTATGTTAATCTTTTAAAGGAGTTTTCTGATGTGTTTTCCTGGAAATATGAATATTTACAAACATATGACACAAACATCATTGAACATAAGATCCCTTTGAAAGAGGAAACCAAGCCTTTTAGGCAGAAAATCAGACAGATAAATCCCATGTTGCTGCCTATTATGGAAAAAAAAGTGAAGAAGTTGTTGGATGCCAAGATCATCATTCCTTTGAGATACTTTGAGTGGGTGGCTAACTTGGTCCCTGTGATAA
>JZKD02S2013375.1:157945-188574 GCA_000966675.3 Picea glauca
CAGGAGGAGACCCAGAGAGGTTATGTACATGGCAGTTCATCTACAGGTCATGAGGAGGAGAATGTGGCTTTTGCTACTAGCAACAAGAAGAAGTTCAAAAAGGGTCCAAAGGGAGGAAACAAGCCCAAGGGTGAAGGGAAGAAAGACATGAGCAAATTCAAGTTCTTTGCATGCCATAAGTTTGGGCACTATGCAGGTTAGTGTCCTAACAATAAGAAGAAACAAACAACAACTTCAGCAGCGGTGGAAGAGTTTTCCACCAAGTTTGACAAAGAGTTTTCCTTGGTTGTGTGTCTATCCATGAGGACCACTCATTCATATACTTGGTATATTGACATTGGTGCCTCTCACCATATGAAAGGGTTCGTGAGCACTTGACAAACCTCACACAGATTGGAAATGTTGAGGTAGTTCTTGGAGATGATCGGGAGGTCAAGACAGTTGGTTGCGGGACTGTATCATTTAAGAGGGATTCTTTGCCTCCCATGTCTTTGACAGAGGTTCTATATGTTTTGGGTTTGAAGAAGAACTTAGTTTCAGTTTCATCTATTGAGGAGAGGGGCTATGAGGTCTTGTTCCGTGATGAACAGGTGCTCCTTTACCCAAAGGGGTCTAGTATCACTTCGGCCAAAGTGATTGGGACTGGACATGAGAAGTTGTACAAGCTTATGTTCCATCCAGTGAGAGAATTGATTCATACTACCAACAACAGTGACCTATGTGAGCTATGGCATAGGAGGATGGCACATTTGTACCATGGGGATTTGAGGGCACTGAGGGATATGGTGACAGGAGTTCCAGATTTCAGTTCAGAGCACCATGAGTTGTGCAAGGGGTGTGCTTTGGGAAAGTACACCAAGACTTGATCCAGGTGGATATTAGGGGCCGCATGCCTATTCCAGTTGGACCCACACCATTGTTTCTTTCAATTTTTCAGTTTCATTAATTGTAGCACAATTTACTATTTTTAGCAGTTTTTCGGGTCTTGAACTTTCAGAGTTGTTTTGAGGCCCTAAACGATGTTTTTTGGGCATAAATGTTATGGCGAATGTGAGTCTATTCAGAACTCGATATTCTCTATCAGCAGGGTATTCCTAGGATAGATATTTCTAACGATGTATCATGTGCATCCGGAGATAGTATGCCAAAGTTACGACCCTGGGAAATTGATGTACCAATTTACCCCAACGGGGCCCATATTCTGGCGTTTCATCTCCTAGGGTTAGGTTTTTCGATGTTTAGGGTTTTCCATTATTTCTAAATAATATCTAGGCCTTTGAGCCTCATTGTAACACAGAGTTCACAGGCCATTAGCCACCACATATCTTCTCAGAGATAAGCTACCAATGCTCAAGCTATTTTATTTCCATTCTGTCTGTAAGCATATTTCAATTATTTGTTGCTAATGAAATGAAGTTTTACTTCCGCTGCATCTCTGCGTTTATGTGTATTTCTGTATTTCATTGTGTTCCTGCATAAATCTAGATTAGTGGTATTAGAGTAGTCTTCTCTTTCTTGATCCTTCTTTGCATGTCCCCAACGATGTTGGGGTATAAGGAGTTAGGGATTGATATGGTTGAACCGTTGCAAGATCAGCCTCGCAAACACTGATGGAAACCCATGGGGGAAGAAAATAAATATGAGGGAGCATGAGATCCTATCAAATTATTTCTCGAGGAGGCCCTCGAGAAACAAAGGAACGCAATGATGGACAACTTTTCCCAGATCCTTCGATGACTTCCCACTGGCAGCACATCTACATCCAACAGCCACTGTGGAGGCACCACTCCTTTTAAGGTACAATTAAACTTTGACATTCCCATATTTGAGGGCCAAATAGATGCAGATGTCATTGATAGTGGTTGAATCTCTTAGAAGGATATTTCTCGGTTCATGACTTTTCCGATCAAGAAAAGATTATTTTTGCACTTCTTAAAATCGCCCCCCATGTCAAGGACTGGTGGGAAACCTACTAGGAGAAACATAACGAGGGGGAACCCTCTCTGTTCTCGGTCACACCCACCTGGAATTCTTTTTGAGATTCCATCAAGGAACAATATTATCCTATGGGGAGCTATGAGGAAAAATACATACAATGGACTATGCTGCGGCAGCAAAGGGACCAACATGTGCATGAGCTAACGAATCTGTTCCATACCCTACACAAAAATTTGGGTATCAAAGATTCAGAGAAACATTTGGTGTTAAAGTACCATAGTTTTCTTCATAGATACATTTAGGAGGAAATGGAGTTCCTTGACATCTCCTCGCTTGGTGTGACATATCGGTATGCTATCAATATTGAGCAGAAGTTCAAAAACAATAAGCGAGACTTTGGGTCTGTGAATCAGAAGCAAGGGAAAGGTACCCCCAAACCACTGAACAAAGGACCAAGCCAAGGCGGGATGGCCTAGGACAACCCACCAAAGCCGCAAGAAAATAACAACATCACGGATCCAAAAAAGGACACAGGGAAGTGGTGTGAGTTCCATAAGAGCTTCAATCACAACACAAGTGAGTGTCGGGCCAAGCAGTCACTGGTAGCCGAGTTGCAGGCTTCTGAATCAAATGCAGGATCTGAATCTAAATTAGAACCCAACAAGGGGAATGACAGGAGAAATAATATTATCGATGCGGAGCCCAACGCCATCGTTGCTACCATGAAGGAACTAGAAGAAGGAACCAGAAGATCCAGAGGAGATGGAGCACCTCTTCCATTCCTAGATGTGGGTAAAGGGTTCCTCGTTGCAGTTCATTGTCGACAATGGGAGCCAGAAGAACCTCATCTAAATAGAGGTCATGAAATGGTTGGGTCTGCCGACCACAACACACCCACAACCATACACCATCGGGTGGCTACACCAAGGACGAGACCTCCGCGTAAGCTAGCAATGTCGTCTTCCCTATAGCATCAAACCCTTCACAGATGAGGTATTATGTGAAATTTCTCCTCTTGATGTTTTTGATGTATTATTAGGCCAACCATACTTGTGGAAGAGACATGTTGTGTATGAGTCTAGGTCTCATTCTTTTATTAACACTTTGGGCAATAAGCTATACAGGATACCGGAAATAGCACTGCCTACAACCATCTCTTTGGTTACAACAAAACAATGTAGTAAGCTCATTGCCAAAATCAGGAAATTTGTTTTCCTGGTGATCCAACCTCAAGGAAAGAAGAAGAATGTGGCCACGACCTCCAGACAGGGCCCCTCTACACAACATAAACAAATGGATAAGGTTGTGGAGGAGTACAGGGACATCTTCACCTCCCTTGTAGGGGTGCCTCTACACTGTCAGGTCAAGTACCCCATCGATCTAACCCCATGTGCGCCCCTGCCCAATGGACCAATCTATCGGTGCTATGTTCTAGAGAATGATGAAATCAAGAGGCATATTCAGGAGCTGTTGCAGAAAGGTCACATCCGGCTAAGTTCATCGCCCTATGGGAGCTCGATGGCGCTGGTGCAGAAGAAGGATGGGACTTGGAGACTCTGCATTGACTATCGGCCACTGAACAAGATCACTGTCTGGAATAGGTACCCAATCCCACAGATTGATGACTGTCTAGACCAACTCAAGGGGGAAAAATATTTCAGCAAGATCGACTTGAAGTCTGGGTATCACCAGGTACCAATTGAACCCTCTGATGTGTGGAAGAATTCCTTCAAATCCAAGGAGGGCCTTTTTTGAATGGTTGGTCATGCCTTTCAGGTTGACGAATTCCCTTGCAAACTTCATGAGACTAATGAAAGACATATTGTGACCATTCACCAACTCAATTGTAGTGGTGTACTTGGATGACATTCTGATCTTCAACCAGATTTGGGAAGAGAACCTCCACCACATCCGACAAGTCCTCCAAACACGGTGGCAACACAAGTTGTGTGCCGATTTGGAGAAGTGCACTTTTGGCATGACCCAGGTTCAGTATCTGGGATACATTATTGATGAGTGGGGGGGTGCATGTGGATCCAACCAAGATCCAAGTCATTCAGGATTGGCCAGCCCCAACCATCCTAACAGAGCTCCACATCTTTCTGGGTCTTGCCAATTTCTACCCTAGGTTTGTGTTGGGATTCTCTCATATCACTTGGCCCTTGAGTCAAGTCACCAAGGGAGGAACGAAAGAAAAATTCTTTTGGTCTGAATCTCAATAAAAGGTGTTCAATGATTTGAAGCATCGCCTCTGCTCTGCACCAGTGCTCACCTTAACAGACTTGAAACAACCATTTGAGATCAAGACATATGCCTCCGACTATGCTATTGGGGTAGTCCTTACTCAAAAGGGGCATCTAGTGGCATATCACAGTGAGACACTTTCCGACACGGTCTGAAAGTATCCCACTTATGAAAAAGCGATGTATTCCATTGTACAGGCTTGCCAAAAATGGAAGAATTACATTTTGGGAAAGGAAACGATCATCCACACAGACCACTGACCCTTTCATTTCATACAATCACAAGGGAAGTTGCAGAACGATCGTCATCAAAAGTGGTCCACATACCTGCAACAGTTTCATTTGAACATTAAATACAAGAAAGGAAGCACCAATAATGTTGTAGACTACCTCAGCCTACCCCCTATCATGGCACTAACCACGGTGCTCAACTCTTGTGGGCACGAGACTTCTGATTGGCCGCTTCTCTACAAAAGTGATCCAGAATTCAGCCACACATACAATACGCTCTTGGAGGGTAAGAAAGTTCCTAATTTTCACCTCCAGGATTCCCTGTTATGTCACCTAGGACATATTTTTGTTCCTTCAAGTGAGTGTGCCAAGATGATCTGGGAAGTGCACTACAGTTGGGTCGCTGGGAATTTCGGGTTCAAGAAAACCATGGAAATACTACAAAAGTATTTCTATTGGCCAAACCTTCGACGGGATGTTGGGAAGTACATCAAGTCTTGCATGGCTTATGCCATTTCCAAACCAACCATCAAGAGGCAAGGCCTCTATACTTCACTGCCTACCCCTAGTCGACCTTGGGAATCTATCTCCATGGATTACATGATGAGCCTTCCTTCGACTAAGCATGGAAATGACTGTGTTTTTGTGGTCATCGACAAATTCTCAAAGATGTCCATTATGATGGACTGCAAGAAGAATATCATAGCAGAATCCATTACTAAACTCTTCTTTGAATGAGTGTGGGTACACTTTGGGATCCCACAGTCTATCATCTCAGATCGAGATAGCAGGTTCCTCAGTACATTTTGGTCCAGCCTCTGGTCGATGCTGGACACCATACTCACCAAGTCCACAATTTTCCATCCAAAAACTAATGGCCAGACAAAGGTCATCAACCAGATGATTGTACACATTCTGTGCATGTACAACTCAAAGAATCCATGCACATGGGATGAGAGCCTCCCCTATGTACAACAAAGCTACAACTGGGCTCTCCATAGCTCAACCATCCATATCCCCTTTCAGGTGGGCTTGGGATTCCAACCACTACGTCCCATTGACGTAGCCATGCCATTTGCAGCTACTCAGGCAGATTCATCCCATGTCCAGTCTGAGGCTAACAAGACAAACAACTTCACTGAGTGCATTCAACACATTTGTCAACAGGTTCATGACATATTGGACAGAGACAATGCTAAGTATAAGCAATGACATGATCAACATTGGGTGCCACACAACTTCCAGGTGAGCGAAAAAGTGTGGCTACATTTGTAAAAGGAGTGCCTCATTGGACCCTACTGGAAGATTCACCCGCTCTGATATGGGCCATATACCATAACCAAGGATGTAGGAGACAATTCCTTTGATCTCAGTATTCCACCATTCCTTGGTCTGCACCCAATGTTCAATGTGGATTGCCTTCGACCCTACTTTCTACCTCTACTGGATACATCCGACATGGTAGAACAACTCACACCAACAGATTAAACCCAGACTGCATGGAACAAGCCACAACTGATTAGATTAGGGACACACAGATCAAGAACACCTGCCAGCAGAGGATCCAACTATATCGAGTTGTCAAAGCAGGCCAACTCCTTCACCAGGGCAAGTGGCTCACCAGGGACCAAGTTCAACAGAAGTTTCCTCATCTCATGAAGGAACTCAACGCAATGGGGACCATTGCTTCCTAAGGGAGGAGGAATGATCTAGGTGGATATTGGTGGCCACTCACCTATTCCACTTGGATCCACACCATTGTTTCTTTCAGTTTTTTATTTTCCTTAATTGTAGCACAATTTACTTTGTTTAGCAGTTTTTCAAGTCCTGAACTTCGGAGCTGTTTTGAGGCCCTAAACGACATTTTTTGGGCATGAATGTTGTGGCGAATAAGAGTCTGTTCCAAACTCAATATTCATTATCAGTAGGGTATTCCTAGGATAGATCTTTCTAACGATGTATCATGTGCGTCAAACGAAGATAGTATGCCAAAGTTACGACCCTGGGAAATTGATGTGCCAATTTACCCCAACAGGGCCCATATTCTAGTGTTTCATCTCCTAGGGTTAGGTTTTTGGATGTTTAGGGCTTTCCATTGTTTCTCAATAATATATAGGCCTTCCAGCCTCATTGTAACATAGAGTTTAGAGGCTAGTAGCCGCCACATCTCTTCTCAAAGATAAGCTACCAGCACCCGAGCTATTTTATTTCCATTATGCCTCTAAGCATATTTCAGTCATTTGTTGTTAATGAAATGAAGTTTTACTTCTGCTGCATCTCTGCGTTTATGTGTATTTTTGTATTTCATTATGTTCCTGCATAAATCCGGATCAAGACTACTTTTCCAAGCAGTGATAGTAGAGCATCAGGGATTCTTGATCTTATACATTCAGATGTATGTGTCCCGATGTCTTCGGCATCGTTGAATGGTTTTATATACTATGTTGTATTCATTGATGACTTCTCACGAAGGTCTTGTATTTTTTTCATGAAGACCAAAGGACAGGTCTTCGGTTGGTTCCAAGAGTTAAAATCTCTTGTGGAGAATAAGACAAGGAAGAAAATCAGAGTTTTGAGGACGGACAATGGGGGTGAGTATACCTCCAAGGAGTAAATGGTCTTCTGTGCAGGAGAGGGCATTAGGAGAAAGTTGACTTTTCCTTACAACCCACAATAGAATGGGGTTGCAGAGAGGAAGAATAGGGCCATTGTCGGTTCTACGAGAGCCATGCTACATGATCATGGGCTACCACTATTTCTATGAGCTGAGGCATGCTACAATACAGTTTATCTGTAGAAGAAGAGTCCTCACAAGGCTGTGGGGAGCATGACTCCTGAGGAGGCTTTTTCTGGGAAGAAGCCTAAGGTGGGGCACCTTCGGATTTTTGGGTGTATCACTTATTCACATGTCCCTTTTGAGAAGAGTACAAAACTGGAGCCCATGAAAGAGAGAGGGATCTTTGTTGGGTACAATGAGACTTCAAAGGCTTTCTGTATATACCTTCCTTCCTCGAGGAAGATTGTCTTCAGGAGGGATGTTATATTTGAGGAGGACAGAGCCTTTAGGAAGTCTAGAGGGACAGAGAAGGGTGAGTAGTATTCACATGAGATTTAGGTGAGTCTGCAACAGACTACAGTGACACAAATTTCGGGGATGATAGGCTCACAGGTGACAGGGCCATAGGATTCAGGTTCACATGCTACTGGTTCATAGGTTTTAGGATCAAGTACTCCAAAGTCTACTTCAGGATCATTGTCTTCAAGAGATGGGGTTGAGTAGGGAGAGTCCCCTCCACGGGACACTACATTAGAGAGAAGGAAGCCCAAGTGGCTTCGGGATACTTTGAGGGAGGCACAGGGTTTGGTGGGGAATCCCAGACATGCAGTGAGGGAGAGTAAACATCCCAAGAGGTTTTGCAGCTACATCGCTATGGTGAGAAGTATTCGAGAGTTTGAGCCTTCCACTTTTGAGGAGGATTCTGGTAGATAGATTTGGAGAGATTCCATGATGGAAGAGTACAATTCCATCATGAAGAACGATGTCCGAGAAGTTTTTCCTAGACCTGAAGGGAAGTCAGTGGTGACTTCCAGGTGGTTCTATAAACTAAAGCATGTTGCAAATGGTACCATTGAGAATTACAAAGATCTCTTTTTGGCTCGGGGGTTTTCACGGGTTGAGGGAGTCGACTATGATGAGACCTTTGTGCTGGTGGCTAGATACACTTTGATCAGGGCAGTGATATCCATTGCAGCAGAAATGGGTTGGAAGATCCATGAGATGGATGTGAAGACCACATTTATGAATGGTCTTATACAAGAGGAGGTGTATATTGAGCAACCATTGGGCTTTGAGGTGCATGAGAGAGAGTCTCATGTGTGTAGACTGAAGAAGGCATTGTATGGGTTGAAACAAGATCCCAGAGATTGGTATTCGAGGATAGATGCCTATTTGCAACAGTTGGATTTTGAGAAGAGTGAGACGGATCCCAACCTATACTACATTGTGGTTGGACAGGATCCTCTCATTCTTCTACTATATGTGGATGATATTTTCATTACAAGAGCATAGAGACTCATCAACAGCTGCAAGTAGAGCCTTGCTTCAAAGTTTGAGATGACTGATTATAGACAGATGCATTACTTTTTGGGATTGGAGGTTTGGTAGGAGCCTGGACACATCTTCCTGGGACAGGGGAAGTATGTGTGTGACATTCTGAGTAGATTTCAAATGGAGTATTGTAGGTCCATGAACATTCCCATGATTTCCAACTGAAAGAAGCTTCATGCTTCTAAGTCACAGTTGGTGGATTCCACTTTATATCGTCAGTTGATCGGGTCATTGATGTATTTTGTCAATACCAGGCCATGTATTTTTTTTTCTATCAACACTCTCAGTCAATTCATGGTGGAGCCTAGGAGAGTGCACTGGGTGGTAGAAAAACATGTGCTCAAGTATCTTTGTGGTACAGTAGATTATGGTATGGAATATAAGAGAGGAGATGGAGTTCATTTGGTTGGCTATACAGATTCAGATTGGGCAGGATGTGTCAGTGATAGGAAGAGAACTTCAGGGTGTTGTTTCGGATTGGGCTCAATAGTTGTGTTGTGGTTCAGTCAGAAGAAAATGTTAGTGGCTTTGAGTTCTACAGAGGCTAAGTATATGGAATCCAGTCAGGACAGTTGTGAGGCCCTTTGGATTCACAAGTTGCTGGTGGGATTGTCCAGTGTGCAGTTGAGGCCTACCATAATTTACTATGATAATTAGAGTTGCATCAAACTCTCAGAGAATCTAGTTTTTCATGACAGGTCTAAGAATATTGAGATTCGTTATCACTTCATCTGTGACTATGTTCTGATAGGATTTGTGGAGCTACAATACATATCTACAAAGGAGTAGGTTGCAGACATACTCACCAAAGCATTGAGTAGAGGCAATTTTGTATTTTTCAGGGACAAGCTTGGAGTAGTGAGTAACACTTCCTTGATAAGAGGGAGTGTAAAATTTTAATTAAAAAGTACCTAGGCAAGTGTTTCTCATCCCTAGGAACCTAAGGGGTGAGAAAGTGCCTAATGTGGACCGTAGTCATTTAATTTGTGAGATGCAAATTAAAAGGTGACTTTATGACTTTAGTGAGGGGGTGAGTGAAGAGACACTCAATCTTATCCACTCATCTAATATAATCTCAACCATTGGATTAAGAAACTCCTCACTTACCTCATGAGGTCGATTAAGGTTGGAGGACGCACCCATTGTTGGGTTCTTCATTTCATTGTTGAGAGAGCAAGAGAGAGAGCATTTTCAAGCAGCAAGAAAGAGGCCACTTCTGAGAGCTAGGGCATGCATTCCAAGGAAGAATACTAGCATAGAAATAGAGGCAAAAGGTTCAGCATACACAGGAGGCCATAGAGTATGGATTTCAGGGTTCGTACAGTCTTTTGTGTGCACAGAAATCAAGGCAGTAGACAACATTTAATTCTATCTGTACGATACAGATTTATCAGTCTGTACAGCCATAATTTGGCATAGATTTTGAGGAGGGGAAGACAACTGTACTCAGACCGTACCGTATGGATTCCTCACAGGTCCGTACATTCCTTTCTTGGCACAGAAATCAAGGTAGGTTCCTGTGTGGTGTTCCTGGAAAATTTGGCATGATTTTCAAGGTAGTTGTACATCCATTAATGCACCCAAAAATTTGTTGAAGTTGTTGGCACAAATTTCAAGGCAGTCGTACAGCCATCTGGAGGCACAAAGATCGAGAAGAAGACCTGTAATTTATTGCAGAAAATTCTGGAAAGAGTTTTAAGGAGTTTTGCTCATTTTCATGTGTGAGTGAAGACTTGGCATGGTTATCGAGATAAGTTTGTCATTAAATTTATGAATATGAACATGTTGTAACCGAATTTCTCTGAATCTCCTAAATAATAAAAATCTCCCTCTCTCACTGGTTTTCCCCTTGTGGGTTTTTCCAGGGTCGTTGTTAGACCGAAAATCTCTGTGTCAATATTTTTCTAAGTTTATGTGCTGCTGATATTTTATTTTTGCATTATAAAAGATGTTTATAATCCTCATGTTTCAGTTCTGAAATTATTTTCTGATGTATTTAATTCGTTGTTATAATTATGGGTTTGGGCATTAAACATTGGCTAAAAAATCAGTGAGACTGAAAGTGGGTTGGGGTCTGAACTTTTACAGTTGTTCATGTCCCTTTTCATCCTTAAAATTATTCTTAGGATAGTCTTGTGCATAATGTCCCTTTTTATTACAATTGAAGCACTTGAATTTTGAGAGGTTTCTCCTGGATGAAGAAGACTCGCCCCCATTGGATGGTTGTTGAGGGGTTTTTCTTCCTTTCCCTTTCTACCGCTTCTTTCCATTTTTCTTTTACTTTGACCACAAAGAAACATCTTATGAATCCTTTTGATTCTTCACTTTCTTGCGCATTTCCTCAAATGGGAAAATATCATACAACTTCTCAAATGTTAGCACTATTTCTCTACCCGCAATACTGCTTACAAACATTTCATAATCATTAGATAAACCATTTAAAGAAATAACTACCAATTCTTCATTTGAGATTGTATCACCAACGTCATTTAGTTGACCTAGGATCTCTTTGATCTTTTCAAGATAAGAAGAGACACTCTCTCCTTTGACTATCATGAACGTGTTCAACTTGCTTCTGAGGAACATCTTCCGTGAAATGCTCGAAGACTCAAACAAGGATTTCAACTTGTCCCGAAATTCTTTGGTCATCTTGTAGTCTCTCACATGTACAACCAAAGAAGATCTCAAATTAATTGAGATAACCATTTGAGCCTTTATATATCTCTTACTCCACTTGGCTTAATCATTGGGATCTGTTGGTTTTGGTTCCTTCCCATAAAATTTGGAGAAGACACCACGTTCAATAAAGATGAGTTCCATAAAATATTTCCATGAGGAATAATTGGATGCACCTTCCAATTTCTCAGAATCACCAAGTTTAAAGTTATCCATATCAAAAAATGGTAGACAACAACTGAATATTTTCTCACATAAACCTCACTTGGAAATTAAAAAAAAATGATGAATTACAATGGCAGCGTTCACTAGCACTACAAATCACACGTTGGCCTTGCCTCATGCAGATCTCATACGACATGGAAGTGCTCTTATGTTAGTGAACTTATCCCTCCATTCCAACATATGGACCTCTTCAATGTAGGAACCTCTCCAACGATTTGATCTTATTGTTTTCTCAGTGTATGGTAGGTAACGATTCTCTCTCAGTGGAATGGATCACCGCTCTGATACCATCTCAGAGAGACCAATATCTCATGAACTCGGTTTCCTCTCCAAATTAAACAACAAACTTATAATCACCAAACAATTTTTTTTCTCATAAATTAAAAGGAAACACATTCAAATTCTTCATTGTGATTTCATTCATCACAAGCAATTTAAATACAAACAAATTTTTCTCTAAGATAGAAAATACAATCACCCAAAAAAGAGCGGATCTCCAAGATTCAACAACCTCCAAAAATTACCACAACTAACTTCCTATGTAGAGAAACAAATCCAAGCAATATTCTAAATAAAAACAACCAGAAACTTCTAGAAATATTCTCACTAATCCTAACATCTTCTTGTCATCACTTGGCGCAAGTCTTCCCTCAGTAGCAGCTCGCCTCCACCAGGACCTTTGATTCAACATGGCCCGAAGAATATTAGCTCGTCCAACTCCTCTCGGGATTTCCTTACCCACAGGTATCTCTATCTGCGATTCCCCCTTCGCAAATCAGGAAATTGGAACTCGCGTGTTCGCGAGTTCGACGCTTACGATATCGGCTCCTCAATTCCCGAGCCCCAATGGTCAACAGTCAACGACTCAGCCCTATCGGGGATTTTCCTATTGGGAAAATTGGCATATGAAAGGTCGCGATTCAAGCCCCTTTCAAAACCCCGAATGCCGATGTGCGATACCACGTGTTAGCACTCCACGCAGTCTCCGTGGGACCCGTCGCAACTCAGGACTTCGCTATTCCTCCAGACTTCCTTCAACTTTGAAAACGCCGAAGTGTCGAATCCCGACTCCATGGGATCTCGTGCCACCTGTCCCTCCAATGATCGATGGCTTCCACTGAATCGGGAAATCGCGGCTCGCGATTTCGACGTGCATGCGACTTGCCTCGTCAAACGCCGAATCCCGAACTCCGGTGGGCGTTGGTCCTCCCTGCGCTTCTGGGTTAACTTTCCCGCAGCTTCCCCACGATCCTACGATCCGCGAGACTTCGCTACTCTACGCAATGATTTCAAGTCATCGATTATCTTCCTCTTGAAGAGTCCTTCACTCCGAAGCTTTTCCTGCTCAAACTTCTCCTGGGTTTATTCCCACAATATTTGTAAGGAACTATCCCTCCTGATCTTTTCTCAATCTGACTCCTTCAGAGACTTTCACGCCCGCTTTATGTGCTCGACCTTCAACAACTCTCTAAGTGTTGAATTCTTCTTGATCCTGTGCACTCACCTGCAACAGAGATTTTCCCCCTTTGCTCAGAATTGCCACTGAGACTTTAACCTCGGCCTGCACTTATCCTGCACGGCTCGAATAACCCAACACAATTCCGATAGAGGCGAATAAGAGTTTAACTATAGAGCCCCCTCAACGCACTCTATGCGGAGGAATTCGACTGCACTCTATGCAGGAATCTCCTGGCTCGAACAGAGAAACAATTTGAAACTTATTCTCACCTATCTCCCAGATTTCTAATCTGCCATTAAATTACATATGCAGCATATACAATGAAATCATAACAAGAAGCAAGTATGCAACAACATAATATCAACAACACACAGAGAATAATCACAGCCATGGAATTGAATCAAAGCTTTCCTATTAATTCAATCTCTGTACATGGGGATTCTTCACCAGTTCTCTTCTCTGCTCTTCTTCTTGCTCTCAATGCTCCAATAATACAATGATACAAGGGAGGGTGCGTATATTCCGTTTTCCCTCATGAAAGTAAAACTGTCTAATCTAGACTTAATTAATTTATCTACTTGCATTAAATCTAAATAAATTCCTCAGCTACCTAAGGATGAGAGCTTATCTGCTCAAGGTCCATTTACAATAGACAAAGTGCGCTTCATTAACTCTTTACATTAATGCTTGGCCCGACAACTATCAAGGTGAAATTCAAAAAGTGGTTTGCTGGCTTGTCCAGCTGTCTTTCTCCACGCGCTGGCTCGCTTGATGAGGGGTGGATGCTCCTGCATCATACTCCTCGGCTCAAAAGATTTCATGGTCTCCTGTCCATGAGCTCCTACACGGTGTGACCATGCTTTTGTATGACTACTTCTGTCTCCCAGCTGACATCCTCCACTGGGTGATTCTTCCATTTCACTAGGTATTCAAAATATTGCTTTCGCCTGGTCTTCCTTCCCACTCGCTTGTCCAGTATACACTGCATATGAGGCTTCTGTGCAACTGGCAATTGTTTCTGCCACTGGACCACTAGTTCATCAGTTCCAGTTTCTGCATCCTTGGCCTTGTATGGGTATAAATCCAAAATGTTGAAAATCGGAGATATCCTGATGCCATCCGGCAACTCAAGCTCGTATGCATTCTCCCCGAATTTCTTCAGGACTCTACATGGCCCAATTTTCTTCATCTTGAGCTTGTTATATGTTCCCCTTGGGAACCTTTCCTTCCTCAAGTGCGCCAGAACCATGTCCCCAACTTCAAACTGAAGTTGTCTTTTCTTCTGATCAGCTCTGCGTTTATATTCTTGATTCGACTTCTGCAGTCGCTGCTTCACCTGTTTGTGAAGTTCTTTCATCGCCTCTGCGAACTCCTCAGCTCTCGCGCTGCTAGTTTCAGCCTGTTCTGACTCCCTGAGTTCAGAAACTCCTCTCGGCTGTGTCCCATACAAAATCTGAAACAGACTCTTACCTGTACTCCGATTCACCGAATCGTTGTACGCGAATTCTGCCTGTGGTAGAATCTGATCCCAACTGCTATGGTGCTCGGTCACCAAGCTTCTCAATAAATCTCCCAGGATTTTATTGACCACCTTCATCTGTCCATTTGTCTGTGGATTGTATGCAGAACTGAATGCCAAGTCAGTCCCCAACTTCTTCCATAGCGTCCTCCAGAAGTGACCTATGAATTTTGTATCCCGATCCGAGACTATAATTCTCGGCAATCCATGCAATCTGACGATCTCTTTGAAAAATAAATTCACGATGTGGGTCGCATCACTGGTCTTATGACACGGAATGAAATGTGCCATCTTCGAAAACCTGTCCACCACTACAAAGATTGAATCCACTCCTCTTTTTGTTCTCGGCAATCCCAGAACAAAGTCCATGCTAATTGCCTCCCATGGTCTCTTGGGTATGGGCAATGGCTGATAGAACCCTGTGTTCTGCTTTCATCCCTTCGCATGTTGACATATCCTGCACCTGTCAAAAAATATTTTTACATCAGTGCGCATGCCTGGCCAATAATACGATTCTCTCAGCTTGGCGAATGTTTTGTCATGTCCAAAATGACCTGCTAATCCACCGCTGTGTTTTTCTCTCACCAAATTCTCCCTCATGGAGCAATCTGGAATGCACAGTTGATTGCCTTTGAACAACAATCCTTCCTAGATCATGTAGTCAATCCACGGAGTCCGATCCCTGAGAACCAGATTCTCAGCTGTCTCATAAGCTTCTCTGAAGTCTGCATCACCTGCATACATGTCCTTCAAATTTCCAGAACCCAACGTTTTGACTCTGAATTCCTACAGCAACAAACATTTTCTGCTCAAAGCGTCAGCCACTTTATTAGCAGTCCCTGAAATGTGTTTGATCACAAACGTGAAATTTTGCATATACTCTACCCATTTCGCATGCTTCTGGTTCAACTTCTCCTGTTGACTCACGAACTGAAATGCGTGATTATCGCTGTACAAAACGAACTCCTTGGGTATCAAGTAATGCCTCCACTTCTTCAATGCCTGTATGATGGCATATAACTCTTTGTCATATGTGGAGTATTTCAACTTGGCATCATCCAGCTTCTCGCTGTAATATGAAACAGGTCTGTCATCTTGACTCAGGACCCCTCCAACAGCATATCCACTGGTGTCACACTTCACCTGGAAGGTCTTCTGAAAATCGAGCAACACCAAAATTGGTTGCTCTGTTATCTTCCGCTTCAACAGATTGAAGCTCCTCTCAGCCTCGGTTGTCCAGTGAAAATTTTTATGGCGCTTCTTCATGGTGTCCATCATTGCAGCGCTAATTCCACTGAAATTCCGAATGAACTTTCGGTAGAAACTACCCAATCCATGGAAGCTTCTTACCTTGAAAACATTTCTCGACGATGGCCAATTCCTGATTACTTCCACCTTCTCAGGATCCATCTTCAATTCATTCGCCGAGATTACAAAACCCAAATAAATGAGTTCTGTCTGCATGAAGGAACACTTCTTCAAATTAATTAGCAGCTTCTCCTGTTGTAGCCTCCTCATTACAATGGCCAAATGTCTCAAATGCTCAGCCCTGGTCTTGCTGAAAATCAGTATGTCGTCCAGATACACGACCACAAACTTACCGATGAATTCCCTTAGGACTTCATTCATCAGCCTCATAAATGTTCTCGGCGCCTTTGTTAACCCAAACGGCATGACCAACCATTCATACAAACCCTCGTTTATCTTGAATGTTGTTTTCCATTCATCTCCTTCTCTCATCTGGATCTGATGATATCCGCTTTTGAGATCAATCTTCGAAAAATAATTTGCCCCGCTCAGGCAATCCATCAAGTCATCCATTCTCGGCAGTGGAAATCTATACCTGATGGTGATTTTATTTATCGCCCTGGAGTCTGTACACATCCTCTAGCCTCCATCCTTCTTTGGACTCAGTACTGTCGGAACAACACATGGACTTAGACTCTCTCTGACCAGTCCTTTGTCTAGCAGATCTTGTACCTGCCTTTTGACCTCCTCGTTCTCCTGAGGTGTCAACCTATATGATTCTTTGTTTGGTAAGCTTGCCCCGGGTATGAGGTCAATATGGTGACTCACACTCCTCATCGGTGGCAACGAACGAGGTAGTTCGTCCACAATGATATCAGCGAACTCTCCCAAAAGTTCCTGAATCTCCTCTGGCAAGTCGTCCACTCTTGTGATTTTCAAGACAATTCTTGGTTTCCTGACAACAAAGAATTGTGGATCTTCATCCTTCTCCAGCTCTGTGAGAAGTTCTTTCCCACTCATGAGAAGTATCGTGCTGCTCACTTCCGGCTTCACCTCTTTATCCTTTATTGGAAGCAGTCTATAGGTTCTCCCATCCTTCTCTAAGGTGTATGTGTTCATCCTCCCATCATGAACAACATTTCTGTCAAACTGCCACGGTCTTCCCAATAATACATGACATACGTCCATGGGAATGACATCACACAGAATCTCATCATGGTAATTCCCAATTTTAAATTTAACTAAGCATTGTTTACTGACACTTACCCAGTGTCCTTTCTGTAACCACAAGACCTTATATGGACTCGGGTGCTTAGTTGTTTCCAGCTCCAGCTTTTCCACCATCTCAGTCGAAACGAGATTATCAGTGCTCCCACTGTCAACTATGACTTTGCACTTTCTGTCCTTGGCTTTGCAAGCCGTTCTGAATAGTCTGCTCCTTTGCACTGAGATGTCCACCTCTTTCTCGGGTGTCAAAAGAATCTTATGCATCCCAAGTGATCTTTCGCTATCAGCATCTTCATTCTCAGCATCACGCCTCTCAGCATCACGCCTCTGCGCCTCAGTGATGTGAGTTTCACTTTTGTCCATTTTTCTGTTTGGACAGTCAACGGCCTTGTGTCCGTCTTTCCCACATGTGAAACATGTGATAATTCCTCCTCTGCCTCTTCCTCTACCTCGGGTACGAGGAAATGTGTTAGCGTCAGCATATTCGCCACCCTGATCTGTATGCTGCCTCCTCGGCTCAGCATATTGTTGCCCTTGTTCAGTTTGTGGCCACCTCTGCTGTGAGGTTCCACCTCTCTCAGCTTTACCCTGAGGTTTCCTCCATTCCTCCTTGGGCTTATGAGTTCTTTCTTGGGAAACTACCTTGCCTCTGGGATGACTCCTGCCTCGCCCACGCTGTCCCTGCTTGCGGCTCAGATTTTCTTCGGCTTTCAGAGCCATTTGGTATGCATCCTCAACTGTTCGGATGGTCAGCATGCTCAATTCATCCTGAATGTCATACCTCAACCCATTCAGGTATCTTGCCACCTTTTCGTCATCACTTTCCCGATGACCAGCTCGAATGTTGAGCCTGTAGAACTCTTCGGTGTATTCTTTCACCGTCATCAACTTCTATCTCAGGTTCTGCATACGCCTGAACAGAGTGATTTGGTAATCCCTCGGGATGAACTTCGCCTTCATCTTAGCGATCATCCGATCCCAGCTCTTGATTTTCTGTTTTCCTTTGCAGCGTCTATCTGCCTGCAGCTCGTTCCACCATAAGGCTGCGTGTCCTTTCAACTTGGTAACTGCATGCCTTACCTTCTTGTCCTCTTCGATATCTTCGTAATCGAAGTAGGTATCGAGTGCTCGGATCCAATCCAACAACTCTTCCGCGTCTAGACTTCCCTCATAGACGGGAATGTCCATCTTCGTCTTTGAGATCATCCTAGAGATGGCTCTGATCAACCTCTCGGTTGATGCATCCTCTGCTGAGACCTCTTCTGCATCGTGTCCAACTTCCTCTTCGACTTCGGAATTGCTGAACTCTACTGCACCAACTCCACGCCTTTGGGTGGTCTCCATCTCTTCGAGTCTCACCCTGAGATCTCGTATTTGACGTTCCATCTCTGGATTCCCTGCTGGCCTACCCCTTCTTCAGGCATCCCTGTCTTGACGATCAGGTGACTGCCTCTCTCTTCTGGGCGACATTATATCTTCTTTTCTTTCTCTCTGCTACCTGAACAAAGAGAACTCTTCTCCCACTCTGATACCACTCTGACGCAAGTATGCCCTCAGCAACAGCTCGCCTCCACCAGGACCTTCGATTCAACACGGCCCAAAGAATCTTAGCTCGTCCAACTCCTCTCGGGAGTTCCTTACCCACAAGTATCTCTATCTACGATTCCCCCTTCGCAAATCGGGAAATAAGAACTCGCGTGTTCGCGAGTTCGATGCTTACGATATCGGCTCCTCAATTCCCGAGCCCCGATGGTCAACAGTCAACGAATCATCCCTATCGGGGATTTTCCTATCGGGAAAATCGGCATATGAAAGGTCGCGATTCAAACCCCTTTCAAAACCCCGAATGCTGATGTGCGATACCACGTGTTAGCACTCCACGCAGTCTCCGTGGGACCCGTTGCAACTCGGGACTTCCCTATTCCTATGGACTTCCTTCGACTTTGAAAACGCCGAAGTGTCGAATCCCGACTCCACGGGATCTTGTGCCACCTGTCCCTCCAATGATCGATGGCTTCCACTGAATCAGGAAATCGCAGTTCATGATTTTGACGTGCATGCGACTTGCCTCGTCAAACGCCGAATCCTGAAATCCGGTGGGCGTTGGTCCTCCCTGCGCTTCTAGGTTAACTTTCCCGCAGCTTCCCCACGATCCTACGATCCGCTGGACTTTGCGACTCTACGCAACGATTTCAAGTCATCGATTCTCTTCCTCTTGAAGAGTCCTTCGCTCCGAAGCTTTTCCTGCTCAAAATTCTCCTGGGTTTATTCCCACAATATTTGTAAGGAACTATCCCTCCTGAGATTTTCTCACTCTGACTCCTTCAGAGACTTTCACGCCCACTTTATGTGCTCGACCTTCAACAACTCTCTAAGTGTTGAATTCTTCTCGTTCCTGTGCACTCACCTGCAACAGATATTTTCCCCCTTTGCTCAGAATTGCCACTGAGACTTTAACCTCGGCCTGCACTTATCCTGAACGGCTTGAATAACCCAACACAATTCTGATAGAGGAGAATAAGAGTTTAAATGTAGAGCCCCCTCAACGCACTCTATGCAGAGGAATTCGACTGCACTCTATGCAGGAATCTCCTGGCTCGAACAGAGAAACTATTTGAAACTTATTCTCACCTATCTCCCAGATTTCTAATCTGCCATGAAATTACATATGCAGTATATACAATGAAAGCATAACAAGAAGCAAGTATGCAACAGCATAATATCAACAACACACAGAGAATAATCACAGCCATGGAATTGAATCAAAGCTTTCCTATTAATTCAATCTCTGTACATGGGGATTCTTCACCAGTTCTCTGCTCTGCTCTTCTTCTTTCTCTCAATGCTCCAATAATACAATGATACAATGGAGGGTGCCTATATTCCGTTTTCCCTCACGAAAGTAAAACTGTCTAATCTAGACTTAATTAATTTATCTACTTGCATTAAATCTAAATAAATGCCTCAGCTACTTAAGGACGAGAGCTTATCTGCTCAAGGTCCATTTACAATATACAAAGTGCGCTTCATTAACTCTTTACATTAATGCTTGGTGCAACAACTAGCAAGGTGAAATTCAAAAAGTGGTTTGTTGGCTTGTCCATCTGTCTTTCTCCACGTGTTGGCTCGCTTGATGAGGGGTGGATGCTCCTGCATCATCACTCATCAAGTAGAAATGCTAGATAACAAATTTTAAAAAGTATATATATTAGTTATGAAAAGAGACAATTGATGCTTTGGTGAAACATGATGATGCAATTTCTGAGATTGGGGGTCTTGTGTTTTTGAATTTTTTATTTGCAGTAGTAAATTTGAATAGGTATGACAACTTGAAACAAAAAATCTCATGAATAAATTGAATATATTATCTACCGATTATTTTAAGGAATTTGTGTTGATAGGTACCAGGAAGGGGAATTGATGAATGATAATTGAAGTTAAGGGTTTTGCATGATGTTGAATTTTTTTCTTGACCATGTGACTCTTTATTCTTACTATTATGCTTATTCTACCTTTCAAGTCTTGTAATGTGTCTCGGGTATCATTTTAAGGTGTGATCTTTAGTTTGAAATTAAAAACATGTTTCTTAAGTTTTTACCTTTGGTTTTTCTCCCGATTTTTTAATGTAAATACTTTTGTAAATATATTTAATATTATGATGGCTTAGAAATTGTTCTATGCTCCTTGGAGCTAAGTCTATGTTCAGTTTGAATATATTTTACCATTGACCATAATAACTAACAACTTTCTTTTGGGAATTCTTTAGTTTAGTTTTATTTTATTTTATTTTTCATGCTTTGGTTTTTGACCTCGACACTTTCCTTCTTGTAGATATTACATTCATCTATTATTTTAATTGTTGATGTTCTTTTATATGACTTGGGATCGTCTTTTTGCCTGAGGTTTAATCCTTGAGTTTGAGTGCAAGGGTAGGATCAACTCTGGCCACATAATGAAGACATTCTTACAAGTCATGGAAAACATGGGCTGCTGCATCTGAAATACCTTTATGAAGTTATAGGATATTAGACATTGACTGATAGTTGTGGTGGAACACATATGCCTACTAAGAAATACAATGATAATTCATAAGTAGAGGAAAGTGTCTATCTTCTATTTTCTTTGAGCTCCATCCATATCACATTAATAAATCGGCTACTACTATGATGGTTTTTGGGGAGACCTTTGGGTTAAACTAAAAATTCATAGCATCTACTTAGAAAATCAAACCAACTCTCATATTAGACACCCCCACTTTATACACACCCTATTTGCATGCACAAATCTTATACACAAATAAAAAATGGTGAGAAATGATGTGAAATGTAATAAATAGGAAGTTGAAATCACTTTTAATAGTGTAGGAAGTACAAGTAAACCCTTCGGGGCTATAGATGTTCACTGACAATGGGGCCATGCTTGTATGATACCAAGGAATCTTCATTGGGGATATGGACGCACACTATCAATGAAAAAATGTCCAGAGAATAGAGATGAGAAATACACTTATGTGGATATCTATTTGTTATAAAAGTTGAAATCCTATGGTCAAACCAAATCCAATTAGAAGTGTGTGGCCAATTCAAGAAAATTACCTCCCTTAATGGCTCTTTGAAAAGGGTACGTTAGATGAGAAGTATTTGAAATTTTTGTTTATATCTTCTAAAATTTTGGTGTTATTGTGGTACACATAACCTTTGGAATTATTTTTGCAGTTTATGAGCTTATCCTTAACATTCAGTTTTGAAGCAAAGTTCTTATATTTTTTTATAGAGATAACCAATTATTATAGTGTGTCACCAATTGTTAATGCTTCAACAACTCCCTCTTCATTTTTTCTTAAAAAAAGGAGGCACCCCCATTAAAATTTGAAACTACCATCTTATTTATTGTTTGATCCTATTTTTGGTTTCTAAACCTTGGTTTGGAGCTCTATGTTGAATTGCTTTATATCTTGATTGATGATGATCTTTGATTTTTATTGATCTCTTCATTGTCTTTTGGTTTGCATGATTTTTTTTTTTGTTTGTTAATTTGTGCGGGACTTGTTGGCTACGCGATTAACCTGTGTCTTGAGAAACCACGACTCAGGGGCATCTAAGCCATCAAAATCACCCGGGGATCGCACCCGGCCTGAGCCACACCAACCCTTAACATGGTTGGATTTTTTGTCCCTGCAGGTTTCGAACCGGTGAATTTAACATCACGGAGTGGCTTAACAACACACTCCATCACCGACTGTCCTACACCTCGGGGACTTTTGGTTTGCATGATTTAGATGATTGGTTCTTATGAATTATTATTGAGAACGAGATTTTTGTGCCTTATGATATTGATCAGCTTAACTCATGATTGATGACATTTTGTTTGTTGTGTTGATTTTTTTCCTTTCCTTCATCTTGTAATTATGAAGTTGTTTTAGTCTCACTTTATTTTTATTGTTTTCATGCATAATGGTTGCACTACCTAAATATATATGTTTCCATTTCACATAATTATGTTTGTAGAATCATCTAAGATTATTGGATCTATCTCACACCCTTATCTCATTTAATTTTTGGTTTCGAAAGATTTTAGCATCTATGCTAATGTTTCGGTTTCAGTGCTCAATTGAGTAAGTTGGGAAGTTTGGTGGATTAAAATAATTCAAATAATGTTTTGGTTTCAATGCTCAATTGAGTTAGTTGGGAATTTTGGTGGATTAAAATAATTCAAACAAGAGTTAATATTATGGAATTTAATCTACGTCTTAAAAGTATATATATAAAAGGTTGGAAACAAGCTGATGTATTTCAACTTGAGCACAACATCATTCTTTTTACAAGCATTAGACTTTCATTAAAAAATAATGTGCAACTTTGTTTTTGAAAATTTTCATTAATTTTCTCTCAAATCATGATGCCTTTGGGTTTTCGATATCCACGATTCATTTCGATTGTCAAAACTTTATTTGATTACCTGTCAATTTGTATGTGTGAATCAAACTTACCCATCAATGAACTTGGCTTGAATTTAGAAATTATGAGTTTTCTTTGATTTCTCCTAAGATTTTTTGTCGGCATAATATTTTGAATAGGGTTTTAATTGTAGATAGATAGATAGATAGATATTTTTATTTTTGTAAACAAAATATTTAGTAATACATTTTAAAGTTAGTTTTATTTATATTTTGAGTGGAAGGAAGGAAAAAGGAGGACCAATTCGCTACTAGAATAGTGCCACCAAATTGCAAAGGATCTTGACCAACATATTAATGAAAGAATGATCATGAATTTCCTGAGATTGGATCCATGATTTAATAGAGATTAAGGACATGAAATGGTCGATATTGGAGTTACAAAATCACTTAGGAAAATGCCACCAAAACAAAAAAAATGAAGAACCAAAGAATATACTATTTTGATCACTAGATTGCGGAAATTTGGGATGAGTTTGTAGAAGAATTGGACATTGTTATACTTGTGGAAATTTTGGACACAAGGCAATCAACTGTAGAATCAATGAAAGGAATAACTACGCAAGATACATGAATGGGGAAAATAGTAGATATGGAAATTTTCGTAGACCTTTCAACAAAAACTATAATCCATTTGACCTATTAATGGATCAAAATATTGTATGCTACAAGTGCAATAATCTTGGTCACAAAGCATGAGATTGCAGAGAGATGAAGGAAGATAATCCTATGCCAAATGTCCCTATACCAACTACAACATGGAAAAGGAAAGAAATTCCACACAATGAAAACTATCGAATAACATTGGTCGTTAAAGAATGCAAAGAAGAAGATGAATGGTTCATAGATAATGGGTGCTCATCTCATATGACTGAAGATCAAAGAAAATTTGTCATCTTGAAGAAAAAGGGTGGAAATGTTGCATTTGGAGATGACTCATCTACAAAAATACTTGGAAAAAGAACTATAAAGCTTGGAAGTGAAAATGTAAAAGCAGGAAAAGTCCTATTGGTTGAATATTTGAAGCATAATCTCCTCAGTGTCAGCAAAATATGTTATCAAGGATACACTCTTATGTTTGACTCCCGAAAATGTAAAATTTGAGAAAATAACTCAGGAAGATTGGTTGCAACTGCAACAAGAAGACCAAACAACATATACATCCTAGACATGAAGAAGAGAGAGAAGAAAAAAATCCACGCAAAAGGATTCCAAGGAAGAAAAAGTCTCAAAGACCAAAAATATGGGCGAAGTATTATTGAGTCCCACATGTTCAGGGAGAGCAACCCCAAAGACGAAGGTCACCTTATGTCATTAAACTCAAGGGGATAAACCCCACCCTTTTTCATTGATGTCAAAGGGGGAGAGAAATTTGTATCATGATGACAGGGGGAGCATGAGTGTTGCCACCAATGACAAAGGGGAATATTGTTGGAAGATTGTTTGTTGTCATTGATGTCAATCCTAGTCATTGGTTGTAGTCATTGATGTCAACCCTGGCCATTGGATTTTGGACCCAACAGTTGATCGAAGTATATAGAAATGAAGGAAATTACACATTTAGGTAAAACACCCATGGATGGATAGTATAAGTCATGTCGCTTCCAGTGGTATGTGGCACGTCACGTGGATCCTCACGATTGAGGAGAAACGAATTTTTGAAGATGAGAATGTGAATTGAAGCAGAAACTACATGTCGGCCCTAATGTTGAAAGAAAGTAACATAAAGGGTATAAATACATCTCATTATACATTAATTTTTCAACACACACAAGTTTTTTAATGAATAAGGAGATATAAGTCGAATTTCAGAGGAAATCTGAAGTAAAGAAGGCCAAATTTCAAGGGAGGATGAAGTCTTTTGGTGATGTGTTGTAAGGTATGTTATTTACATGTCATATTACCATTTTTTCTATAATTTTTTTTATAGAACGATTCAGATGGTGAAATTTGTATGATATTGAGAAGACCTATCTAGGTACCTGTGGTAAAAATCTCAGCTCTTTATTCTCTATAATTTTGGAGATACACTCTGTGGAAGATAGGGTTTTTGACTAGTCCCGAAGCTAGTCATAAGCATATGTTACGAGTAAAATAGTCATAGCATATTCATAGAGAATCCAAATGAAATTAGACCAATTGAATTGGAAAGAGTACAAGATTTAGTTTTCTGTGTACGAATTTCAAAATCTTATGTTAAATATTGAGTCTGGGGCATGTTGTACAAGTTGTACCAGAGGGTTTAAAATGCATACAATTGTCACATGTGTATTATAACCAGAGCCTTACGTAAGGCTCTGGTTATAATACCTCATTATATTGTGTTAAACCCTGAGTCTTTCTTTTACACTTTTATATTATTTTTATCTCTACAACATATTTTGTATTGAAATGGTTCTTTGGTTATGAACTTTGCAATAGTTATCATAGTTTTGATTCAGTTTAAGGTTAAAAGAATCATTTTTTTTACTTTCTATAGTATATGTTATTCAATAGATATTCTTATATATTTTTGAGCAAGTTGTTTTTGAAAAAAAACAATACACAAAATTGTCTGCAATATGTTTATTGTCTATATCTAGTTCTTTATATTTTTAACCAATAACTCTTTGAGTTTCCAAACTCCTTCTTTTGAATAGTTAAACATATTTGGAAATAAAAGAGAAACTAAGATTTTTTTTTTCTTTCTCACTGCAATATTTATAAATAATATTTTTTCCAAAGCAGATAACATTTTATAGGCATATTGATGTTTCTTGCTGCAAACAATTCAATAATAAAAAGAACACAATATTCTCTTAGATATAAATAAATACTGTAAATTTGGAAACCATTCTCTACTGTAATAAACATTGTATATTTTGCAATCATTCTCTATTGTAATGTTGATCAATCATTAAGGGTGAAATCATGAAGATGGGTTACACTTTTGCTTCTTTTATGAGAAAAAAAAACTGTATTTTCACAAGTTCTTCAACTTTCGGCATACAAAAGTATTTTTTTTATTTAGAATTTAGCTTTCCAGTAAAAACAAAACTTGTGAAGAATTGTGCTCTTTCCAATGACTATTTTTCAAAAAAAAATTATGACAATTTGATATGTCCATTTGACAATTGTTTAACAATATGTTCAGTAAACATGAAAGGAATGATAATGAGTTACTTTTTTCTACAACAATGTATCTATTATTAAACTTACATTTTTAAGAAAAGAAATATACTGCAACAATATACAGAGACTTTATTGTATTATGACTATAATTTTGAATCTAACGGACGAATATTATAATTTCTAGAATTTTTTGAAGTTGACCAAGCTGAAAACATTGCAGATTTTAAACACATGTTTTTCTACACCTTGTATCTATCTTAATTTTTACTTAAAACTAAAATTTAAATATACCCTTTTGAAAAGAACAGTTTAAGGATTATGAATATATTCTTTTCAATTTTTTTCACTGTATATTTTTATAGATACTGATATTTCATTTCACCGAATTATAATGTCTACTGAAAGTATTATGTAGTGTTTTTTTTTTAAATTAAATAAAATTAAATAAAAATAAAGAAAATGAAAACAAATTATAAGAATTGAAAATAGATTCAATTTTGGAAATGTTGGTGTCATTTTTTAAACCAAATTCTCAGTATTTGCAGGAGTCTGCAATCTCCGAAGTTCAGTTAAGCTTGGGGCAATTCTCTGGTTTTAGTTTTCAGTCCCAAATTCATTTTTTCAGCCGAAAGACAAAAATCTAACAGAAACCGTCAAAACTGAACGGTTTCCAAGGCCGAAAGAATGGGTTTTTGGTCGAAAACCCATTCTTTCGGCTGAAAGACTGTCGAGGGAATTCCGTCGGTCGAAAAAAATGAAAAGACGTGTCGTATCATTTCATTTCGCGCCAAATTGAATAAATAGGCTTTCGGTCGAACACACTTAACACAATTCATGGGATGGGCAAATAGATATAAGGTCGGGGATAGGGATTTCAAAGCATTTATATTATAGATTGCAGTCGTATTCTTTTCTTTCTTTATTTCTTCCCTCTGTTCCATAGGCTTAATCAGAGGATTGATATCGATACATGGTGGTTTTCTAGAGAACCTAAACAAAGTTTCGAATTTGATTTTTGGTTTTTGTTGAATAAGGTAATTGATGCTTGTTCAAGTTTTTATTGGAATAACAATTTATATGTTGAAAGATAAATGTTGAGCATTTTTTCAAGGTGAAGTCTTTGTTGAACATATATTTTACAGATAACTATAAAAGTCATGGGAAACAAAAGTTTGTGCAAGACAAAATATGATCGCACTCGATATGATACTCACCAAATCGAACAAAGGAAAGAGATTTATCGGAGAAATAAACAAGAACGTGCAAATATTCAAGAAACAAACGATGATAATGTCAATAGAGATTTTTGACAAGAAGAAGTTCAACCAGGTATGCATGCACATATCATGATCGAGCACACTACACACATTGGGACTGTATTCAGAAAGTACAGAATTCAAAGTATAGAATTCAATTTTTTTAAATATTGTAAATTTAATATTATTGATTGTAATTACAAATTGATGTTTTTCAAAATTTACATAAATAGATTCGTCTCATAATGTCGAAGAAGACGTTGAAACCGAAATTCAAGCAGAAGATGTTGACACTGAAATTGAAGCAAAAGACGAATCACCTATAGGTATGTACATAAATTTAGATTATACAAGATGAACACTCAAATATATATTTTTTAGTGAATTTATGTTCCTATTATGTTTTTTAATATAAACTTTAAATTGAAATATGCAAGAGAATCTATCAACATTGATGATGAAATATTAGAAAATGTTGATACTAACAAATTTGGGAAGAAAAATGCTAAGCATTATATAAGATATCGAACTAATAATATGTATAATACTTTTTTCAAATATGAATTAGTAACAATACAAGCTCAACTTTTACTTTATCTAATGAAGTCAAGAAAGTTAAAAGAAACTACATCATTATTGGGTATTCAAAAGTCGACAAAGGATACAAAGGTGACACAGAATGTCTTTAACAATATAACTAGTGTATTAAAATCTTTTGGAAAATATCGAAAAGAAGATGTCCGTGTTGCATGTAGAGCGATACAAACAACAGTTGTTTCATCTAGCAATATAAAAAATCGTTTGAAATGAAACATGGAAAAAACGATGGGAGCGTCAAGAAAAACTTTGCACAAACATAGAAAATTTTGTTTCTAAATAGATGTAAATGATGAATTGGCTTGTTGGAAAATGATTTCTAGACAACCCTACAAAGATAGACTTGCAGAAAATGTTAAAGAATTGGCCTGTAATTGTTGGTTGGAAGAATCTCGTGTTTCACCACATACAAGGGATGTGTTGTGACGAAAGAAAACCATGAAATCAATATGAAGAACATCCAAAACATATATTTCCAATGACATAAATAGAGTTGTGTAATAAGTTCAAAGAAGAGCACAAAGAAGTTAAAATTTCCATCAATACATTTGTGAAATAAAAACCATGGTTTGTTAGACCCATCAATGTCCATGACAGGTGTTGTTGTCGTTATCATGTGGAGTTTGAGTTGTATTATGCACTTTTTTGGATTTTGGTAAGACTTTATGGCCAGGTTCACCTCCTCCTTCCACATTCCGTGTTTTTATATCTGAAATTCTATGTGAAAAAGAAGATGATAATTTATTTTACAAAAAAAATGTGTTGGTGGAAAGAAATGTGATCGTTGTGGAAATCTAAGTTTGTTTCATTCAAAGTATCATATTGATATGAATGATCAATCATTTTCTAATATAAGATTCAATTAGAAGAGATATGAATATATGAGCAGCACGACTCCACATTCTTCAAATGTTATTTCCAAAAGGATTGATTTGAAGGTAGATAATATCAACGTGATAGAATTTTTGAAGAAGTTTGAGGAAGAAATCTATAAATACACCAAGCATTCACATAGAGATCGATGGAAAGATCTACAATTCAAACAATCCCGTGAAGTGTTTCCATCAAGGACAATTTTCTCTGTAGTTGATTTTGCAGAGAATTACACATTCGCTGCACAAAAAGAAATATAGAGCGAATATTATCATTCTGATCAAGTCACGATATTTGTCCATGTTCTATATAGAAATGCTCAACAGAGTCTTCCAATCATAGAAAGCACCAACGACAATCGACATGTTATTAAAGAATATCACTTTTATATAAGTGACGACCGAGCACACGACACACATTATGTACAACATTATTTTGATAAATTTTATGATTCATTGAAAGAACGTGAAATCAGATTCGATCGACATTGGATATGGTTCGATGGGTGTGCAGGTTAGTTCAAATCTGCACGTTCATTTTATTGGTTATGCCCTCTTCATAAAAAATTAAACATTACACATTGTTGGAATTTTTTTGAGACTGGTCATAGAAAAGGAGAGCACGACGGTGCAGGGGCATGTATAAAATGAGCACTTCAAAGGTATCAGTTGAACCCTCATGCCGATCGATTTGAATATGCTAAACAAGTTGTTGAATGGTGCAACATGGTGCTAAGCCATGAATATAATCTGTCAAGGGATGTGCGCAGGTGTGTCTATGTATAGATGTTACATGTATGTGCACAGGATATATAAATTTGAACGTGTTCAAATTTATATTCAATCTTCAATCATTTTCTTTAGAGATTTCAAGTTAACAAGTTCTTGTCTTGTGCAGGTTTTTTTGGTATGTTGGAATCCAAGATGTAAATAGATCAATCCCATATGATGCCAATACAATACCTGGGACAAGAAAAATACATTTAGTTAAAACAAAATGTTTTCAAAATGGGTTTGCATTTGATAGACGAAAAGACTCTTGTTTTTGTTCAGTTTGCATAGAGGACACAGAATCCATAGATATTTGTGAGAACGAAAATGCAGGATATGTTAAATCTTGGAGACATACTGAACTTAATGTAAAAGGGAAAATGCCACTTGCAAGCTCAAAGGATATGGAATCAAATGAAACTATAGTGTAATTTGATGGCGATAGAGTTTATGATCTTGTTAGAGAAGGTAAAATTTTGATGTTTAAATTTTTCCAAATAACTTGTAGATACATACTTGCGTGATAATCTAACACAAATTATTTGTTGTCCAATATATCCAATTATTTGCAGGAGATGTTTTTGCCATGGTTGAACCTGTAGACAACACTGAAAACGTGAAATATTATTTGATGCGATGCACGAAACAAAAGATGAGGCTATTAGAAGGTTTTGATGATAACGGTTTTATATATGAAAGAGGATCCATTGTATTGAAAGGATATTTTTTTCAAGAAACCCATCAAACCGATACTCATGTTCACTTTCAAGACTACCAATCAGATGTCACGAGTTGTCAATATAGTCATTTGGTATGTGCAGCGTGCATAAAGTTAATAGAAGTTCAATAAAAAATAAAAATAAAAATTAGAAAATGGAAAATGTCCAAAGTCGATCATGAACGAATAATTGAAGATGGAATACCATTACGTTGTTTTTAAACAAACTTGACACATGTGTACATTCCATAGTTTTTAATTTTTCATTGAAAGTACATTCCATATTTTGATAACTCAAGTTTTGACTGTCTTCAAACATATTTTCAATTATAATATTTATAATACTATGTATAAAAAATTCACTTGGGAAATGCACCCCAATTAGTACCTAAAAGTATATTGTTAATACTTACAACCTAATTAGTATAGGATTTAGGGAACTACTAATTTGTATGGAAGTGAAAGAACCATTTG
>JZKD02S2013375.1:199593-212206 GCA_000966675.3 Picea glauca
ATAGATCGATCCTAATGGTTTCTTTGAGGGTGCATATATGTTTCATCATAATGGTGATCGATCCTAATGGTTTCATCACACTGCAAGGTAAGGTTATGTTAATCACCATTGCAATTTCAAGTTATGTTCATCTCATTGTAACATTGAGCTATGTTTCTAACATTAAGACATTGGTTTTTGGACATCACATTGCAATGTAGGTTTTTGTACATCACAATGCATTGTTAGTTTTTGTATGTTAGATTGTGAGTGAGGGTATGTATGTCAAATTGCAACATCAAGGTATGTTCATCATATTGTGACATCGGGATATGTTTGTCACATTGCGACGTAGGGTTATGTTGGATTCCATGACATTTCATTCTTAGGTTTTGTACATCACATTGCATTGTTAGGTTTTGTACATCACATTGCAATGTCGGGGTATGTATGTAAAGTTACGACATCGAGGTATGTTCATCAAATTGCGACATCAGGATATGTTTGTCACATTGCGACATGGGGTTATGTTGGATTCCATCACAATGTGATGTTAGTAAAAGGTTATGTTTGATTGTGATGTCGAGATATCTTCCTCACATTGTCATGTCGGGTTATGTTCATCACATTATAACATCGGGTTATGTTCCTCACATCACATTGAGATATTGGGTTATGCTTCTCACATTGTGTTGCTAGGCTATGTTGACACATTGCAAAACGGAAGATTTGGCCAAGTTTTTTGAAAAAAATTCTAATGAATTTTTTCCTTGGTAAGAAAGATAGGAATTTTGACTTGACTATCGCATGGAAGGAAACATCACTATGATTTGATGTAAATGAAAACTTTATCATAATTKATTGAATCAAAAGTAAATTAAACTTATTAAATTTTAAATTTAAATTATTTAAATTTATTAAATATTAAATTAGTAACTATTGAACTTTATTAACTATATTCTCTCACAAATACACTATTTTAACTATTCAAATAAAAATAATATAAAAAAACATAGAATATGTAGAGGTGAAAAAGATAGAAAGTAAACCATTGATATCTTTATAAGTTCAAAAACTAATAAACTAATCTTATTACAAGACAATAGTGATAAGTTAAATTTTCCCAAAGTTTGAAACACTATACAACATGAATCCAAAAAATAAAAGCCTTGATCTAATGATGATTACCAATGAAAAACACTAAATTTGTAGCTTCCAATTCTATTGAAGTGTCAAGAAGCACCATATGAAGCACCATATCCATGGAAATGAAAGAAATTTTGAACAAGAAAGATTTGATCATTTTTATACTTATATAAGTTAAAATAATTCTATATAGATTTAGTTAAAGAGAAAATATTGGAAATCGAGACTTAAAACATGTGTAGACTTGATATAACTTAAGTTAAAATAATTATATATGGATTTAGTTAATGACAAAACATTTGAAATGGAAACTTAACATTTGTGTAGACTCGATAAAAGTTAAGTTAAAATAAGTTATATTGATTTAGTTAATCAAAAAATATTTGAAATGGAAATTTAAAATGTTTGTAGAATATTTGTTACTTTGTTGAATTATTATTATTGACTATTTATGACGTACACTTTTTTTTTTCAATCTTATAACCTAAAATTTAATTTAACTGCATAATCAAAATTCAAAGACAAGGAAAAGCAATAAAAATATATATATCGAAAAGGAATATTCAATGTGCATTGTGAATATTTTCACATTGAATAGAATTCAATTTTCTAATTCTATTCAACGTGAAAATATTCACAATGTGCAAGTATTCAATTTTTTAATTCTTATTTTTTATCAACAAGGAAGGAGATTTGAAGTGGGAAAAATATTTTTAGGCCTAAAAAGACTTTATCAATCATTCAAGGGCTATGCTAGTTTATGATTATTATTGATTATTGATTCCATATAACTTTTTTTTTTAACTTACAACCTAAAATTTCATTGAATTGCAAAGTGAAAGATTGTGAGGTATATAAATCATAATTTAAAATGGAATTATGAGACAGATTATCAGAATTCAAAGAGATACAACTTCATAAAACAAAAGGTGAGCGAGTACAATATTGAAAAAGAATATTCAATATGAGAAATATTAAATTTTTTAACTCTTACTTTTATGAACAGGGTAGGAGATTTGAAGTGGGAAAAAGGTTTTCAAGCCTAAAAACTTTATCAACCATTCAAGGGCTAGGTTTTGTTATGATTATGAGATTGTGAGGTATATAAATCATAATTTAAAACATAATTATGAGACAGATTATCAGAATTCAAAGACACACAACTTAATAAAACAAAAGGTGAGCGAGTACAGTATTGAAAAAGAATATTCAATATGAGAAATATTAAATTTTTTAACTCTTATTTTTATCAACAAGGCAGGAGATTTGAAGTGGGCAAAAGGTTTTCAAGCCTGCAAACTTTATCAACCATTCAAGGCCCAGGTTATTTTATGATTGTGATTAACTGCTTAACTAAAACTCTGTTTAAAATATAACTAAAAGTAAAATTAAAATTAAAAACTAAAACTAAATCTAATTTGAATAGGGCAATGCCATGGGCACCCAACTATTTGGCCACAGGGATAGGCCCTCATAGCCAAGTCATAGTCCACTGGACTGTGACTTGGCCACGAGGGCCTAGTGCTGTGGCCAGGCAGTTGGCGTGCCCACGACATTTCCCTGCTCGACCTCCTAATTAATTAAATTTTAATTTAAAAAAACTAAATTAAATTTAACAGAAAATGAAAAATAAAAATAAAGCTAAAATTAAAATAAAAAACTAAAACTAAATCTAAAAATAAATTACAAATAAAAATCTAAAATTATAAACTAAAACGAAAACACAGAGAAATACCTTTAACTCGCGGATAGCTCACCAAAACAACCTCTGTGCCAACACGACCACTGCACCCAAACGTTCACAAGACCTCTGCGCCAAAAGCTCACGACCTCTGCGTGAAACGCTCACAGACCTCTGTGCTCACGACCTTTGCCCCAAAAGCTCACAGACCTCACAAATGCTCACAGACATCACAGACCTCACAGACCTCACAAACGCTCACAGACGTCTGCACTCACGACCTCAGAAATGCTCATAGACGCACACAGTCATGATAAAATGCCAAAAAAAGTTTGAAAACCATTCGAATTCGACGTACGGTTGATATATAAACATTCTTTCGGTCGAACAATCTTTCAGCTGAAACATTTTTCGGTCAGAATATCTTTCGGCCAAAAACATTATGTCGGATGGAAAAAATCCATCCGATTTAATTTTTACATGCAAATCGAGGGTGATGTCACTGCGCCATTCGATTTGACATTTCACTTTTCAGCCGAAAACTAGTTCGGCCGAAAAATAATATTAGTTCGGCCGAAAAAATATTTTTCGGAATTTTGGAGATTCGATTGTCACGAAAGTGTTACCCACTTTCATGATTTCACCCTTAACAAAATAAAGATAAATAATTTAAGAGAACATAACTAAGCATGCTTCAATAACTGGAAACAAATTGAGTAGAGAACCAATTCTTCCCAGCCATAGACACGAACAACCAAAGTTACTTGTTATTGTCACCCCCGAGCCTAAATCATTATTCCATGGGGAATAAAAACTATATAACCTTCTCCATATTTATCAGAGTTGTTGTTCTTCATAGAACCATCAAACTCATTTATTCACAAGTACTCAACAACGTCATGCCTCATAACATACTTGTCTTTAATAGCTTTTCCTAGGTCTTTTCAAGTTGGCCTCATCCTTAACCATAGGGAATATTCTTGGCCTACTTTTGTGCTAGATTTTTCCCTCATATCCCACACATTTGGGAGTAGGGTTCCACTTGTCCCATAGACAATAATTCACTCGGGTGGTTTTTATCCTTTTCACTCACCCATGGAATAATGGTTTTCTCTTTGTAACTGGTTTCTCTAATCAGTGTGTTTCTTGCTAATTAAATAAATTTAAAAATAAAAGTTATAAAAATATTCCTCATCAATGTTTTTGATGACATGGTTTTGCATAATTCTTTTCCAATAATTTCCACAATATCTATTTGACATAAACTAGCAAGAAATTAAATGTTTAATCTATAAACCGAGGGGTATTACAGGAAGCTACCCAAAAGTGCATTCATTTGGTTCCATGTAATATTACTGAAGATAAAAACAATAGAGCATGTGACATAACATTATCTCTAGATGATATTTCCAAACCTCTGCATGAGATGGCCTACAATAATACCCTTAGCCTTAATAGTTTCAATTGTTGATTTTAAAAAGGTCACCTAGGAATTTGTTGGCTTGGAACTGTTGACTTATTGGGTGTTTATCATGAATCCCTTCACAAGTGATTGTTGGGTGCAAGGATTAATCAAGGGATTATCAAATTAATTCATAAGGAAGGGGCTTGGAGATTACCAATTGGAGACTCATCACTCTACTTAGCATGTCTCATAAAATCCTAGTCAAAGCCTTGATTTTGTGTATCAATCACTTTCTCTCCAAGATCATTCACCCTAAACAAACCAAATTATTTTGGGGGAGATATATTCTTATCAATCTTATCACAATATGTGAGGGAATGGAGATGGCTAAATTGTTTATCCTTGATACTTTGTTTATAAAAATTTATTTTGAGGAGGCTTGTGACAAAGTAGAGTGGGCCTTCATTTGGGTGATGCTTCAAGTTCTAGTGCTTGTCCCATCATTTATCAACAACATCGAAATTCTTTGTGTGGATAATTTGGCTTGTCTTACTAGTAACATATGTTCTTCTAAATATATTGATCTTTCCAAGTCTATTTGGTAGGGGTGACCCTTAGCCCTAACCCTATATGTGATTTGTAAATGGTGGGCCTGTTGCTTGTCCATTTCATCAATGCAAATTTTTGCATAATTTATATTTTTTTCTCTACTCTTTGGTTCATTTACTGCTCAGTTTGCATTACTTGTGGTTTCCACACCAATTCCAACTAAGTTATGAAACCATGTTTAAGGTAAGGTTCAGTCCCAACACACATTACACAATGATCTCTGTGTCCAAGACCCGAAATGAAGGAAGATGATCAGTGGATGGATTTAGTCATCCAGTAGTGGAGAAAAAAATCCTAGGGGGGAAATTAAGTCAACCATTGGTGAAGAAAATGTTTTGATGATGAATTTAGTAGCTCAACAATGAAGAAAAATGCCCAGGGTGATTTTAGGTGCTCAACATGAGATGAAAATGACCAGGGGCGAGTTTAGGAGCTTGGAATCAAATAAAAATGACTAGGGGTAATTTTAGGCACTCTACATCAGAGAAAAATGAGCAAGGGAAAGTTTAGGCACTTGTAATCAGAGAAAAATGTTTGGGGGTCTTTAAATTCACCCAACCAGTAAATGAAACACCCAGGGATAGGTAAATTCACCCAAGGGTCTCTAAATTTTCCCAAGAAAAGATAAAACAACCAAAGAGGTATAAATTCACCCAGGCATAAGTAAATTCACCCAATAATAAAATAAAACTAAAACACCCAAAGAAAGAAATACAATTTGTGGGTCACTGGAAACTCAGTCAACAAGACAAAACACAACTCAAAGAGGATTTAGCTAATGAAACTTTCATCTACTAACCAACTCAAAGAGGATTTAGCTAATGAAACTTTCATCTACTAACCAGAACATAAATTTCAAGCAATAGAACTTAAACCAAACCCACAATATACCTCTATAGAGAATATTACACCCACACAGTATAAACAACAAAGATTTATTTTTCTTCGCAATTTCATTACAATGGGTGAGCTATGCATGCCTAGAAATTGCATTCTTTGTTACTCACGAAAATAAATGCAGATGGTCATGTCTTAAAGATGCCTTCGCTCATTATGGACAAACTCCTTGATTCATTTGTCCATTGATCTTCAAGAAAATATACACTCTTCAAGATCTCATCTCTGCAAACTTCCCAAGTTCTCCTTGCCTCTCCCTTGCTCACTATAGCCTTCAGTTTTAGTGAGTTTCCTTTGGAAGGGAAACCATCACAATGGTTTGTTTCCACTTCCAATTTTACCAACAAAAAAAAACCAAATTTATTTTGTAATAACAAATTGAAATGCTCAGTTAACTTATTTTACATTGTTTTAATATAATTATAATATCTTCTTTCACTATAATAACTATAATATTAAGATTCGAATGAGATTTCGCTATGGTTCTCCGCCTCAAACTAGTCGCTCGCCGCCTCTCTCTGCTACTACGATCATGGAGACCGAGGGAGGGGAGCCCCAGACCCCCTCCTAAAGTATTGTCACCGCCAAGGAGCACAAATCCAACCACTCAAAAAGGTCAACCTTTGAACTCCCGGAGGGCATGCAACAGATCATTTGGGAGGAAGAGATGCCGAAGGAAAATCCAATGGAAATCGATCTAGCAGCCAACCACACCAAAACCAGTGGCACGTGGGAACCAGACAAATGTATTCCTCAAGCCCCAATCACTCTGAAATACATTATCAACTCTCCAAGAATAGAGGATCATAAACAATACATGAGCTATTTCACTCTGATAGGGAAATTTTTAGGGCTATGACCCTCGAAAAAGGATCTAGTCAAATGGATCCAGCACCGGTGGAAACCCAAGGGCCAATATGACCTCCAACTTGGATTAAAAGGCTTCTTCACCATCATCTTACACAATCTGGAAGAAAAAAATCGAATCTTTGAAGGAGGACCATATTTCTACAACTCAGTCGGCCTCTTCCTCCATTTCTGGATGGAAAGATTCAACCCCAAAAAGGAATATTTCATGCATGCACCATTTTGGCTACGACTCTACTCACTCCCACATGAATTTTGGCTCGAAGAGATCCTTGCGGAAATTGGCAACACCATCGACATCTATGTCAAAGCTTCAGAAGCGACAAAAAAATGAAGGTACACAGCCTACGCCCACATATGTGTTTACATGAATATATACAAACCCCTCCCAGGGGCCATTACTATGGACTACCAAGATGAGGGATGGTCCCAAACCCTCAACTATAAGCACATTCCCTTTTGTTGTCAAAAATTTCATGAGCACAGACATCTCTTACATGAGTGCCCTTTAAATAATCCTACCAAACCCTCTATGGAAGACCCTGACAAATCCAAGGATGGGTTCATCCCAGTCATGGGTAGATGCAGGCATCAAGTCAAAAAGGCACCCCCTCAACCCCCCTCCGAGACCCCCAACCAAGAACTCCTTTGAAGCCCTCCAAACCTTGACCAACATACCTTCCTCCTCAATGGCACCACGGACCGACCCTGCTAAAGGCCAGAGCACCACAAATCCCAAACATTCATCCCCAGATCCCTCTCAACCACCACCCTTTGATGCCTCCCTTCACGCCACACTCAGACCAAAAATAGGAGACCCAAACACAGACCTAGAACTAGCACACATCGACATGGAACACCTAGAGAAAGCTTACTGTAAGAAACAATTATACACTATACCAACAGACCAGTTGCGTAAAGTGCACAAAGTATTTCTCAACTCCTTGGTAGAGGGATCAACCAGATCCAACATGAACCTTGGAATTCAAAAGGGAACAACAAAAGATCCATGCAAACCTACAAAAGATGAGAAAAAAAGGGGAAAAAAACCAAAACATCAACTCATTCAAGATGTCGAGAACTTTCTCGTCAACTCGGGTCAGATACATCTGATCTCAAACAAATTCCCTCCCCTCCAACCCCCATCATCCTCATGAAGATTCTATCTTGGAATATGAGGGGCCTGAATGCAAAAAACAAGCAAGCTATGCTTTGAGAAAGAATCAAGAAAGATTAGCTAGACATTCTCATTCTGCAGGAAACAAAATGCACAGGAGAGGAGGCTTCTTCTACTCTTCAAAAATGTTGGAAGTAAGTCAATCACGAGGAAATTAATGCCAAGGGCACCGCTGGTGGTATTTCAATGCTTTGGAATCCATCCACAGTTCTGTTGGACAACGTTTTCACCTCCAAATGGACCATCACTGCCTCCTTTCATCTCATTGGATCGAACAAACTCGGATACATCACAAACGTGCATGGCCCCACTAAACCAGGTGACAAGGAATCCTTCCTCAATCACTTGGATTGGTTATCCGATCACATCAACCCCCAAATATGGATCCTCGGGGGAGATTTCAACATAATAATAGGTCTGGAGGAAAAAAAGGGGGGCACACACACTCTGGGAAATGACAACGGGCATTTCAATCGCTTCATTGGACTTTGGAATCTTATTGATGTCGGTACAGACAATGGATCTTTCACATGGTCCAACAGGCACTTAGGGGCTCAACAAGTCTCCAGTAGACCTAACCGCTTCCTTATATGGGAAGCCGTAATGCTGGATGGTCTAGCCCGGAATGCCATGATCAATGACTCCCCGGGATCAGATCATTGGCCGATCCTCCTCACTATCAACATCAATGGCACTTCTGGTAGAAATCCATTCTGCTTCGAGAAATTTTGGTTGACACACCGAGTCTTCCAAGCTAATATCAAGTCGTGTTGGAAAGAAGTGGCTATACCTACAGGGACTCCCATGTATAGATTCCAACAGAGGCTAAAAAGTCTCAAACAACATCTAAAATATTGGAATAAATCTACCTTCGACAACACCTTTCACGCCCAGGATAATATCAACCAACAAATTCAAGGCCTCCAACAACATATCAAACAACAAGGCCTCATAGACTCCCTAAAATACTAGGAAAACCAACTAAGTAACCAACTAGATGAAAGAAGGGAGCAGGAAGAAATCCTTTGGAGACAAAAATCTCGCATCTAGTGGCTGAAAGAGAGGGAAAGAAATACTAAATTCTTCCACAGATACATGGTCCAGCGACACCAAACAAATCACATTACTCACCTAGTCTCAGACCAAGGAACGAAAACTCAACAACAAACTGACATTGAAAAGGAAATGCTTTCCTACTACAAAAACCTTCTCTTAGAAACCCCTGTAGATCGGTCCCGTGAAATCGATACCATCCTCAAGAACATACCCAAGGAGGTCACCAAAGAGAAGAATGAGGCACTCATGAGACCAATAACTCAGGAGGAGGTTGATCAATCCCTAAGGGACACCCCTATAGGTAAAGCTATGGGGTCGGACGGGTTCACTCCAGATTTCTTCCACCACTGCTGGAGCATCATCCGAGAAGATGTCTAGGAAATAATTGAGGACTCAAGAAGATCAGGACAAGTCCTCCAAGCCCTCAATTCCACCTTTCTCACACTCATTCCCAAGGAAAACCACACCACATCCCCCTCGTACTTCTGGCCCATTTCCCTGTGAAATTTCATCTACAAAATCCTCACGAAGATCATTGCAACTCGTCTCAAACCCATACTACCATTCATTATTTCACCAGAACAATTAGGTTATGTGGAAGGCAGAAAAATTTTGGACAGTGTCATCTTGGCACACGAAGTAATCCAGTCGCTCCATTCGACAAAATCACCAGGTATGCTCCTAAAACTGGATCTCTCAAAAGCCTTTGATAAATTAAGCTGGAGTTACTTAAAATCTACTCTCCTTGCCTTTGGTTTTGAACCCAATTGGGTCTCCTGGATAGTCAACCTCACCTCATCAACTCTGTTTTCCATATTGATCAATGGCATCCCCTCAAGAACTTTCTTGCCTTCTAGAGGCATAAGACAAGGGGACCCGATCTCCCCCTTCCTCTTCATAATCATGGCGGAAGGATTAAGCTGCACCATCAAAGCAGCCATATCGGATCACTCCCTCTCTGGTATCACCCCCATGGTATCTTGCCTCCCATTTCCCATATTCAATTCATGGATGACATACTCCTAATGGGAGTTCCCATAGCTCGAGAAGCCCTCCGAATCAAATCCATCATCACCCTCTTCTGTGAAGCCTCGGGAATGGAGGTGAACCTATCCAAATCATAGGTCTTCTTTTTCAATACACCTCTTGAGATCCAAAACCATCTCAAGCTTCTACTGGGTTTCACTTGTAGCACCCTACCATCCACCTATCTAGGAATCCCCCTCATAGATAACCCACTAAGAAATCTTTCCTGGGACTCCCTACTCTCCCATTTCCGCAAAAGACTCTTGTTGTGGACTTTTCGATCCCTCAATCTGCCTGGCCGCCTCATCCTCCTTAAGTTAGTACTTCAAGCTCTTCCAGTTTACACCTTCTTAGCTCTGGCAGCTTCGAATTTCATCCTCAGTACCCTAAGAAACATCCAAAGGTGATTTCTTTGGCCGGGCACTAAAGAAGGACACAAATTAACCCTCGTAAGCTGGAAAAAAGTTTGCAAACCAAAGAAAGAAGGGGGGTTGGGCCTCAGATACCCCATGCTTCTCAACAAGGTCCTCAATGAAAACATTTGGTGGAGATGTTTAAAGAGACACCAAAACCCATGGGTGCACCTGTGGAGGAAAAAATACACCCCCACAACCTCAGAAAGAGAGCTCATCAGATGGAATGGTCAAAGTCATGGCTCGCTCATTTGGGATGCAACCAAAAACAATAGGGGACTCATCATAGACCACTCTTTCTGGGAACTGCAGAGCAGAACCTCAACCCTCTTATGGAGTGACTCTTGGAAACAACTATCTGCCCTCTATACAAATCCGAATATGAGCACCTTCATCTCCCACACGACATAAGTAGGCCTAATTAAAGTAGCAGATTATTGGAACCTAGCACGAAATCATGATATCTGGTGCACCTGGAAAAACACCCATGAGGCCCAGAACATACCCAATGAGATAAACATACAACCTTTGCTGGCTCATCTGGACGCAAGGAAAATTCTAATCCAACAGGGGAATGATATCCTCAAATGGGGACACACCTCCACAGGCACATTCAACATTCAAGAGGGATACCAACTCAAAGCTGGACATGGATCCCTACCGACAGAAGAAGTTTGGAACAAGATTTGGGAAACAAATTGTTGGCCAAAAATCAGCACCTTCCTCTGGTTAACTACGCACAACAACATTATCACATGGGATAACTTAAGAAAAAGGGATTCATTGGCCCTTCTTGGTGTCATTTATGCGGTTTAGAGGAGGAAACATAAAATTATTTCCTAAATCTCTGCTCCTACAGTTCGAATATTTGGGATCACAGTGCCAGCCTCATGAGAACCACGGACAAAAATCATGTAGGTACACAGGAAACTTTAGCAGGATGGAGCACCTCGATTTTTCGATCCCCTATACTCAATAAAATATGGCGACTCTTACTAGGCTTCAGTCTTTGGCAAATTTGGAAGGAAAGGAATAGAGGAATCTTCAAATCCGCTACTAAAACCTGACAGGAGGTTTGGGCCAATATTCACTCCAACATCAAAGAAACAATCTCCCTCTATCCCTAGACAGAACAAGAATGGAATTGCCCAATGAATGAGCGTATCATCCTCAACTCCTAGCAACTCCAAATCCACTCCCCACCCACCAGCCCTTGCACCAAGGCACATCACAATCCTAGCCCCACAATGTGGGAGGCACCAGAAACAGGGTACCACAAACTGAATTTCAATGGAGCCTTCAAAAAAAATCCATGACCGACGGACTATGGAGCAGTCATTCACAACACCAAAGGAGAAATCCTCCACATTGTAGTAGGAAATCTGGGCCACAACACCAACAACACAGCAGAAATATGGAAACTCCTCAAAGGTCCACAAGCAGCCAAAGATCAAGAGATTTTTCACATTATTGCTGAAGGAGATTCACAAATTTTCATCCATCGCCTCAGTCACCTCCTGAATGGGGCAGACCCAAAAAAATTTCCCCCAGATGGATACTTATGAATGGGCTCCTCAAAATCAAATCAATTCTGCAGCCTAATTGGGTAATCTTTCCATCCCATGTTAGAAGATCGTCAAACCAAGTGGCCGATCTGCTGGCAAATTATGGTGTTGATCTGAAGGAAGGAGAATTTTCATGCTCCCCCACCTCCACCTCCTCTCATCCCTTTGTGACAGCGTGCAGAAAAATAGCCAACACCAAATACTGACCCTCGGATGGGATGCTTCTAGGTAACACGCATGGACAGGACACGGGGATGCCACCTAGACAGACAGTCATCCAGCTGGTGCCCGATGGAACCCATCCCCCCAGCACATCGCCTCACAGTTTAAACACTGATGTCGCCACCCCTCAGATCATTCAATCCAGAAGTATTTTTCATGAGCTCAAATACTTGTAGCATGAGAATGCCCATGGCACCATGCAAGTCACCTCACTGGTCACCTCCTCTCCCTAGTTATGGTACCCCTACTACTGATCTCGGGAGCATTCTCCCTCTTTCATCTCCCAGCACTCTCCCTCTCCCTCACTGGAGCGTTTTGGCCATTCTCCTATGTGTATTCATCCCCAAGGCAACGATACCCCCCACCATGCCCCATCTGAGAGGTGAATCCAGGCGAGGAGCTGCTTGGTATGCTGCCAGGGGAAAGGAAATGCCCAATTCTGACCACCCTCTGGATAACGATGCTCTCCCTGTCTTGGCTCCCATCATAGCTCCTGCTCCCACAGAGCCAATTCTTGAAGCCACCCAGGACCTGTCGCCACTCTAAAATCCCTATGCCTTCCGGGTAGAA
>JZKD02S2013375.1:215355-281113 GCA_000966675.3 Picea glauca
TCAATGGATGAAGGAGATGCATCTGTGGGTGCTTGTGTCTACAATGGAAGTCCACTGACCATTGAATGGTCCGAGTGGGTCTCTACCTCCTCATCCATTGGTGGTCCTGTCGCAAATATGAAATATTTATTAAAATATAATTTAATGTATTAAAGAATGTTGTCATTCATCTCGTGCACACATTTTAATTGCAAATGAGTAGTGAGGAACTCCATCAAATTTTCTACTTTCTTATTAGTCCCTGTCGAAGGCGTAGAGGGACTATAGCGATCAATAATTCGTTGACTTCATATTAATATGTCCTTTGACTATAATTTTTTGGATAATCTCTATTGTTCGAACTGGAGAACTAAAAAATTTATTTTTTATATAATAAAAAAAACCTTATATGTCATCATCTCATTGGAGAATAGATTCGAAGTCTTATTGCCAACTTCATTATTCCCAATGTTATAAATGTTTAGATATCCAAAATTTTGAGCATTGACGCTCTTTTTTAATTTTTTAATTTTTATTGAAATGTTTACATACTGAAAGTTTTGAGCATTGACACTCTTTTTGAGGTACTTGAATAGGTCTGACAGCTTAAATGTTTTCATAGTGCGAGTCCCTTAAATAGGCCTGACAACCTTAAATGTTTACTTAAATAGGCCTATCAAAGTACATTTTTTCCTCCATTTTTTTCATACAATCTTGTAGTGAATTTGGACAATATTGTTGTCCACTTCCACTCGCATAGTCATCATATCTTTCATATTTTTTCTATGCTTAGAATGCAATTTACTCATCATTAAAGATTCATATATTCTTTACTCGTTCATTGGTTGTTTCTTGTTCATTGGTTCGTTGGTTGTTGCTTGTTGTTGTTTGGTTTAACTTTGCAAGGTTGAAGTCCTGCACCTGCAGTTGGACCTATTGGTGCTTGCTCACTGGTTTGTTGCTTGTTTCTTTCTTTTGTTTGCTTCAAATTTGCAAGGTTGGAGTCCTACACCTGCATTTGGAGTTATTTTTGCACTTTGCAGGGTTCAATTCCTTCACCCACAATTGGACCTGTGATTCTGCCATTCATCATTGACGAGTAAGTTTCAATACCATAGTTTCATTCGTATTCATTTTTTATTGTTTACTATTTACAGTTTGCAAGTAGGAATGTTTAAGTATTTATTCATCATTCTTATCCTGCAGACTTTCCATAGAGGTTGGCATATCTTTTTCTCATGCTCTTAAATTTTCCTCCAATTTTTTCCCCAGACTCTACACCATGTGCATGCCAATGTCGTCTGCACAACTTTGTCTATCATTTTTTCTAGGATTACAAATCCCGGTCCTTTGTCTTATGTGACGAAGTAGAAATCTAACACCTCAATTGAATAAGGAAATTCTTTAGCCTTCGCACCTTGCTGTCGATGATATTCCCATCTTGCCCAGGAATGAGTACCTACCTATCCCATACGGGAATCAAACCCATGTCTTTCACATGAAAAGACGATGTCAAGCTTGTTGCCTTTGCAAAATGTTCTTGTAGAAGAAAAATTTAGGTAGGTGTAGAAGGGGTAAGTATGATACAATGGTAAACAAGCTGTAACAAAATTGCACACCGTTGCTAGTCATTATCCATCTTTTTCGGTGACATATTTTAATAAGTTATAAAGAAAAAAATTTCAGGAATTGGAATGGAAATCCTGGGTAATTCCAGGACTTGTTATTGCACTTTGCAGGGTTGAAATCATGCACTTGCAATTGGACCTGTGATTCTGTCGTTCATCATTGACGAGTAAGTTTCAATACCATAGTTTCATTCGTATTTGTTCTTTATTGTTAACTATTTACAGTTTGCAAGTAAGAATATTTAGGTATTTATTCACCATTCCTATGCTGCAGAATTTCCATATAGATTGGCATATCTTTCCCTCCCACTCTTAAATTTTGCTCCAATTTTTTCTCCAAACTCTGAACCATGTGTATGCCAATGTTGTGTGCACAACTCCGACTGTCATTTTTTCTAGCATTACAAATCCCAATCCTTTTCATTATGTGGAGAAGTGGAAATCTAGTGCCTCAATTAAATAAGGAAATTCTTTATCCTTCCCACCATGCCCTCGATGATATTCCCACCTTGCCCGAGAATGAGTACCCACATGCCTTTGCAAAATGTTATTGTAGAAGAAAACTGCAGGTAGGTGTAGAAGGGCTAAGTATGATACAAAGGTAACCAAGATGCAACAAAATTGCACACCATTGTCAGGAATTATCCATCTTTAATGGTGACATATTTCAGTAAGTTATAAAGAGAAAGTTCCAGGACCTGAAAGTTCTAGGACAATGTCTACATTGTATAGGAACAGGAAATGGAAAAAACAAACTGAGATCTTGGAAAATGATGACATTGACTACCTCATGAGAAAAGAGCCAATGACATGTACTCATTACTATAGACATAGAGTAAATTCTTTGAGACAATTGATATGTCATGCATATACAGGAAAAGTTGCATATAATGCAGGTGGAACAACATTCCACTCTACATTATTTATTCCTTTTAACAAGTTGTATTTTCTTCCACTCAACAAAGAAATGTCAGATTCCTTGTCAAAGATTTATGATGAACTACAACTTGTGTTCATAGATGACGCATCCTTGATCGGAATTTGCTTCTTACATTCCATTGACAATCGACTAAGAAACATAAAACATGTCCAAACCAAATACTTTGGAAACCTTGATATGGTATTATGTGGGGATCTTTACCAGGAACAACCCATAAAAGATTCTCTCATATTTGAGCAACCTATGGTCAACATGCAAACAATGACGCATGGATTTTGGAAAAACAACATAAAGTGCTTTGAATTACATACTACAATGCGCTAGACAAATGAAAAATTTATTGCAATTCTAAATAGAATGTGGACAAACAACCAAACATGTGATGACTTAACATATATCAATTCAAGTTGCATGTGACGTACCCCGACCAACCCAACCTTCCCTTACCTATTTTACAAGAATAAGGATGTTGTAGTGCATAAAAGTATATGCTATCACTCATGTCTGGCAATGATATCATCATCAATTCAATTGATCTTGAAGAATAAAACCATGGCAATGTACCATGTCATCAACATACAACAACTTTCCCTTTGCAACTTGTCCTGAAATTAGACATGCTAGTTGAAATATATGCCTGGAACTATGATTTACAGGATGACCTAGTGAATGGTGTAGATGAAATACTCAAAGATTATAGCAAAACAAAAAAAGTTGATTTCCTCTAGATTAAGTTCCATGACCTGCACATTGGCCACCGACAAGCCAACATGTTAGCTTATCTATATAATTCAAAGACTTTGCATGAATGGACACCTATATTGAGAATATAAAAACCAATATCAACATCGACAAATATAGGTCAACTGAATATTTGAAAACAGTTTCCAATTCAACTTGCATGTGCACGTACAATCCACATATCACAAGGACTAACACTTGATAGTGTTGCCTTCGACCCTACTGGAATACGAATACATGGACTTGTATACAAAACTATGTCATGTGTCAGAAACATTGAGTCCTTGTATTTTCTAAGCACTCTTACAAAATATAACTTCAAAGTCAAAGATAAAGTTGATACTGAGATGCAACGCCTTCGGACTAGTGAAAAATGGCATCTGCAATATGATTACCAATCCATACAAACAAACTCATATGTATCAATTCTCTCACTTAACACTCGCAACTTAAATGCACATATGAATGATATACTCAATGACTATGACACAATGCAATCTGATATTTTGTGCTTGCAAGAAACATATATGACATCATGCATGCAAAATAAGCAATTTTCAAATCACACTTGCATATCAAGTTACATTACGCATGGAGTGATGATATTAGTGAAAAAACATATAACAATTTTTTATCATATGCATTTCGAAGAAAAAGATGTTGAGATGGTGCTAGCAAGAGTAATTTTTCATGGATTGCAAATTGCAATATTCAATCTCTATGTTGCTCTGCGTGCAACATTGCCAAAATAATGAATTTTTTTTCAAATGCATTACACCATTTACATTTGAATGAAACCATTATCATTCTAGGAGACTTCAATGTTGACATGCTACAAAATAGTGCCATAACAAAATAATTGGAAAACTACATGTGCAATTACTATCTCCACTTTCTTTTGGATAAGATAAAGCATGTACAAAACACACTTATTGACCATGTATGGTCAAATGTGCTCATTTCAAAATACACCCTCTTTTTCTTAGACACATACTGGTCTGACCATGATACAATTTGTCTTGTACTTGAATTATGAAATTTACATCAAACATATTACAAAATCATATTTCCATGTCTCAAAGCATATCTAGATACTTTGTTGCACAAAACCAAATCACTCAGCTAGGATCATCCAACTTCTTAATATTTTCTGGCTTGTAATATATTTTGGCCAAGAAAAATTCTATAAAATCGCAACCATGGATCAAGAAAAACAAAGGTGCATGCTTCTAAGTCTATCTAGTATTATATTCCTTTGATTCTCATTTATTGTATGTAAATATTACTTGTTTTCCCTTACATACCAGCTTACATTCATGTTCATTGTATTTTGTGCATTCCCACATTGAAACAAACAAAATAATTGGAGAAGACGAAGGAATATTAACCATGAATGTAGCAGAATACATACAAAGGTGCATGATTCTACTCTTATTTCATATTCCATTGTTTTGTATTTCATTTATTGTCTGTATATTTATTCTACATATTTTCACTTGATTTATTATATGTAAATACTACATATCTTCCTACATAATAACTTATCTTCATGTCAATTGTATTTTTTATACTGCTACATTGAAATAAATATAACTGTATTTATTTTTTTACATGTCTTTCTACATACCAACTTACCTTCATGTCCATTGTATTTTCTGCATTGCTACATTGAAAGAAACAGACTAATTAGACAAGAGGATGAAATCTTATATGCCACAGTAGAGGAAGCTTAAATACAATCTTCGAAAAGGTATACCAATAGTTATAGTAAATCAAACACACAAAACGAGTAGGTGGATAAAATATTGGACTAGAAAATGATGATTTGGCAACAATGGGCCTTTTTTTAGACTTCCCTCTTCCAAAAATTTCCCTCCCCCTTTCTATTTTCCCACTCTCTTTTATCCCTTTTTTTTCCTCTTCTATACTTAACTGAATACCCCTTTCTTTTTCCCCTCTACTTTCTCTTTCTAGTTACTTTACTTAGTCATTTTTCTGAAAATGTCTAGGTGAGTGGGTTGGCGAACTCATGGGTTCACATTTCTACTCATGATTTTGTATCACGAGTCCCACCGACCACTTCCCCATTCCATACTTAGCCACTTTTTCAATCGCAGGTTCCTGGGCTGGCGGGCTCAAAATTGTCCTTCTATTGTTCCGTGTCCTGCAAAAAGCACCCGGAGTTTCGCGATATACAAATTGACAGGCGGACTCCCGGGCTGGCGGGCTCAACATTATGTTTCTATTGTTCCGTGACCTACAAGCAACACCCAAATTTTTGCGATCTAAATATTGACCGTCGGACTCCCCCATCATGCCTTGTTCCGTGTTACACATTTTTGCACTCAAAATTTTTGAGACATACAATTTGACCGTCGGGCCCTCACATCTCCTGAGTATCCCTTGACACCATATTTCATATTCCATCCCCTTCGATCCTATATGTGACATCCAGAACAATTATGAACAATATACAATTCATATGCTTATTTAGTCATTGTGATGTTCAATGTACACATGTTTGCATCAGAAAAAGTTGGATGAGTGACATGGGCATGAGTAGTCAATCATCACAAACATCAAGATAACGACAAGGCTAAAGGTAAATATTCATACATTATGTTATTGCTATGTTTACCAAAAAAATATCTCGAGTTATTTATTCATCTATGCCATGATAAATATGTTGATATCATCTACAACACATTCTTTTCAGTTCACAAGAAGTATCGACGAGCACAAGTGAAATGCCCAACATAGTGCAATTTCTGCAGAGTAAGAGGTATGGTTACAAAAATCTAACCTGCATACTTCATCCAAATTGTGCATCTACTTGTACACTTATGCCAAAACAAAATGATACAAACTTCCATTCACATTATTTTTTCTGTTCAAAAAATGTCATCAGGTCTAAACTTATAACACCCAATATACTATCGATAGAAGGCTTGAACAACCACTAAACTGGAAAAGTGTTCGTCTGGTACATAATGGTTGTGTATAGCACCTACTTAGATAAGGCAAACAAAACTAGATGCATTATGCGTGCTAACATGACAGACAACGAAGCCATGATGACAATCACACTAACTATCCCTACACAACTTGTCCAAAAACATGCATAAACAATATTTCTAGGTAATGGGATATCCATTACAAATTTTAATATGTTATTGAAAACAATATATGACCGTGGTGATTGTGATTGGATTATATCGCTCAATGAAACAAGTATTGTGCAAAAAGTTCCCACGGTTTGTTCAGAATATTGTTTCGTACCGAACACAACAATTAGCTAACTTGCAGAGAGTAATGACATTTACCCAATCAAAACCATTGGTACAAATGTCACACTTGCGAGAAAAGTTGGCTCGCAACACATTCTCCATATAAAAGATGGAGAGTCAGACAAAGACAAGGCAATGGTACCGTTCTCCATACCTAGTTTTGTCCTTTACTTTCACATGCTCATATATCTTTAGTTATCTTACACAACTATTAGATTGTTCCACGTTGCAGCTACAATTGCTCGACACCTATTCAAAATTATTTTCTTCAATGAAACAACAATTGCATAAAGGAAAATTTCCACTTATGTTCTTCAAAAATATAACAAAGAAAAGAGATGTTAAACAAATGATCTTTCGCACAACCCAAGTAACATTTGTAACAAAATTTCGAACATACATAGTACAGGATCTCAACAAACTAACTAGCTCGACAACTGTTGTACATATACATCTACAATTCCATCCACACTTTGCACATAAAAATTTCCTTAAACGATTTTGTTCAAGTTTTTTGTTGTACACATATATATTATATTGTTTAGTATTTTAACTACTATGCTCACGTGCACAGGTTGAGGGTGTTTTGGTTGCAGCAAATGCGTTCTTGACCCCCTTCGATCATGTATGTGCCAAATGCAACTCTCCTTCTTCTACCTCTGCTTTCATAAATGAAGGCACAATTGATTGCATACGATGCAATAAAAAATTCCCTTACATATATAGACATTGCCTCAACGTTTCCATCCAAACCCTTAGCAACACAATTGTACATTGTACAATTAGAAAACTTGTATTACAAGATGTGCTTCCTGGGTTGGCATAATTTCCATATGAAGTATACCTACAAAAAAAGGAAAACAATGTCTACATGTTACGCGACTTTCATGTCCATAGAAAATTTACATTAAATGAGGACAATGCTATACTGCATATCGGCTGAACCAAAAAAAAAAATCATATCATACATTGACAAGAAATGAAACAATCGGATCTATATATGTTCATGCTATCCAATCAAGATATGAATAGAGTTTTGCAGTGCCATGACAAAGTGAACTGGAAGTGCATAAGATTGTTCAGTCCAGGAATGAGAACCATGAGGAAAGACCTCATACAAAGTACCCAAATGTGAATAAATTAGGTCCATCCTTTGAACCGTCAAAGTGGCTTGCTCCTCTGAATGGAACCATCAGGCATTTTGAATAATATTGCAAATTTGGCATTGTTTAAACTCCATTAAGTTCAATGATGACACTATTTTCCATAACTAGTAATGTTAGAACATTGTTAGGTCAACATGATCTTGGTTCATAGTACTATCAGAAACAAATGTTCATATTGATCTTGGTTCATAGTAATATAGTAATCAACAAATTTCTTAGTGCCCATTTGGGGATTTGGTTATAGATGGGATACAATGCCTAATCTCCGCTGATTTTTTCCTATCTTATGTTTGGCAGACTTTTGTTCATGTGCTTTTGTACTATAGTTCAAAATTCTCATGGGCCCAATTTTTGAATTATGGATGGATGATAGATTTAGGATCTTAACGATTTTTCTATGATCTTAAAGAATATACAAGACCTACCTTTCCTTTTAATGTAAGCTCTGTGAATCAAATGTAATATGTAGTTCATTTTAGCAGTTTTACTTGATTGGTGAAATTACCAAAATTCTTCTTCAGAAATATTTTGAAATAAAAAGATATATGTTGTTGGCCCTTGACCAAGTTTTGAGGATCCTTGGTCATGCTTGACCTATTTTTGGGACTTCGATAGGCTGTCAAAAATGGAGCGCAAGTTGAAGCGGAGATCGCAGGATCTCGGCCCCTTTTTAGGGCTTTTAGGGTTTGGGGCTTATGTAAAGGGTATGGGAATGTCATCCCATGGGTTTACCCATGCTTAGGCATATTTTGTAATGTATAAATAAGTATCTAGGCGATGTAAGAAGAGGCTAGTGTGCTAAGTGCAAAAGCTTGATCTATGTGATCAAAGGAAGTAAGTCAGTTGAAAGTTGTGTTGAGTGCAAGTAATGGTTGTAAGTGATTTGTGTGCAGATCGTTTAAGGATCTGTGCCTAGATCTACTCAGGGAAGGAGGATATGGCAGAGTGTGAACAGATCTCCTGTCCTATGCGGAGTAAGGTTTTTATGCTTGGTGCTTGTAAGAATCTTGACTAAACATAATAAACAGAAGAAGAGTTGGTGGACATAGCCCCAGGAGGGGGGTGAACCACGTACATGTTGTGTTGCTATGCTTTGTGCGATTTATTGATGTGTTTATGAATTTACTTTCTTAGTGCTTTGATATAGATGAATGATAGATAGATCTATTGATGCTATTTTATTAATAATAGGAATGAATGCTAGATCTGACCTATGTGGATATGCTTAGTGCTTGAATATAGTAGATCTAGTTGAATACTACGATGCTCTGTAATTAGGGTTTTATCTGTGAAGTAGATACTAGTTTAATATTGATGAATTATAACTGCTAAGTGCTCGGTTAAGGTGTTACAATCACAGATCAGTGTCCCAGCTAAGGTTGTAGACACTGGAGTCCTGCAACCACCCCTGCCTCTACCTCGGGTGAGACTTCATCTGCTTCGCAGGTGTTGCTGAAAGGGATGGTAGTTAGGGTTTTTTTGGTGCGTTGTTGTAGAGTTGAACCCCGGGTCTACACCTGTGCCAACAAATGGTTCCATTGTCGGGACGTGAAACTTTGATTGTTGGGAACTGAGGAAAAGGCTTTGTGCGAAGATCTGAATTGAATCTGTGAAAGCTCTGTGCATAGATTTGTTTCCCTAGTGTGCAGTATTCTACTCAATCTGTGAAGCTCTGTGCTAAGAAGAGAATTCATATCCGAAAGAAAAGAGGTAAGATATGTAAGATCTGTTCTTTGTTAAAGGTAATATTAGTGGAAATTTTTAATTCAAAAGTATGGATCTAGATATGTTTGATAAATTATGTCCTAGCCTGAAGAGTAGGGCGCAGCTAGATGAAAGAAGATTTGATATAAGTACATCTGATAAGAATAGTGAAATATATGTTATACCTATGCATAGAAAGAATGTTTGGACTAACCAATGGATGCACGATCCTAGAAAGACTTTTTTGCAGGTTAGATAGTATGATCGTAGTGTGCAGTACATAAAAGGTTGGGGATCATTTAAAAGAAAACGAGGATTAACCCTTTGTTATAGTTGCAGAAGAATGAGACATCTGGCTAAGGAATGTCCTGGTAGAAGACCTAGTTGTGTTTATTGTAAAGTTATGGACCATGAAGTTTTAGATTGCCCTAGAATGATTGCTAAGCTTGAAAAAATGAATATGAGACAAGAAGACCATGAGAAAGGTCAAGCAACTAATACCATGGTAGAACCCCAGAAAGAATCAGAGACTATATTTCTACAAACGAAAGAAACCCTGAATGACCACCAACATATCAACTTATCATAGATCTTCAAAGAAAAAGAGTGCATAGAAGAAAGAATAGGAGACTTCGACATTGACTGTGTTCTGGATGAAAAAACACAGGTGAATATTATGACAAAAAGAACTTGGGAAACTTTGGGAAAGCCTGTTATGATTCCTTCATTGGGAGGAATAGGATTATTTAGAGGAAAGTTGATAAACCTATGTAGAAAGCTCACCCATATATCTATAAGTGCCCATGGAACTTCGATGGAGGAAGAATTTGAAGTTGTTAAAATTATTGAGAACAACACCCCATTTTCTATATTACTAGGAAAACCTTGGATTGAAAGGGATCAGGCCATAAGGAAGGAAGAAGAAGTCTTAGAGCAGAAGAAGCAAGAGTTGAAAGATTTCATGACTAGGAGGATCACACACTTGATTGAAGAAAAGGAGAACATATCAAAGCTATTAAAACCAGAGACTTGGATTTTGAAATTGAAAGAACACAAGAAGACTCGTAGAAGACTGATTGACCTACCCTAGATGGAGAAGAAGTATTTCCCTTGAATCCTAGGAAAGAATCTCAACAATGCGAAGTTACTATGCCAAAAGAAGATAAGAATTAGAATGGAAAGAGGAATACCGAGACAAATCTCACTGGGAGAAAGGCTAGAAAGCTTAGTAAGAAGAGAGCCAAGATCGAAAAATTACAGAAGGTTCCAGAGGGAACTTTGCAGAAGGAAAATTTGCAAAACTGGAACTTCGCCAGGATATCAGAACAGTGTCACATGGTACTTCGCCATGGCATAGCAATATAGCCCTTGGGAACAGTATAACCATTAGATCGACACCCCGAATGGTTAGAATGGAATTTATGGTCAGAAAGCTCGCCATCAAACTGTTGGGACCACACCATAATAGACCGAACTGAATTAATGAAGGCTTCTCGCTCGTTGGAGAGATCTGTTGCCTAGTTATCTAATTATTCCGTCAAGCCTTGCACCGAGGACACTTTTTCCAACCGTGATTATCTGAGCCCACAGATTAGTTGATTTTTCACAGTGATCATCACCATCCATCCCATTACATTGAGTAGTTACTCTTTAAACCTGAGATATTCAACCACGAGCGTGTATGCCTGAAGAACTCAGAGAAGTAGAAGAGTCTATGAAGGAGGTACTCATCGACCTAATGACTGAAAGAGTAATATTTGTGGGTATACAAGCGTCGTCGACGAGATGAGTGCAAGCCTCTTCATCCACTGCTCATGGATCTGGACCATCCCGACCAACAACGAAAAAGAGAACCAAGAACAAATATGACCTAGCAAATGAGAAGCTAATCCCGACCATATTGCCCGACTACATCCCACCTCTAGTCAGCACGGTGAGTCGTGATAGTGTGCCGAGATATTTTAATTACACCATGGTTACTGTGTACCTCCTGAAGGGGATACGCGCAGTTAGAGCGCAACCAAAAAAGATGGCCACGTTAAATTTTAGCGACTTCAACTTAGGAGATCGCAAGAACCATAGTATGCTCACCCCGTATAAATACTTGACCAGGACGAAGGAGAAGAACTTGGAAATAATCCCCCAGTTGTGGATGATGAACCTCGCGCAGTCCACCCTGTTGAATGTAATGAAAATCCCACACTTTGGAAGGCACCATGAAGTTAACGCCTGTGTCAAGCTCCTACTTTCATGTTACCATGGCGGCTACTTATGGCTTGACTGTCGTATCAAAGTTGAAGTTGATCCATAGGATCACCAGATTGAGTATGCATGGACCCGACCCATAGGACTTCTATCCAGGGAAAGCCATAGATCACGCATTAGCACAGAAGATCAAGGATACATACGATGATGTTGAGAAGGGGACACGAGGCTACAAGGTAGCTTCCATCCAGAATGGAATAGTGCGCCTAGCATGCCAATTAATTGTAGGAAATCTAGTAAGGAAGAACAAACCCACGCAGGTCATAGTCTTTGTCGTTGACCTCGCAGGGAAATGCGTGGAAGGCCTACAAATGAATTGGGCGAAGTACCTATTTAATCAACTGGAATTAGACTACCGCAAAGAACAGGATCAGGGATATTAGCTACACTTTAGTTGGCTCCTGATCCTCATCGCATTTGTTTCTTGGGAGATGTCGGAAGGTGCGACCTTCCCAGACATTGAGCCGTTTGAGCCGCTTGCTGTGAATTTCACCAGGCTCTGGTACTCGAGCAATATGAGAAAACAATGGAATTTGAACATAGTCTTTCACACATATTATCTCCAGCTGAAGAGGGCTATCGAAGTTGAACCTCGCATGAAATCAAACACCCTTTAGCAGTTTCGACCCCTCATGAAGTTCTGCGCAGATCAACACTTCATTTATATTACTGCGCGAGTAGACGAACATAAGGAGGAGCTTCAGTCATACTACAAGCTCACGGAAGAGGACCTCAAGGAGATAACTAAGGACTGGTCAGCAGAACTCCTTATCCCTGCTGACCCTGTAGAGATGTCTAACCCCGAACTAGACAGCCCGAAGGCCACTCACAAAGAGCATGACACACCCAGAACTATCAGAGGGAAGAAGACCGAAGACATACAAGACTTTAGCAGCTCCTTAGAAAAGACTACTTCAGTATCAACTAGACGAGGGATTGATGAGGAAGTAGAAGAGATAAATGGCAAAGAAGATGAGAAAAAGCAAGGTGAAGTAACACCACCTAGAGATGAGGATGATCCCTTGAAGAAGAGGAATGTTTCTCCCCTGAAACCCTCTTCCCGAAAGAAATCCAGAGCCTCCTTGACCAATATGCAGACTATGCTCATTGTTGATGACTTTGACTTCATCCTCGCAGCTGTAAACGATGCCTTGTAGGAAATATTGCAGAAACAAGAAGCCAAGAAGGAGGAGATGTACGAAAAAATCGAGGTCGAACCACAAGGGGTATAGAAATCCCCTCAGTGCAGTCACGCAATGTCCATTGTGCCCCCACTATCAGGAGAACCAGAGTTGGGAGCTGAGCTAGCCCAACTCCACCGAATTGTTGATGTGACCAAAGCTCGCCTTCATCGTGCACAGGAAGAAACAGAACAAGCTACCTAGGCCTTGAAGGAATTGCAAGAAGTACTCGTAGAACAATGTTGATTTGCAGAGAAGGAGAAGGTTTCTCTCCATACAAAGTTTGAAGAGGAGAAAGAACACATTCAAAAAGAAAAAGAATAGTTGCTCAGAGATCAACTCAAAGTAAAAGAAGAAGTCAACGAAGCAGTTCACTATATGATAGGATTAGAGCCAAAGGCAGATGACCGAGTTACACATCAAGTAGATAATCTCGTGGAAGTTATCCAACAACTACAGCAAATAATAACAGACTTAGAGCTCCACACAGTGCCCAACACCCCGCAGAATGTGAGGGATCAAAGAGAAGTAACTGCCTAGAGCACAATTGAGAGAATAAAGGCCCTTGCCATAGAATTAAAGAAACTAAGTGATCACAATGCCCAGATTTATGAGCAACTCATTGAGAATCCAGAACTGAAGGCACTGGAGTCATAGCTCCAGGAGGCGAAGTAGCAAGCAGACACAATACAAGCGTAGTTGAAGTCCTTGTCAGCTATTGAAAGGATGAAGCGATCCCAAGAACAACGCCCTACTCAACAATAGGTCCACACCATTCAGAGCAGAGTCATGGAGGTGACTTAGAGGCTCCAACCTATACTGGATGAGGCTTGCCAACTATTCGCAGAGATCAAAGGCCGAGGAGAAGAACTGGAGCAAGTCATCACTGCAGTTGAACAACTCCTAGAGGGACCTATCAACAAAGCAGTCATCCAAGAGTTTGTTGAATAGGAGGCCATGGAACAATAACAAGTCGAACTAGCTCGAGCCAAGCTCGTGGCTTTTGAAGTAGAGCTACCCAGATCAGAGTGACTTGGGACAAGTCACAGGTGAGTGTTGGGGGACTTTTGGCCCTTGACCAAGTTTTGAAGATCCTTGGTCATGGTTGACCTATTTTTGGGACTTCAACAGACTGTCGAAAGAGGAGCGCAAGTCTAAGTGGATATCGTGGGATCTTGGCCCCTTTTTAGGGATTTTAGGGTTTTGGGATTATGTAAAGGGTATGGGAATGTCATCCCATGGGTTTACCCATGCTTAGGCCTATTTTGTAATGTATAAATAAGTATCTAGGTGATGTAAGAAGAGGCCAGTGTGCTAAGTGAAAAATCTTGATCTATGTGATCAAATGAAGTAAGTCAGTTGTAAGTTGTGTTGAATGCAAGTAATGGTTGTAAGTGCTTTGTGCGCATTATGTTTAAGGCTCTGTGTCTAAATCTACTCGGGGAAGGAGGATCTAGTGGAGTGTGTGTAGATCTCATGTCCTATGTGGAGTAGGGTTTTGATTCTTGGTGCTTGTAATAAGCTTGACTGGAGATAATAAACAGAAGAAGAGTTGGTGGACGTAGCCCCAGGTAGAGGGTGAACCACGTACATGCCGTATTGCTATGATTTTTGCGATGTATTGATGTGTTTACTTTCTTAGTGATTTGATATAGACGAATGATAGATATATCTATTGATGTTATTTGCTTAATAATAGGAGTGAATGCTAGATATGACCTATGTGGATGTGCTTAGTGCTTGAATATAGTAGAACTGGTTGAATACTGCGATGCTCTGTAATTAGGGTTTTATCTGTGAAGTAGATATTAGTTTAATACTAATGAACTATAACTGCTAAGTGTTTGGTTAAGGTGTTATAATCACAGATCAATGTCCCAACTAAGGTTGCAGACACTGGAGTCCTGCAACCACCCCTGCCTCTACCTCGGGTGAGATTTGATTTGCTTCACAAGTGTTGCCGAAAGGGCAGGTAGTTAGGGTTTTGTTGATGCATTGTTGTAGCATTGAACCCCGGGTCTGCCCCTGTGCCAACATATGCTAGCTAAAGTCGAATGGGACTATGATGTCAACCACAGAAAATTCAAATTCAAATTTGTTGTTGTTATACTTATGGTCAATTTGATAATAAAATAATTTTACTTGAACAACCCTCCATTGATTTTTTTGTATCTTTTTTATGCTTCTCTTATGCAAACACATCCTGTAAAGTATAACTATGACTCACTTTCTCTATTCCTTGATTAAAGATATTTTTCACCTATCTAATGCACTTCATAGTTATTATTAAGATGATCAATGGGGATTTTTTAAGACCAATTCCCTCTTCCAAAAATTTCCCTCCCCTTTATTTGTCTCCTCTACTTTCCCTTTCTGGTTACTTAGTCATTTTTCAGAAAATTTCTAAGTGTGCGGGTTGGTGGATTCACGCGTTCACATTTCCACGTATGATTTTATATCAAGAGTCTGACCAACCACTTCCCCATTCCATACTCAACCACTTTTTTGATCATAGTTTATCGGCCAAGCAAACTCAAGATTGTGCTTCCATTGTTCTGCCACCTACAAACAACACTCGAAGTTTCCCGATATACAAATTGACAACCAAATTCCCCTTTCTTTTTCCCCTCCACTTTCCCTTTCTGGTTACTTAGTTGATTTTCTGAATATGTCTCATTCTTTTATAACATGAGTCCGACCGAACGCTTCCCCATTCCATAGTTAGCCACTTTTTCGATCGCTGGTTTCTGGGCAGGCACACTCAACATTGCGCTTCCATTATTCTATGATCTACAAACAACACCCGAAGTTCCAAGATATACAAATTGACCACCGAATTCCGCCATCATGCTATGTTCCATGTTACACATTTTGCAGGAAAAACTTCGGAGATATAAAATTTTGCCATCGGGCCCTCACGTCTCCTGAGTATAACTTGTGACCCTATTTTGAAGCCCGACCGACCACTTTCCATACTTGGCCATCTCTTTGAATCTCTTTCGCAGGTCGTCGGGTTGGCAGGTTCAGGAAATTTCCAATCCTTTATCACTCTTCGTCGTCCACGCTACCTTCGTAGTTCTTTCTAAATATGCAATTATTAATCTTTAATGCTAACAACTCATCATGTAGGAACCGTAAAGATTGTCATTAATGAGAAAAAGGCTCAAGGATATCTCCCATTAATACGAATTAAACCAATATTTGAGGAGGGTTATATTATGCCTTCCGAGTGTTCATTTCAAACATCATGGAATCTATTTCACGCATCGTCGGGTTGGCATCTTCACGAAATCTCCAATCCTTAATTTCTCTTCATCGTCCCCTCCACCTTCGCACTTCTTTCTAAGTATGCAATTAGTAAGCTTTAATGGTAACAGATCATTACTCAAGAACCCTAGAAATTGTCATTAATCAGCGAAAGGATTGAGGAGATCTCCCATTGATACACATTAAACCAATATTTGCAGAGGGTTATATTATCCCTTCCGAGTGTTCATTTCAAACATCATCTGGAGCAAACAGACGTTCTCGTCAACTTATGGAAGCAACTCGACAACAACTCTGTCGAGATATAGTAAACACCTTCTGGCATGATGACCAAAACTTCTAGTGGTCCAGGGAATATTCTTACTAATCATCCCCTTCTGCCCAGAATGAAGTAAGGATATGGTCCCTTGGTGTGCCAAGAGATATATTTCAAGCCAAATAATTCCAAGGAAACCCCCCTGCTCAAACAACCCCCCTACGTTTATTTGTTTTATAACCCTATAAATTTGTGTATCCTACCCCCTTGCATTTATTTGTTTTGTAACCCTATAAACATGTATATATTGCATTCGCTCTGTATATCCATCGACTGCTCCAAATTTCAAGGATTTTGTAGAAAAGAACGAAAGAATGGAGGGCATAGAGGTTGATGCAGTTGATTTCAAGCTAGAAGAAGATGATCTAATGGACGATGATACGACAGTGGATGATGGAAAAGCGGACGTTTTTCCCACTCCTACACCCAAATTGAAATCCACCATAACGAGGGTCACTTCCTAGCTCGACGATGGTGGCCCTAAGAATACCAAAGGAAGGGGTTTCAAAGAAGAAACCGACGTTGAACACAATAGATTCTTTGCAGCACGAGAGTTTGAGTCTCTTGACTCGGATGACATTCTTGACCCTCAGAGATGTATCCTTTCCTTTCATTTTTAGGGTTTTGTATTAGGGTTTGGATTTGTCCTTGGTGCAGGTTGTGTCCCTGAAGTCTTTGACTATAAAGAGATGGTCTCTTGGTGCACTGAGAGATATATTTCAAGACAAAGAATTATTCAATTGCGGGACCAGTTTCCTGTTCCGTGGAGATACAATTAACATCTTAGGGGATGAGGACCAAAACTCCCAGTGGTCCAAGGAATATTATTACTACTCATCCCCTTCCACCCAGAACGAAGTAATTTGGACATCTTGAATTTCTCATGGAGGTTGTGTCCCTGAAGTATTTGATTGTAAGGAGTTGGTCTCTTGGTGCACCGAGAGATATATTTCAATCCAAAGAATTATTCCACTGCGGTACCACTCTCATGTTTCTTTGTCACCTCAAGTATTTCTCAAGATGTTAATATTGTTGAAGCCAACATTGACCTTCAGAGGAGAATACTACAAGGAGTTCCTAAAAAGGTATGATAATATGTTTTGTATGCATGTTCAAGAGATTGTTGATGCCTTTTGCATGTTGTCGCACTAGATGAACAACACAGAATTGTATGCATGTTTTTTTTTGTAACTCCTCTACTTGTATTTATGACAAGTATGTTCAATGCTTCAGTGCAAATAACTTAGTCCAATGTCTATGGATAAATATATATTACCCACTATTTTTCTTATAGATTTACTATTAAAAAATTTCCTTGGAATCTTGGTTGGGGCTTCTTTGTTGGATTTAACACCTCTTCTCATTTGCATGGTTCGATAGTATTGTAATTTTTTAAATATTGTATTGACTCATGTAATTTGATCAAATATTAAGCATTGAACAATTATATGACAATGCATTGTTTCGATCACATGAGGCTTCTACAGAAACATAAATGAATTTCACACAGTTTCAAACCAACATTCAATTCCATTCGTAATGTATATAGAACATAGCAACACTAATTCACGATGTGGGAGTTGGGGCCCCATCCAAGAAGTTTCATTCTCATCTCAACCTTACTGAACGAACGATCTCTTATTTCCTTCTCGCTTCCTTGATTACTTCACTAAAAAAGGAAGCATATTATTGGTTGTCCATCCCTTGGCATCTATTTGAGCACTTTTACTTTATTAATGATATTACCAAATTTATTCTTCGCAAATATTTTGAAAAACAATGATATATGCTAGCTAAAGTCAAATGGGGCTATGAAATCAACCACAATATTAAAATCCAAGTTCGTCGTTGTTATACTTACGGTCAAGTTGACAGTACAATAAGTTTATTTCAACAACCCTCCATTGATTTCTCTGTAGCTTTTCAATGATTCTCTTATGAAAACACATACTGAAAAGTATAACTATGACTCAATTTCTCTATTCTTTGATTGAAGAGTCTATAGAGATGTCTAATTGACTTCATAGTTACTGTTTCTCCTAAAGTTTTCACCTGAGTGCTAAAGGGCAGAGCCGGGCCACTAGAAATTTGGAATGGTCGTTCTTTTGAATTTGTTGGTGAGTTGGAGGGTTGTTTCACCAAGAAAAAAGCATGGTCAAATTGGTAATATGATATGGATGAGGATTCTCCTTGGCTGGTAGCAGAGTAATGACAGACAAGTGAAATAATAGAGGTAAAAAAAAAGGGAAACAACAAACCATTCAATGAATAATCTGCTGCAAGAAGTTTAATACTTAAAATAATATTTCAAGACATTAAACAGTTCATCAAAAACACAATTACTCCCACAGGTTGCAATTAAAAGAAATCTTCATCAAAGAATTAGTTGATGCACCCCAGTCGCTTGAAATGACCAATAGCCCAATCTACCAAATCGACCTCCCTATTATCGGATCAACAAAGATGAATATTATGGGATCAAAGAATTTTTTTGTGTGAGAATTGAATTGGAAAAAATTGTTACTTATTCTATTTTTTTTAAGGCCTTATCACAATAAGAAAGAAAAATTATCCTAACCCATTGTTATCTAAAAAAGAGAAACATCAATAGTGCATGTAAATCAAATATACATAGTTATTGCCAAATATCAAGTTATAGTTTATATTTGCATTTTCTCACACCCTTTTTAATGATACAAGCACAATACAAAATGAGTATGTGGATAAAATATTGTACTAGAAAATGGTGATTTTGCAACAATGGGGCTTGTTTGAGACCAATTCCCACTTCCGAAAATTTCCCTCCCCTTTTCTATTTTCCCACTTTCTTTTATCCCCTTCTTTTCCCTCTTCTATACTTAATCGAATTCCCCTTTATTTTTCCCCTCTACTTTCTCTTTCTGATTACTTAGTCATTTTTCCAAAAATGTCTAAGTGTGCAGGTTGGCAGACTCACGGGTTCACATTTCCACTCATGCTTTTATATCATGACTCCAACCAACTGCTTCCCCATTCCATACTTAGCCACTTTTTCGATCACAGATTCCTGGGCAGGTGGGCTCTAGATTGCACTTCCATTGTTCCATGACCTACAAACAACACCCGGAGTTCCATGATATAAAAATTGATCATCAGACTCCCCCATCATGTCCTCTAACGTGTTACATATTTTGCATTCAAAAGTTCCGAGACATACAATTTGACCGTCGGACCCTCACGTCTCCTAAGGATCCCTTGTCACCCTATTTTGAAGCCCGTTCGACTACTTTCCATACTTGGCCATTTCTTGGAATCTCTTTCATGGATCGTCGGGTTGGCGAGTTCACAAAATCTCCAAATCCTAATCGTTGTTCCCCGTTCCCGCCACCTTCGCACTTCTTTCCAAGTATGCAATTAGTAAGCTTTAATGCTAACAAATAATCAAGAAACAACCGTAAAGATTGTCATTATTGAGTTAAAGACTCGAGGAAACAGTCACACTGACTATCCCTACACAACTTGTCCAGAAACATGCAAAAAAGATCTTTCCAAGTAATGAGATATCCATTACAAATTTCAATATATTAGAGAAAACAAGTTCGACCAACCATTTCCCTATTCCATACTTAGCCACTTTTTCGATTGTGAGTTCCCATATAGGTGGGCTCAAGACTGTGCTTCCATTATTCTGTGACCTACAAACAACACATGGATTTCCGTGATATACAAATTGACCACTGGACTGCCCCATCATTCCCTCTTCCGTGTTACACATTTTGCACTCAAACGTTTCGAGATATACAATTTGACTGTCGGGCCCTCACCTCTCTTGAGTATCCTTTGTGACCCTATTTTGAAGACCGACCGACCACTTTACATACTTATTCATTCCTCAATCGCTCTTCCCCTTCTTTCTAAATATGCAATTAGTAAGCTTTAATACTAACATCTCATCATGCAGGAACCATAAAGATTGTCATTAATGAGTGAAAGGATCGAGGAGATCTCCCATTAATAAGCATTAAACTAATATGAGGGTTATATTATCCCTTCCGAGTGTTCATTTCAAACATCATGGAATGTCTTTCACAGGTCGTCGGGTTGGTGGATTCACGAAATCTCCAATCCTTAATTGCTCTTCATTGTCCCCATCACCTTCGCACTTCTTTCTAAGTATGCAATTACTAAGCTTTAATGCTAACAAATCATTATGTAGGAATCGTAGAGATTGTCATTAATGAGAAAAAGGCTCGAGGAGATCTCCCATTCACATGCATTAGACCAATATTTGTGGAGGGTTATATTATCCCTTCTGAGTGTTCATTTCAAACATCGTCTGGAGAAAATGACTGTTCTCATCAATTTATGGCAGCAACTCGACAACAGTTCTTTGGAGATACAGTGAACATCTTCGGGCCTAAGGACCAGAACTTCCAGTGGTCAAAGGCATATCCTTACTACTCATCCCCTTCCACCCAGAACGAGGTAATTTGGACCTCTGGAATTTCTCGTGCAGGTTGTGTCCCTGAAGTCTTTGACTGTAAGGAGGTGGTCTCTTGGTGCACCAAGAGATATATTTCAAGCCAAAGAATTATTCCACTATGGGACCACTCTTATGTTTCTTTGTCACCTCAGGTCTTCTGCAAGATGTTGAGATTGTCGGAGCCAACATTGACCTTCATAGGAGAAGACTGCAAGGAGTTCCTACAAAAGCATGATAACGGGTTGGACCTCTTACCCGAGTTCTTGGAAGACTTGACGACAGTTCCTGAGGATATCACAAGGTTGCATGTTAGTTCATTTAGAAATCCATTCCAAGAAATTGCCTAGTTGTTTACAAGAATAACGAGGTAGGAATCCACAACAAGAATTTCCCGCATGATTTTTTATATTTTTTATTTCACGGTCAAGGAACAAGCCATTTTTTATTGGGGGAAGCTGATTTCCATTGAAATATTTTCCCAATTGTCATGATTCAAATAGGAGAAGAAATTTTATATGTCATCCTACTTGTTTTTCGCGATAGCATAGGTTGGTTTAGGATACTACGGCTCAAGCTCAGGGATGGGATTATTCATGGGCTCAGGGGCTCTCAGGCTCATGGATGGGATTATTCATGGGCTCAGGGGCTCTCAGGCTCATGGATGAGATTATTCATGGGCTCAGGGGCTCTCAGGCTTAGGGGCTTCAGGGGCTTTCTCATGGGTGCACTTCACTTCGCATTCTCTCTTTTTGGGGGGATTTTTCCATTTCCAAAACTATCTGTGTCCAAGAAGGTAAACTATGAATTCGACCCAATAACCTTCTTGTACTAGGCCTTATGGAGGCACAAGGCCTCCCATTGTTTTTATGAGGTTTTTAATGACTTTGTATCAGTTTTCAAAGATTTATTGTTAGGAAAAGATGTTCCCCGAATGTATGACCAGGCAACCAATTTTTTGGACAGGAAGGGGACACTTGAACAAATGGAGAATTACAGTGTAATAATGATTTTTGGCTCCAAGGAAAATCCTACTTTTCTTCCATGTCACATTACAGACATAATGTTTGTTCTAGAAATAGCAAGGCAATACAACTAATGGTTGCATTTTTTCCATCAGAATAGAAAAAAGCAGTTCATTCCTCTGCCTTGGAAAGTCGGGGACTCCATGTTCAGGAACGTCAATAAGATTGATGAATTCACATGCCATTTCAACAAATTGAACCTGAGATATGTTGAAAGGTTGAGAGGGTTCAAACCTAATGGGATTTTTGTAGAACATTTACTAGCAGTTGGCTTCAACAATTTTTTTATCCATACACTCCTGAATGAAGACAGAGACAATGATGAGAACACTCTTGCTCCTGAAACTGGTGACCTAAAGACATTGCAAAGAACCAATGAATTGGACAAACAACAGGGAAAAGGCCCTAGTGAGAAGAGTGTCCAATCCCCAACTGCCACTCCCAAGCATGGATGATTTTAGGGGCTAAATTTCCCTCATGGGATAATTTTCCATGGTTTTTCCAAAAACGAGATTCACTATTTTAAAAATGATTCGCCCAATTTCTATAGGATAAAATTATTTTACCTTAAAAATCGCCAAAATTTTATAAAACTATATAAAATCCATAGAAATTTGAATATTTTTACAAAAATATCACCAAACATTTATAGTTGGCATATGAAGGATTACTAAGATTTTCCAAGGTTTCTACATTTTAAAATAAATTTCCATCCTTAAAATCATCCCTGCTCCCAAGAGCACGACATCCTGGAGCATCGCTCTAATGGCCCACCCCAGTAACAAAGCAACCCATAATTATTCAAACAGAGGAGTAGATAATAAGCCTCCTCTGGGTAAAATTGATAGTTCTCACAAGCTTCCCATGAGGAAGAAGAGAAAAAACGTTGTGGAAGAAGCGGAAGAGCCCAGAACTGAAAGTGAAGAAATGGAACTTGAGATTGATCCAGATAACATATTTCGCAATGTTGATCAACCCAGGGATGTGATCCACCATAATCCCTTAATGGAAATACATGAGACCGATATTTTTTACAAAGATGAATCTTTCATATTCTAAAGCGCTGGTTTTTACAAGGAATCTAAAAATTTAATTATTGAAAAGAGAGATGTAAGAAATAAAAAAGGGAAATCTTGTTCAGAGATTAACCTTAGGAACATGCAACCATCCCAAATCTCCTGAATTCACTGAGCAACATAAGATGTTCTTGATGATTCCATTGGAGGCCTTGACGTGGAGAATGCCAGACTGAAGGACCAAATCAAGGAATTGGAGGAAGCTTTAATTCCTATCCCATTGCTTGCTAGTCCTTTAGCAATAACCATGCCTGCCACACTTGCAACCAAGTTAAAAGGATCCTCAAGCCTCCTCACATCGAGTAGAGGCTATGTGGAGAAGGATATCAAGAAAAGAATGGATCTAATTACTCAAGCCTCGGAAACATCAAAAAATATAGATTCCTTTGGAACGAGGGCACATACCTTCCAGGAATATTTGTAGGTGGATTTAAAAAATGAAGAAGGTTTCTATCTAGACACGGTCATCCATTTTGGCATCAATGTCACCAACATGACCGAAATGAGAAGAAGATAACAAGATATCCCCTCCCCAAATCGGATCAAACAATTAAATGCATGCTGGAAAGAGAAAGTTAAGAACCTACATCTCATTGTCCTATCATGTGAACAAGTTGTATCAAAGAAAGAAGAATTATTCAGAAAGATGACCGAAATAGACTTAATCGAAAGTACCAACAACGTCCAAGACCCCAAATTAATCATCAACTCCTTTTCCTTAAACAAGAAAGCCTTCGATGAACAAGTTGATATTTTTAAGGGGTTGTCATTAAAAAAGTTTTACAACATCCTTGAATATGATGAGGATGATGTGGACAACGTACTAGTGGATTATTTTGTACAAAATCAAGAAATTGAACATGCTCTACGTAATATTTCTATCGATCTAAGGGAATTAGAAAGCGATATTTTCAACATAAAAATATGGCATAAGATCAACATGGCCCCCATGAGAATATACATTTAAGAATGGCTCCAAAGGGAAATCGACAAGCTCACCGACGAAGGGAAACAAGTGGTTGGCACGATTCCAGTAACCATCGACGAGAGAAATAAAAAGGCATGAACAAGAAAATAACAAAGGGGGAGAGAGATACCATCATAGTAATTCTATATTGATCATATCTTGCTTTCTTTATCAATCCAGTTATTCTACTAAATAGAAATGTCTAACCAAAGACTGATAACTTTCAATTTGTTCTTTTCAGGTCTTGCTCTCTATCATCACCCACTTCTTCTTTCTATAGTCCTATTTCTTGTACTTATTTCTTTTATGGTCCGCGGAAACCCCAATCCTAGTTTATATGACAAGCACATTTAAATTTCAAGGAATATGTAACAAACATTATTATTTTTTGAGAAATTTCAAAGAAAACTACTTCGAGAACAATCTCGATGGTGCCTTGTAACCCTGTATTTGGAATGCAAAGTTAGTTCTCTTTATGTATGTCAGTCATCTTCTTTTATTTTTATGTGCTCAGAATTTTTTATCTTGAACTATGTTGGATGCCAGGAAATTGTGTTTATTTAATTTGAATGTTTAATGTGTGTGATTCCTGGTCCTATTTTCTAGGAACCTTTATTTCAAAAAACAAAAAAAAAAAAATTTCTATCATTTTGTATTGCTTTAAGTCATTACAATGGACTTTCTGTAAGTCCCACATTTGAACTATAAATGCCCCAGGAAAAAATTAAAGCAGAGTACCACATCTATAAAAACGCAGTAGGATTGACATCCTTGTTAGGTTTTTGTTTCGGTCCTAACAGATTCAAGGGTCAACAGACTTGTAAATACATCTGCAAGAATATCCGCAAAAATAAAAAACTTCAAATTTTTTTATCATTTCCAAAAACACAATCAACTGGATAGACATGTTACAAATATATCAGTTGGTACTATACTGAACTGTCATAGGCAACTTACAAATATTTTAGTTCTTACAAATATTTAAGTTGGATAGGCATGTGATAAATATGCCCTCTTCCTAGAGAGAAATTGTAGATCAATCTCTGCAAAGTGGGCTTGTTGCCCACAGACAAAAGTTTTAGGAAAAGGGCATCGTCCTCGGTCTCAACACCTTCTTTTCACACAGTTTAAATTAACTTCAATGAGATGAAAACTCGTGAAAATAAACAATCATGTTAGCTGTGTGTTAATATATAGAAAAAACTAGCAAACACAAAGGTCACACAAGAAGATCAAATAATCTTCAACACTGAACATGTTTTCAAAAAAAATTATATTTGTTTCTTTGCCACCACATATAACTTTATTTACCCTAACACATATAGAGACAGACAAGCCAGATGATCTATTTAATAGAATGAAATGGATGTTGCTTACTCTGTCCATGGGAAAAAATAAAGAATTGACTATGAAAATTGAACTTAACTCTAAATACTGGGATGAAAGTCAGTTGGAAGTATACAAGGATTATTATAAATGAATTTCATAAATACATTAAAGAGATAAAACCTACAATGTAGGAACGGTAATTTCCAACATGGCAAGTCAAACTCCAACAATATATCAAGCTACAGGTGATGGGGATATCTGTGCTTTTTAGTAGATATCTACTACACTAATGGTAATAGTAAAAATTACAGAATCTTATTAAGAAAATAAAAGCAAGATGGATTATGCAAAACACAGTATAATTAGAATGAGAATACTTTAAAAAACTAAATGGTTTCAATGCCAGAATTGGTCTAGGAGATTAACGCTTGGTCGCCTTCTCTTTCTGAAATGAATGTGAGTCGTCGATCATTTTCCACTATGCCATCTAGGCGACCCTAGCACTTTAACATCCCTACTAAAGTTTTACCAACCTGCCAAATTTATAACTCCAATGGCCATATTTAGCGATGGAAAAAATTTCTCACAAAGTGATTTTCTCGCTAATTACTTGTTGACCCAATATTAATATAATATTATCATTAACTAATTCTGGAACTCGAGACTCTGGTTCTTCGGGGCTCCAAGCTTTGGGGAACTGTGTTTGTTCTGGAAGGAAAACTCGTAGAGTGACATTCTCCCAGTGTAATGAACCCCAAATTTATAAACATAAAATTCTTTTGTTAGGATCATTATTAAAATTTTCCTTTTTTTTCTCAAGTTTACTTAATGATACTATACTGTGGATTAACATTAATTCTTCTTTATGTATTTTATGTGCACCATAACTTTACCAAGTGGAAAAGAATTATAACTCCTTCTTATTCTTTAAGGGTAGTAGTTTGACACCCAAGTGAATGTCACCACACATAACTTGGTGATCCACCATACAGAAAACAATGTCACCATATATAACTTGGTTATCCACCATAAAGAAAACAATGTCACCATATATAACTTGGTTATCCACCATAGAGAAAACGTTTTATTTATGCCATTCATTAAGTACATATAGATATATACTACGAGACTACAACTGTATAAGTTTGATACCAAATGTGAACTGAGGAATTTATGTGTATACGAATATACACTTAAGGGGTACCCACTTGTCCTGTGCAAGCTATATAATTAATAATAAAGACAAGCAATAAATAATTATGTATGTCATCCACATTAATGGAATTTAATCTCGAACTTATAAGTGGGACGGATTTTACCCATCTAACACATGGTAGCGAGGCAGTTGAACTGACTGGTAGGGAACTAGTTTACTCAGGCATTAGACTTAGACTCAAACTAACACTGGTGTGAGGGTTAGCAAACTAGAGACGAGTATGGTGCCCTAACTAAATTGAACTTATCATTACAGGTCTTTGTATTGAATGGTACGCAACTGTCAAGGTGTAATGAGCCCTGCATAATGACATTTATGGTAGTCTGACACATGTCCCTTGAGACCATCGTTTGTTTAAAGGTGTCCTGTCTAGAGTTTTCCACAATTCCCTAGTCACATGGTTGGGTACCATCTCTACATCAATGCCATCAATTCAATTTACAGGGACTTCCCCAGGGTCTGTTATTCATTTGTTCTTCTCATCTCTACGTAAAAAATTTCCCTCCTCTGTTCACCATGACATCCTGCTTCCATTTCGTAGATGCGTAGTCTAGGGTCCTGGTGGAGTCAGGCTTACTCAAGAATGATGGACTTCAAATCAATTTCTTTCAAAGGTAAGGCTCCTCTGGCTGTAGCAAATCTAAAACTCGTTTTCTTTGAAAGGAAGGGCTATGCATAGTAAAAATTCTGGAAAACAAACTGGTATACTGCTTGCCCTAGTTTTCCCATGGTCGTATTAGGATTATTTTCCTCAGTGACGACAATCCACCGGTAGTGTTTGTCATTACTTATAGATTGAACCTACCCTTCATAGTATCGTTACTTGCTCCTGGTTCTTTCAACCTTATGGATTCGAGACAGGCTATAGGTCATGCTTGCATTCCTCGGAGGTTCTATTAGTCAGTAAAGTCTCATAACCATTCGTGGTTATATTCTACAACTTTGTGGATTTCTTGGGTCTTCTATCTTCAATAGTAACAGGTTTTCCCCAATTGTGAAAGGGAGGTTTCTATCAGATTTTCCCATGTCGTAGGGCCTTTTCTTTTCGACATGGATTTGTCATTAGGGAACTGTGATGTTAAGGATATCTAGCTCTGTTAATTTAGTGCACACTATATTATGTTCTTCATCGTTTATTTGGTTTCAGCCTATGGAATTTGGCCTAAGGGTTCCACTATCAATGATTTGTGAGGGTTTCAAGTCTTAATTGTTCTCCTTTGTTAAGTCGTACCCATAGAATACAATTCATTTAAATTTCTTTTTAATTCAAGAGGGATTTGATAATGGACTCGTATCTCGTTCCATGTCCTGAAATATGGTTTTGTAGTGTCGATTTTTTGTTTTGCATCCTTCCTTATAATAGTTGATTTCTGTATAATTAATTTGCTTGTGCATTTTTTCATTTCTTCCTTTTTTTTCTTTAAGTTGGATTGCAAAACTAATGATGGGCCCCTTTTGATTATGAGGGTACCCATCATGCGGTATTTGGCCTCTCCACACTTCTTAGGATCGTGGTTGGTGTTTCACAGGGATAAAATAAGGCATAACAACTCTTATTGTAGGCCCAATCTAAGTAATCATCCATGCTCTCTTACCTTACTTTCTGATTATGTTAATTTACCCTAGTAAATTTGGTTTATACTCAGCACACAGATTCCTATCATTAAAAATGCTAATCAAAACTCTCTTTATTCTTCGTGCAGGGTTGGAGGATACGATAATCCTCAGATCTTGGATATCACCATACACAAAAGGTATTTGAGTTCCTCACTTTCAAAACTCTCAGGATTGTACCACTCCAGATTCTAGTCAACGAAGTAATAGTTCTGATTTAGGAGTTTGTTGTTATGGGAGTCCGTTCTGTATTCCTATAGAGACTGATTAGGATTACTCTTGAAGGTTATGACTGTATTTCATTGTTGTGAGGTTTAAATACAACCTTTTGAATTGAGTTATATGCACCTATGACTATTGGCCCGATTTCGATATGTAAGGTTTTCCTATCGTGGCACATGAATTTTCTTTTCTTGTGCACTTGTAATGGATAGTATTTTCAAAGTAATCAAAGTTGATAATGATTTAATCCAGGCATAGAGTGATTTTATATCTTCTATTATTTTTCATTAAGATGTGGTATTAGAAATATTGTTATGAAAGAATTACTTTCTGGTTATGCACTTTATGCTATCGAACTGTTAATTTCTTTGGGTAGTCGTTGACTGTTTAAAAGGGAAATAAAATTCTGAATCGGTCTGGGACCTTCCATGGTTATATATATATATATATATATATATATATATATATATCTTTGTTTATGCATATATATAATGCCTATATGATATATTCATTCTACACTTTATTCGTTACACAGACTATTATGCATAACTAATTGGTGTCATTTATATTAACTATAGTACTATATACATATGTGTATAAGAATAATCATTTTCTATTACAGTTCATCATGCTAATTTTTAGTAAGTTTGTACAGACCGATTTCCTCGCTGTTATATATCTCGTGTATTAAATCTATAACAACAATAACTGTAGCATAAATTCCAACATCATGCTTACTTCCAGAATTATCTTTATATAGTAAGTACAATGAAACTATAAGGAGTTCTTCTATTTATTATTTCACTCCAGCAGTATAATTCTATAGAACAATCTACTCAGAGTTAACAGGGTGGCCGATAGAGATATGACTATTTATACATGTATAAGATTAATTCCCATATTGATTTTTGATTTTGTTTAGCAGTTACACAGTCTGTAAATCTCTATAAGACTGAATATCTAGTTGTATAGGAGTCACCTACCAGTAGGAAAGTCTAGTATAGTAGTTGAAATGACCATCTAATTGGCACATATATCTCTTCTAATTTATCCATGTTTGAAATTCGTTTCCAGCCAAAATGTACAGAAGGTTATACTAAGGTCCACATTTAATACTGTAGAGAATTATCCTACAGTTAAATCATTCAAACAGAATTTAATTTCAAACAGTGTAATGCATACAGATTAACAAATGCACACTACAAATCAAAATTTTGCATAACATTTAGCCAGAGAAGGAGTAAGTAAACATATCTGAACGGTTACTAAACAACAAATGGAACAACTAAGTTCCTCCCAACCTTAGGACAGAATAGCCAATTTACTTGTCCCGTCCACGCCCTAGCTTGACCATGAGTCCATGAGGGCGAATTCCAGAACTCCTCCTCAACAACAGTTCTTTAGTCTCAACAACTTCTCCTTGCCTCACACTCAGAATTCAATGTTCATAACAACAAGAGATCAATCCTCTTTCCCCCCAGCATACTAGGCAGCGTCCTGCCTCCTCCCATATGCTATATATCCAAAAGAAAAATGCCTAGGTCTTTTTCCCCTTGGGAATTTTCGCAACTTTCCAAATACCTAATTTTCAGGGGCTACCAATGGCCAAATTCCTAATTTTCCACTTGTAATAATCAACACTGAGGTAGTTCCAACATGTTCCCCACTCATGGAGTCATGGTCAATTGATTTTAACCTGGCTATTCCATTTGTCTATCCGTAATAAATATAAAATATCTTGTTCCATACAAGTGTCATAGTCAAGTAGTTAGTTGGGTCGAATCAGATCTCTGCCCAACAATCATAATCATTAATTACAATTAACTAAATTTGAAATTGGAAATTTCCATAAATGACAAAAATTTTCCAAATTCAAATTTACCAAAAATGAAATTAATTTCCCACGAAATTTCAGACTTAAAAAATAAATTTATTTTGGGGATGTTACACCCGGAGTCATGTAGCAGCCTAACATCTTATGGCTTACGTGTCGCAAAGTTCCACGTGTCTTTTTCTACATGGATACCACATGTCCTACATGTTGCTTGCCACGTGTCTGCAACAGTTTCCATCTGTCTCTGCTACTTCGGGATTCTCATTCTCTCACGGTCCCTCCATACCTGTGCATTTATTCTCATTCCAACCTGACAGGGACTATGCTGCCATGCAACACTTTTTATAGATGTATTTAGATTTGTGATTTTTTTAATGATTTATGGTGAAAAATTTTCCAAGTAAAATAAATTATAGATGGAAATTTGTATAGATTATGTATTGAAATTTTTATTGTAGGTATTTTTTATTATAAATAATTTAGGTTAAAAAGTTTTTCATTGATTTTTAAAGGATTTAGCTTTTATTTTTTAAACAAATTCAATATTATTTTTTTTATAAGTATATAAATTTATTTTTTTATAAAACTATATTTTTTCCCAACAAAATAAAGTTCTTTCAATTTTTTATTAATAAATTAAAACTATAAATTTTTTTATCAAATTTGAAAAAAACTAAATTTCCTTACTTAAGTAATTTACTTCTACAACTATTTTATTTAAAAAACCTAATTTACTTATACAAGTTTATTATTTAAAAAACCTAAACTCTCAATCAATTCTACCTAAATAAATATACAAAGAAAATTATTCTCTTTCAAACCTAGTTAAAGTCCCAAGTTAAAAATTGACATAAAAAAATTTCAATTCTATTTAAAACTTAAATAAAGTAAACTTATTGTAATAAAGATAATCATATTGGCGTTGGCTATTTTCAGAAGGTTTTAGGTATGTCATTTAAATTTGGCATTGGCTAAACGTTTTATCTTTTGGTTTTTTTGAAGACGATGTAAATTTGGAAAAAATCGTTATTTTTTGTTGTTTAAATTACACTTATGAATGCATAAATGGATTAATTGTGCTGAAAACCCATGGGACACTCTGATTATACAAACTTAGCCACTCAAATCTACAGATTTGACCATTCCTCACCGCTTTTCAGGAAAAATCAGACGAAAAAAAGCATCGAAAAATATCCAAAAAGTAAAACATTTAGACTAGAATTTTAAATTTAATAACACCTATAAATAATATATTTACATGTTATAAAGAGCTTCTATCATCATTTTAGTTGACTCAACGTTATCATTAACTCTCATTAACTCTCAAAACGTCATTGACAAGGATTGTCTAACGATGAGATGGATTCAAGTAATTATAGGAAAAAGAGGAAAAAACACTCCAAATGTTCCCTAAATGAGGAATTTAGAAAGGTAAAACCTCTCATATTTGATGGAGTCAAAAGGGTGAAGACGCATAGGAAAAATAGAAAAAAACACTCCAAAAGTTCCCTAAATGAGGAATTTAGAAAGGCAAAACCTCTCGTATTTGATGGAGTCAAGAAGGGTGAAGATGCACAGGTGTGACTACTAGGGATGAATAAGTATTTTCAAGTATACAATTATTCATGAAACATGAAAATAAAAAAGGTTACCTTTAATTTAATTGGAGGGGGTTTCCATCTGGTGGGAAGACCTTAAGAATGTAAAAAGGATCAATGAAAAGAACCTAACCTGGAAGAACTTCAAGAAATATTTTAGGAAGGCATATATGTCAAAGAGATATTATGATGACAAGATCAGAGAGTTCTGGGAACACATGTTGGAACAACTCACCATGGATTAATATGTCAAAAGGTTCATAGAACTGTTGAGATATGTCCCATACATCAAGGATGAGAAGGTAAAGATACAATGTTTTCTCAGTGGATGGCCACAACCCTTTCGGGATAGAATTGAATTTTATGAACCCAAGGCACTTGATGACACCATCCGAGAGGCTAAGTATTGTTATAAGAAATCAAAGTATAGGTAGGAGCCTCGCTAGGATTGGAAAAGGAAGGATATGACTGGTTTTAAGAAAAGGGTATTTAAGCCAACCTGGTATAAGAATCCAAGAAAGAGTGCCCGACCTAGTTACCCCACTAAAAGCATTCATTAGAAAAAAATTCTTACTCAAAGTGGGAATAATCCAACAGAACCCAAAAAGGAGAAAGTAGAAGATCAAAATAAATTACCACTAAAATGTTGGGGTTGTGAAGAAGCACACTTATTAAGAGATTGCCCTTATAGGTAGAATGATAACATGAGAATTTGCAATTTCTAGGAGGCTACTATTGTTGATGATGTAGTCAAAAGTGTACCTCATATATATGTAGCCGTCAAGAATCGACATACAGACCAACAAGTCTCAATGGTGGAGATAGAGTGTATAATTGTCATCCGCTCTATTTCAATTTTAATTGACCCTAGTTCTAACCTTAGTTATATTGCACCCCAAGTTGTTGAAGCATGTGTTTTACATAAAAGAAAGAATGCAAAGTCATGGTTGGTTCAGCCAACTACAAGAATCAAGATGAAAGTGACTGAGGAAATAGAAGCATGCAAGTTTGATGCAGGATCATCGCCCAAGACAAGCGAGCCAGCATGGAAAGCAACGGACAACTGGACAAGTCCAGCCGAAACTTTTTGAAATCCATACAAGAGGATGCGCCAATGTATAAATGAATCCTTTATGAAGGAGCGCCTTTTGTATATTGTATCAGACCTCGAGCCTTACGCTCTTGTCTAAAATAGATAAGGAGGCATTTAATCTAGTTAATGCAGGTAGGTAGGATTTATTTCTAGATTAGACAGTTTTTGATGGAAGGAGGAAAAACGGATATAGACACCCTCATTGTATCTTTGTAACATTATTGGTAATCAAGCATTTAGAAGAAGAGCAGAGTAAGCAGAGAATTGTGTAGAGAACATCCATGTACAGATATTGAATTAATAGAAGAAAGCTTTGATTCAAATCCATGGTGATGTGTCTATTCTTTGTGTGTTGATGTTATGCTCATGAATGTTTGTTTTCTGTTATGCATTTTCTTTGTATATGCTGTGCATGTGATTTCATGTTTTGAAACTGAAGTCTGAATAGGAGATGGAATGAGTTTCAATTGTTTCTCTATCTGAGTCAGGAGATTCCTGCAAGGTGTGCTGCAAGGAGTGCGTTGATGAAGGCTCAATAGTTGAACTTTTGTTCTCGTTCACCCAGAAGTGTATTTGGGTTGTCAAAGCCGTGCAAGGGGTGCGCAGGCTGAAGAGGAAGTCTCAGTTGTAAATCTGAGCAAAGGAAATCGAAGACTGTTGTTGCAAAAAGTGCGCAGAGTCGGAAGGATTCAACACCTGAGAAGTCGTTGAACGTCGAGCGCGAGGAGTGCGCACGAACCCATCTGAAGTAATCAGAGTGGAAAATTTTAGGAGGGTTAGCACCTTTGAAATATTGTTGAAAGAGAACACAAGAGGTTTGATCGAAGAAGGATTAAGCAGGGCTTGCAGGCACGGGCTTGAAGAGCGAGTCTTGAGAAGAAACACTTAGCCATTTCCAAGCAATCTCCAAGGAGAAAGGAATTAACGGTCAGGATTCGCGAAAGAAACCAGCGAAGTCCTGATAATCGTTAGATCTCAGGAGAGTTGCGTTGGGTTTAAGCCTTAGCGTGCAGAGAAGGAGCCAGGGTTCATCGGAGATTCGGCTCATCAGAGGATTGGGACTCCGGAGATAGGAGTCTTGTGTGTTGAAATCCCGATTAGCGATTTTTCGACACGAGTAGAGCTGTTGATCCGAGACAAAGGGAGCCGTTGGATCTGTGCGTGACCTCGCGTATCGGGTAATTGTGAGTTGAAGTCTCAAGTTGGCACAACAAATATCGCGATATCGCGAGGGGCGATATCCCGATAGGCTCAGAACCGTCGATCATGTGAGACGTGTGTCAGGAGATCCTGAGGAGTCGGGGATCGGAGAATCGGGGTTTGCAATAGCATAAGAAACTTGCAGCTTGAAGTCGCGAAGTGCGATATCCCGATGAAGGGGTTGCGTGGACCACCGATAGATCTAGTGGAAGACCGGTGGCATGCTTTATCGGAATTCGAGAAAAGGTAAGTCCCAAATCTTTGGGCATCAGGATTCGCGATCCCGCGAACTCTGAATTTCCAATAGAAGGACAGCAGGTGGAGGAATTAAGTCCACACGTGTATCGGGGAATCGACCCATCAGGGTTCGAAGTTTGGAAATTCAGATCGTTGACATCGCGAGCAGCGATTTCCCGACTTCTACTAGAGTGTGGGTCCCGGAAGGCAGAATAGAGGACAGGTGGCATCAGGGATCAGGAATCGGGGACATTAGAGGTAAGTAATTTACGACCTCATAAATTCCGATTTCCCGACGGGTAAAATCCCGACAAGAACAAGGAAAGCCTTGAAAAATACTCATCGGGTTTCGGGATTTTGTGAGACCCGGATCTGTGCTTTCAGGACTTGCGATACAGCGAGGTCTGATATCCCGATAAGCAAAGGGAGATCATCAGGAGAGCATCCTGTGGGTGCAGAAAAGTCCTGATAAGGGATTTGAAGAAGCAATTTAGCTCTTCGGGCCAGGGAAAAAGAAGGTCCTGGTGGGAGTGGACGTGCCCTGGGTGGCGCATTTGCATCAAGTGGTATCAGAGAAAGGATTTGACTCTTTGTTTTCTATAGTAGAGAGAGAGATAGAATTCACCATGCCGCCCAGAAGAGAAAGACAGTCACTTGACCCAGAAGACATGGAGGTGAGAAGAAGAGGTAGGCCGGCAGGAAATCCGGAACTGGAAAGGCAAATGAGAGATCTTCGAGCGAGATTAGAAGATATGGAAGCAGTGCAAAGACGCACAGCCAATGCTGGAGATCTGAGTGACTCTGAAGGCGAGGTTTAGGTTGAACAACAAGGAGAAGTTGCAGCTGAAGATGCAGCCAATGAGCGATTGATTAAAGCTATCGCCCGGATGAGTTCAAAGACAAAAATGGACATTCCAGCTTATGAAGGAAGTCTGGATGCAGAAGAGCTGTTAGATTGGATTAGGGCTCTTGACACCTACTTCGATTATGAGGATATCGAAGAGGATAAAAAGGTTAGGCATGCTGTCACAAAGTTGAAGGGACATGCAGCATTATGGTGGGACGAGCTTCAAGCAGATAGACGTTCCAAAGGCAAGAAAAAGATCAAAAGCTGGGATCGAATGATTGCAAATATGAAGGCAAAGTTCATCCCAAGGGACTACCAAATTAATCTGTTCAGGAGGATGAATAACTTGAGACAGAAACTGATGACAGTCAAAGAATACACTGAGGAATTCTATCGACTGAACATCAGAGCAGGTCATCGGGAGAGTGATGATGAGAAGGTTGCTAGATATCTGAATGGTCTGAGATATGACATTCATGATGAATTGAGCATGGTAACCATCCGAACTGTAGAGGATGCTTATCAGGTGGCCCTGAAAGCAGAAGAGAAGCTGAGCCATAAGCAAGGACAATGAGGGCGAGGCAGAAGTCAGCCCAGAGGCAAGGCAGTTTCCCAGGATAAATATCAGAATCCCAAGGAGGAATGGAAGAGACCTCAGGGTAAGGTTGAAAGAGGTGGAACCTCACAGCGAGGACATCAATATGCTAAGCAGAGGGGACAGCGTAATGAGCAAAGAGGAGATTATGCTAACACAAATACTTTTCCTCGTACCAGAGGTAGAGGAAGAGGCCGAGGTGGAGTCATCACATGCTTCACATGTGGAAAGGATGGGAACAAGGGAGTTGACTGTACAGATAGAAAGAGGGATGGAGGAGAAGCTCACATCGTCGAAGCACAGAGGCGAGATGTTGAAGCTGAAGATGCAAAAGACGAAAGGTCGTTGATGATGCATAAGGTCCTCTTAACACCCGAGAAGGAGGTGGAGGATGCAACTCAGAGAAACAGGCTTTTCAGAACCACATGCAAGACCAGAGACAGGAAATGAAAGGTTATTGTGGACAGCGGAAGCACAGACAATCTCGTTTCAACCGAGATGGTGGAGAAGCTAGAGCTGGAGACAACTGATCACCCGAGTCCATATAAGGTCTCATGGATACAGAAGGGACATCAGGTGAGTGTCACTAAACAGTGCTTATTTGACATCAAGATAGGAGGGTACAATGATAAAATTCTTTGTGATGTTATCCTTATGGATGTATGTCATTTATTGCTAGGCAGACCATGGCAATATGACAGGAACGTAGTTCATGATGGGAATATGAATACGTATACTCTGGAGAAGAATGGGAGGACGCATATGTTACTTCCAATTAAAGACAAAGAGGTAAAACCAGAACCGAGGAATACTGTACTTCTCATGAGTGGGAAGGAACTTCTGGCGGAAGTAAAGAAGAAGGAAGATCCACAATTCTTTGTGGTCAGGAAACCAAGAGTTGTCTTGACCAGCACAAGAGTGGATGATTTGTCGGAAGAAATTCAGGAACTGCTGGAAGAGTTCGCTGACATTGTGGTGGACGAATTACCTCATTCGTTGCCAACAATGAGGAGTGTGAGTCATCACATTGATCTCATACCAGGAGCCATTTTGTCAAATAAATCTACGTACAGATTGACACCACAGGAAAATGAGGAGGTCAAGAAGCAGGTCCAGTAGTTAATGGACAAAGGATTGGTCAGGGAAAGCTTGAGTCTGTGTGTTGTTCCAACAGTTCTTAGTCCGAAGAAAGATGGAGGTTGGAGAATGTGTATCGACTCAAGAGCGATCAACAAAATTACCATCAGGTACAGATTTCCACTGCTGAGAATGGATGATCTGATGGATTGCCCGAGCGGGGCAAATTATTTTTCAAAGATTGATTTGAAGAGCGGATATCACCAGATTCACATGAGAGAAGGCGATGAATGGAAAACAACATTCAAGACAAACGAAGGTTTGTATGAATGGCTAGTCATGACGTTTGGCTTGACAAATGCACCAAGTACATTCATGAGACTGATGAATGAAGTCCTGAGGGAATTCATCAGGAAATTTGTAGTCGTATATCTGGATGATATATTGGTCTTCAGTAAGACAAAGGCTGAACATTTGAAGCATTTGGCCATTGTGATGAGAAAACTACAGCAGGAGAAGCTATTGATTAATATAAAGAAGTCCTCATTCATGAAGACAGAGCTCATTTACTTGGGTTTTGTTATTTCAGCGAATGAGTTGAAGATGGATACGAACAAGGTGGAAGTAATTAAGAATTGGCCATCACCGAGAAATATTTTCGAGGTGAGGAGTTTCCATGGTTTAGCTAGTTTCTACCGAAAGTTCATCAGAAATTTCAGTGGAATTAGCGCAGCGATGATGGACATAGTCAAGAAAATACATAAATCTTTTCATTGGACTAAAGAGGTAGAGAAGAGATTCAATCTTTTGAAGCGAAAGATCACATAACAGTCGGTTTTAGTGTTGCCAGATTTTACGAAAGTGTTCCAGGTGAAATGTGATGCAAGTGGCTTTGCCATAGGAGCGGTCTTGAGTCAAGAGGACAGACCAATTACATATTTCAACGAGAAGCTGGATGAGGCAAAAGTGAAGTACTCCACGTATGATAAAGAATTTTATGCTATCATACAGGTGCTGAAGAAGTGGAGGCATTACTTGATCCCAAAGGAATTTGTATTATACAGTGATAATCATGCATTGCAGTTTGTGACTTAACAGGAGAAGTTGAATCAGAAACATGCAAAATGGGTAGAGTATATGCAGAATTTTACATTTGTAATTAAACACATTTCAGGTACTGCTAACAAAGTGGTTGATGCTTTGAGCAGGAAATGTTTGTTGTTGCAGGAGTTCAGAGTCAAAACCTTGGGTTTTGAAAATCTTAAAGACATGTATGCAGGTGATGCAGATTTTGCAGAGGCATATGAGGCAACTGAGAATCTAGTTCTCAGGGATCGAAGTCCTTGGATAGGTTATATGATCCAGGATGGATTGTTGTTCAGAGGGAATCAGCTATGTATTCCGAATTGCTCCATGAGGGAGAATCTGTTAAAAGAAAAACACAGTGGAGGCTTGGCAGGGCATTTTGGCCACGATAAAACGCTTGCAAAGCTGAGCGAAGCATACTTTTGTCCAGGGATGCGGTCAGAAGTTAAGAAGTTTGTTGACATATGTAAAATTTTCCAGCATTCAAAGGGCAGGAAGCAAAATGCGGGATTTTACCAGTCATTACCCATACCCGAGAGGCTGTGGGATGAAATCAGCATGGATTTCGTACTGGGATTACCGAGGACGCAAAGAGGACATGATTATATCTTTGTGGTGGTGGACAGGTTTTCTAAAATGGCACACTTTATCCCATGTCAGAAGACCAGCGATGCGACTCATATTGCCAATTTGTTTTTCAAGGAGATTGTTAGACTTCATGGTTTACCCAGAAGCATAGTATCGGATAGGGATACGAAATTCATTGGACATTTCTGGAGGACACTCTCGAAGAAGATGGGAACTAACTTGATGTTTATCTCTTCCTATCATCCTCAGACAGATGGGAAAACATAGGTGGTAAATAGAAGCCTAGGGGATTTATTAAGAATCTTGGTGACAGAGCACCACAGCAGTTGGGACAATGTGTTGCCATAGGCGGAGTTTGCTTACAATGATTCAGTGAACAGAAGCACAGGCAAAATTCCATTTGAGATTGTATATGGCAGGCATCCAAGAGGAATATCTGAACTGAGGGACTCAGAGCAGATAATGACTAAAAGTGCAAGCGCTGAAGAATTCGCAGAGGCGATGGAAGAACTTCACAGTAGGGTAAAGGAGCGATTGCTGGAATCGAACCAGGAATATAAGTGCAGAGCGGATCAGCATCGAAGACAACTTCAGTTCGAAGTTGATGATCTAGTTCTGGCACATCTAAGGAAAGAAAGGTTCCCAAGGGGAACATACAATAAGCTGAAAATAAAGAAAATTGGGCCATGCAGAGTCCTAAAGAAACTGGGAGAAAATGCTTATGAGATTGAATTGTCAGATGACATCGGAATATCTCCGACATTCAATGTCTCAGAATTATATCCATATAAGGCTGAGGAAGCAGGAGCTGGAAGTGATGAAAAGCCATAAATCCAGTGGCAGAAGCAAATGCCGATAGCAGAGAAGCCACAGACGGAGCGCATACTTGACAAAAGGGTGAGCAAAAAGACCAGACGGAAGCAATACTATGAGTATCTGGTCAAATGGAAGAACCACCCAGTGGAAGATGCCAGCTGGGAGACAGAAGTAGAAATTCAAAAGCATGGACAGACCGTGCAGGAGCTCATGGACAGGATCCCATGAAAGTTTTCAAGCCGAGGAGTATGATGCAGTAGCATCGCCCAAGACAAGAGAGCCAGCATGGAAAGCAACGGACAACTGGACAAGTCCAGCCGAAACTTTTTGAAATTCATACAAGCGGATGCGCCAATGTATAAATGAATCCTTTATGAAGGAGCGCCTTTTTTATATTGTATCATACCTTGAGCCTTACGCTCTTGTCTGAAATAGATAAGGAGGCATTTAATCTAGTTAATGTAGGTAGGTAGGATTTATTTCTAGATTAGACAGTTTTTTATGGAAGGAGGGAAAACGGATATAGACACCCTCATTGTATCTTTGTAACATTATTGGTAATAAAGAATTCAGAAGAAGAGCAGAGTAAGCAGAGAATTGTGTAGAGAACATCCATGTACAGATATTGAATTAATAGAAGAAAGCTTTGATTCAAATCCATGGTGATGTGTCTATTCTCTGTGTGTTGATGTTATGCTCATGAATGTTTGTTTTCTGTTATGCATTTGCTTTGTATATGCTGTGCATGTGATTTCATGTTTTGAAACTGAAGTCTGAATAGGATATGGAATGAGTTTCAATTGTTTCTCTATCTGAGTCAGGAGATTCCTGCAAGGTGTGCAGTTGAATTCATCCGCAAGGAGTGCGTTGATGAAGGCTCAGTAGTTGAAATTTTGTTCTCGTTCACCCAGAAGTGGATTTGGGTTGTCAAAGCCATGCAAGGGGTGCGCAGGCTGAAGAGGAAGTCTCAGTTGTAAATCTGAGCAAAGGAAATCGAAGACTGTTGCTGCAGAAAGTGCGCAGAGTCGGAAGGATTCAACACCTGAGAAGTCGTTGAACGTCGAGCGCGAGAAGTGCGCACGAACCCATCTGAAGTAATCAGAGTGGAAAATTTCAGGAGGGTTAGCACCTTTGAAATATTGTTGAAAGAGAACACAGGAGGTTTGATCGAAGAAGGATTAAGCAGGGCTTGCAGGCACGGGCTTGGAGAGCGAGTCTTGAGAAGAAACACTTATCCATTTCCAAGCAATCTCCAAGGAGAAAGGAATTAATGGTCAGGATTCGTGAAAGAAACCAACGAAGTCCCAAGAACTGTTAGATCTCAGGAGAGTTGTGCTGGGTTTAATCCTTAGTGTACAGAGAAGGAGCCAGGGTTCATCGGAGATTGAGCTCATCGGAGGATCAGGACTCCGGAGAAAGGAGTCTTGTGTGTTGAAATCCCAATTAGCGATTTTTCGACGCAAGCAGAGCCATTGATTCGAGACAAAGGGAGTCATTGGATCTGCGCGTGACCTTGCGTATCGGGTAATCGTGAGTTGAAGTCTCAAGTTGGCGCAACAAATATTGCGATATCGCGAGGGGCGATATCCCGATAGGCTCAGAACCGTCGATTGTGTGAGACGCGTGTCAGGAGATTCCGAGGAGTCGGGGATCGGAGAATCGGGGTTTGCAATAGCATAAGAAACTTGCAGCTTGAAGTCGCGAAGTGCGATATCCCGACGGAGGGGTTGCGTGGACCACTGATAGAGCTAGTGGAAGACCGGTGGCGTGCTTTATCGGAATTCGGGAAAAGTTAAGTCCCAAATCTTTGGGCATCAGGATTCGCGATCCCGCGAACTCCGAATTTCCGATAGAAGGACAGCAGGTGGAGGAATTAAGTCCACATGTGTATCAGAGAATCGGCCCATCGGGGTTCGGAGTTTGGAAATTCAGATCATTGACATCGTGAGCAGCGATTTCCCGACTTCTACTAGAGCGTGGGTCCCGAAAGGCAGAATAGAGGACAGGTGGCATCGGGGATCGGGAATCGGGGACATTAGAGGTAAGTAATTTATGACCTCGTAAATTCTGATTTCCCGATGGGTAAAATCCCGACAAGAACAAGGAAAGCCTTGAAAAATACTCATCGGGTTTCGGGATTTTGTGAGACCCAGATCTGTGCTTTCAGGACTCGCAATACAGCGAGGTCCGATCTCCCGATAAGCAAAGGGAGATCATCAGGAGAGCATCCTGTGGGTGCAGAAAAGTCCCGATAAGGGATTTGAAGAAGCAATTTAGCTCTTCGGGCCAGGGAAAAAGAAGGTCCTGGTGGGAGTGGACGTGCCCTGGGTGGCGCATTTGCGTCAAAGTTTGAGATGGATGGATTGCACACCCAAGAAGTACTAAATATACTACCATTAGGGCCATATGACATGTTGATCGGTATGGACTGGTTGGCACCTCATAAATTGAAAATGGATTGTTTCAACAAGACCTTGGAATGTGACGATGACAAAAGAAATAAAAGGATCTTACAAGGCATCCAAAAACCTGTGTTAGTAAGGAAAATTTCAGCATTATAACTTAAAAGACATTGAATAAAAGGATGATCATTATATGTTATACATGTGATCGATTCACAAAATAAAATTAGTTGATAATTGAAGACCATCCAATGTTACATGATTATAGAGATATGTTCCCTGAGGAAATACCAAGACTGCCTCCCAAAAGAGATATTGATTTTTCTATAGAGCTTGTGCCAAGACCAGTACATGTTTCTATAGTACCTTACAGAATGAGCACACCAGAATTGGTGAAGTTGAAAATTCAATTGAAGGAAATGTTATACAAGGGATATATCAAACCTAGTGTGTCCCTGTGGGGAGCACTAGTTTTGTTTGTCAAGAAGAAGGATGCTACCCTCAAATTATACATTGATTATAGACAATTGAACAAGAGAAACATCAAGAATAAATATCCATTGCCCATGATCAATGATCTTTTTGATCAATTGAGAGGAGCCAAAATGTTCTCTAATATATATTTGAGATCTCGATATCATCATGTCAAGATCAAGGATGAGGAAATTTATAAAATTTCCTTTAGAATAAGGTATGGACCCTATGAGTTTGTAGTGATGCCCTTTGGGCTTACCAAAGAACCAGTTACATTTGTGTACCTGATGAATAACATTCTTAGTAAGTAAGTACCTGGATAAGTTTGTTCTAGTTTTTATTGATGATATCTTGATCTACTCAAATACTAAGAAAAATCATGAGGAGCACCTTGGGCTAATACTAGGGAAAAATTTATAGGCTATATATCGCCTATGGGCTAATTTTCCATGCTTTTTCAAACAAAAAAAAATTACCAATTTCCATTTTTTCTAAAAGTGATTCGACCAAATTCTATAGAATAAAGTTATTTTACCTTAAAAATAGCCCAAATTTTATAGAAAATATATAAAATCCTTAGAAATTTGAATATTTTTACAAAAATATCACCAAACATTTTATACTTTGCATATTAAGGACTAGTAAGATTCACCAATTTTTCCATAATCTGAGATAAATTTCCATCCTTAAAATTATCCTTGCCTAATACTACAATTATTGAGAGAGGACTAGTTGTATGTTAAGTACGACAAATGTGATTTCTTTCAGAGACAAATTCATTACTTGGGTCATGTGATCTTGGAGGAAGGGGTTGTGATAGAACCCAAGAATATTAAGGAAATCATGGATTGGTCTACTCCTCGAAAAGTATATGAAGTGAGATAATTTATGAGATTGGTTGGACATTAAAGAAGGTTTATCCAAGGATTTTCAAAAATTGGCCATCTTATCACTTAATTACAAAGAAAATGAGTGAAATTTGTATGATTACCAGACTGTGAAGCAAGTTTCTAGTAGCTGAAAAATCTTCTAACAAATGCACATGTCTTAAAGATTGCAGATCCAAAAAAAGACTTCATGGTTTGTATAGACACTTGCAAGGAAGGGATTGGTGGATTCCTCATGCAAGGAGGGCATGTAATCAGTTTTGAATCTAGGAAACTAAATGAGCATGAACAACGTTATGTTACTCATGATCTAGAGCTTGCAACTATTGTGCATGCCTTGAAAATGTGGAGAAAATATTTGCTTGGGAGGAGGTTTGCGTTAATGACATATCATAATAGGTTAAAGTACTTATTTGATCAGCCTCTCTTAAATTTTAGACAAGCTAGGTGTATGGCTCTCATTAGTGAATTTGATTTTGAAATTCGACATATTAAGGGAAAAAAAATTGAGTGGCATATGTACTCAGTCGAACGATGGAAACAATACATCTAATAGTAGCTAGTGTATGTGAGTCTGATATAAAACATAGGATCAAAAATTCCCTACAAAATGATGAACATTTCAATCTAATAAAGGAAAGGTTAGAGCAAGAGCCAAAAGGGTAGAGGTGTGAAAGATATCAACTCGTGAATGATGGATTGTTGACATACATAAAGATAATGTATATACCTAATTCATTTGAACTAAAGGATCTCATAATGAATTAATTCCATAAGATACCTTATGTAGGTCACCTAGGTTATTAAAAAATTATAACATCAATGAAGAAATTTTATTACTAGCCAAGGATGAACAAGGATATTGCATAATATGTTACTAGATGCCTAGAGTGCCAGCAGGTCAAGATTGAGTATAACCATCCCATAGGATCGTTGTAACCAATGCAGAATATAGAATGGAAGTGGAAAGTCATATCTATGGACTTCATCACAAGATTTCCAAGAATGGCCAAACAACATGATGCAATTATAATCGTGGTGGATAAGTTGAACAAGGAAGCTCATTTCACTCCGGTGAAATCCACCTATAAAGAAATAGACATTGCAAATGTTTTCATGAAATATATTTTCAGATTGCATGGCATGCCTAAGATGATCATATTATATCGAGATGCCAAATTTACTTTAAATTTTTGGAAATGATTATTTGTAGGCCTTGGGACACAATTTGCTTTCAGCATTGCTTAACATCCTCAAAAACATGGGCAAACAAAGTGTTGGAGGACATGTTAAGAATTTATGTTATGCACTAACCTAGGAAGTGGGAAGATTACTTACCCCTAGTGGAGTTTGGATATAATAATGGCTATCAAGATTCACTGAAAAAGAGTACATTTGATGCCTTATATGGCAAGAAGTGTAGTCTCCCAATTGGCTGGAATAATTCAAAGGACATGATTACATTTGGACTTGACATGCTGAAGGAAATGGAATAGGAAGTGGACAAGATCAAATAGGATTTGAAGGTGACTCGGGACAGACAAAAGATCTATGCTAACCAAAATCAAATTGAGCATAAATATAGTCATTAGAAATCTCTTGTGGAGCAGAATCAATCTACAAGCTTAGAATTAAAGTTAGAGTGATGGTTGAGAAGAGAAATTTTGAACATCCCGCCAACCTAATGAAGCTTGGGGGGTAGGGTGTGTTACAAGTGGTATTAGAGTAGTAGTTTAAACACTAGACCTGAATGGGATAAAGATCAATCATGAAGATGTATTTTCCAAAGGCTATGATGAGCCTATTGAAAAGTTTCTACATTACAATGTTACATAGCAAATGCACAAGCTTCTTGAAAAGAAATACTACAAATTCGTTTTAGAAATTCACAACAGAAATTTGTTTCTTTTACCTTGGGTGAACTAGAATGATAATTCCTATAGGAAATGTAATTATGCTAATGATCACTAACAACATATTTTGAGTGTGAATGACAATGGGAACATAGTCCTAAATTTGGGACTATTGTAGTTCAATGGGAACCTTATAAATGCCAACTAATTGTGTGCCTTTCAATTATATGATTAGATAAAAGTGGTATGTTGTTTTAACACTTAGAAGACACAATGAAGTGAAGAAAGTGACAATAGTAAAATGGTATAGTGCATTATGTAAGATACCTCACATATCATAGATGAGGAATCAAATGAGTGGAAGAAGATACAATTGGCATAGATGATGAGAAGTTTGAAGACTGAGCTTCAAAGCTACATAGATGATAATGAGAATCTCATTAAATCCCAAGAGAAATAGACGAAACTGAATGCAGTATTACTGTAAAAGCCTGACTAATATAGAAAATCATTTGCAACAAGGGCCATCTTCTAGCAATGCAGGGAGATATTACTTCGAGAAGATGAAAATTCCATCAAAAATACAAAATCACAAGCCAACATTCACTAACACGGGAAAACGTTCTCCAAAGAAAAGGAATAGGTGTAACAACCCTAGTTAAATGATTGCTTAAGGTTTATCAAGTATAATTAATTAAATAATTAACTGTCCTAATATATTTTAGTTAAACAATGATTATTTATTAATAATATTAATTAATTAATTAAATATTTATTAATTGTTTATATCTGTTGATTGATTAATTAATTAATTAATTAATTAACTCATTAAAGGTTTGGGTAATGAATTAAAAGCTTAATAATTTTTATTTATTTATTAGAAAATGTAACGTATGAAGGATAAGGCATTAAATGGGTGGATAGGGTATTGAATGGAGGGATAAGGTATTAAATGGAGGGATAAGGTGGGTGGCATTAAATGAAGCAGGAGGCGGTGAATGGGGGAAGGATATGAGGGGGCAGAGGCATTCAGGAGAGGGACCTTTTTTGAAATTTGGGGGAAGAAAGCAACATTTGGAGATTAGGGACTATAAGTGTTTGCTGGTTTGATATTTTTCTGGTTTGGAGTTTGGGTGGACCGTTACAGGGGTGCACCAGGTTGCTGGGAGTTTTGGGCTCGAGGGCCAGGAATCCTCATGGAATCCTGTAGCTAGGAAGCCAGGTAGGCTATGTTCCTAGCTGGCAGGGAGGAAGATTCGGTTTTGGGCAGGGTTTGGGTAGAGTTTGGGCAGAGCAACAGCGAGGACAGACAAAATTTGGAGAAATGGCATCAGACAGAGGTATGTATTTTCATATATTTTCATGATTATGGGATGGTTATGTGATTTATTTTCATGTTGTTAATACATTTAATTTATGCTAAATAATCAATGATTATAAGTTAGTAATGAAATTGTACAGCATATAATTTTCTTTATTCTTTATTTTAGCGTGTGTTTTATAAGGCTCTGTGGGGACAGAGGCCCTACAATAGGGATGCCAAGAAGGACCCAACTAGTAAGAAATTTTCAACAGAATCCTCTGGTTAGAGGACTACTACCTCTAAAGGATTTTCCAACGATGATACCAATTCAAGAACTTATAGGAAAAAGAGGAAGAAACACTCCATAAGTTCCCTAATTGAATAATTTAGAAAGGAAAAACCACCCACATTTGATAGAGGAGTCAAGAAAGGTGAAGAATCATAGGCATTGTTACTAGGACTCAAGAAGTATTTCCAAGTAGACAATTACTCAGGAAACATAAAAGAAAGAGTGTCCACCTTTAATTTATTTGGAGGTGATTCCATCTGGTGGGATGACCTTAAGAATGTAAAAGGGGTCAATGAAAATAATCTTACCTAGAATCAGTTTGAAAAATATTTCAGGAAGGCATATCTTTCAAAGATATATTATGATGGAAATATCAGAAAGTTCCATGAACACAAGTTAGGACAACTCACCATGGATGAATTTTCAAAAGGTATTGTTGAGGTATGTTCATACATCAAAGATGAAAAATTAAATATACAATGATTTCTCAGTGGATTGCCACAATCCTTTCAGGATATAATTGAATTTGATGAAACAAAGACACTTGATGACATCATCTAAGAGGCTAAGTATTGTTATGCGCAATAAAATTATAGGTAGGAGCCTAGCAAGGATTGGAAAAGGAATGATAATATTGGATTTAGGAAGAAGAGATTTAACCCATCCCAATATAAGAATCCAATAAAGAGTTCCCAACCTAGTTACCCCACTAAAAGCATGCATCAACAAACCTTTCCTACTCAAAATGGGAATAAGCCAACAGAACCCACAAAGGAGAAAGCAAAAGATCAAAAGAAAGGACTACTAAAATGTTGGGGTTGTGGAGAAGCACACTTGTTAAGAGATTTCCCTCATAGGAAGAATGATAACATGAGAATTTACAATGTCCAATAGGCTACTACTATTGATGATGTAGAAAGAAGTGTACCTTAGATAAATGCAGCTGTCGAGAATCGACAAGAATACCACCAGGCCTCAGTGGTGGAGATAGAAGGTATAATTGTCAACCACTCTATTTCAATTTTAATTGACCCTAGTTCTAACCTTAGTTATATTGCACCCCAAGTTGTCGAGGCATGTATTTTACATAAAGAAATCATGCAAAGTTATGGATGGTTTAGCTAGGTACAGGAACCAAGAGGAAAGTGACTAAGGAAATAGAAGCATGTGAATTTGAGATGGATGGACTGCATACCCAAGTAGTGCTAAATATACTACCATTGGGGTCATATGACATGTTGATCAGTATGGACTATTTGGAATCTCGTAAAGCTAAAATGGATTGTTTCAACAAGACTTTGGAATGTGAAGATGACAAAGGAAATAAAAGGATCTTACAAGGCATAAATAAAACTGTATAAATAAGGAAAATTTCATAATTGCAGTTGAAAAGACATTGAAGAAAAGGATGCCCTTTATATGTTATACATGTGATACATTCAATAGAGGATAATCAATTGATAATTGAAGACCATCTAGTGCTACATGATTACAAAGATACATTTCTTGAGAAAATACTAGGACTACCTCCCAAAAGAGATATTGATTTTTCCACAGAGCTTGTGCCAGGAGCAGTAATTGTGTCTAGAGTACTTTACAAAATAAACAGACCTGAATAGGTGGAGCTAACAATACAATTGAATGAAATATTAGACAAGGGATATATCAGACCCATTGTGTCCCCATGGGATGCACTGGTTTTTTTTACAAGAAGAATGATGGCACCTTCAAATTATGCATTGATTATAGACAATTGAACAAGATGACCATCAAGAATAAATATCCATTTCCCATGATCAATTATTTTTTTGATCAATTGAGAGAAGCCAAATTATTCTCCAAGATAGATTTGAGATCCAAATATCATCAAGTCAGGATCAAGGATGAGGAAGTTTATAAAAATGCCTTTAGAAGGTATGGACCCTATGAATGCCCTTTGGGATTACCAATGCACCAACTAAATTTATGTGCCTAATGAATAGAATCCTTAGTAAGTACTTTGATAAGTTTGTTATAGTTTTTATTGATGATGTCTTGATCTACTCAAAGACTAAAGAAGGCCATGAGGATCATCTTAGGCTATTACTAAAGGTATTGAGAGAGCACTGGTTGTATGCTAAGTACAACAAATGTGATTTATTTTAGAGACAGATCCATTACTTGGGTCATGTGATATCGAAGGAAGGGGTTGTGGTGTACATTGAGAAGATCAAGGCAATCATGGATTGACCTTCTCCGCAAAATGTACCTGGAGTGAAATAATTTATTGGATTGGGTGGATACTACAAAAGGTTTATCCAATGATTTTCAAAAATTGGCCATCCGATCACTTCATTACAAAGAAAAGGAGTGAAATTTATATGGTCAGCAGAATATTAAGCAATTTTTTAGCACTTGAAATATCTTCTAGCAAATGCACCTGTCTTAAAGATTGCAGATCTAGAAAAATAATTTATAGTGTGTACAAATGATTAAAAGGAAGGGTTCGGTAGAGTCCTCATGCAAGGAGGGCATGTAATCAGTTTTGGATCCAAGAAACTAAATGAGCGTAAACAATTTTATGTTACTCATGTTTTGGAGCTTACAGCTATTGTGCATGCCTTGAAAATATAGAGGAATTTTTTGCTCAGTGGGTTGAAGTACTTTTTTTATTAGTCTCTCTGAAATTCCAGACAAGCCAGTTGGATGGCTCTCATTAGTGAATTTGATTTTGAAATTCAACATATTAATGGAAAAGAAAATGGAGTGTTAGATGCACTCAAATGGAGGATGGAAACAATACCTATAGCAACACCTACTGTATGTGAGTTTGATATAAAAAATAGTATCATAAATGCCCTACAAAATGATGAACATTTCAAGATAATAAAGGAAAGCTTAGATAAAGATCCAAAAGGGAAGAGGTGTGAAGGATATCATCTCACAGAGGATGGATTGCTAATATACAAAAACATATTTTATATACCTAATTTAGCTAAACCAAAGGATCTCATAATGAATGAGTTCCACAAGAGACCTTATATAGGTCACCCAGGTTATCAGAAAACGATAACAACAGTTAAGAAATTTTATTATTGGCCAAGGGTGAAGATGGATATGAGCAAGGTAGCTCATTTCACTTTGGTGAATTCCAACTACAAAGTAATTGACTTTGCAAATGTTTTCATGAAATATATTTTGAGATTGCATGGCATGCCTAAGATGATCGTATCAGATCAAAATACCAAATTTACTTCAAATTTTGGAAATGATTGTTTGCATGCTTTGGGACACAGTTGGATTTCAACATTGTTCACCATCCTTAGACAATTGTGAAAATAGAGAGGGTGTACATAGTGTTGGAGGATATGTTAAGAATGTATGCTATGAACCAACCTAGGAAGTGGGAACATTAATTACCCCTGGTGGAGTTTTCCTATAATAATGGCTATCAAGAGTCATTGAAAATGAGTCCCTTTCATGCCTTATATGGCAGGAAGTGTAGTATCTCAATCAACTAGGATATTCCAATAGACATGATTACACTTGGACTAGACATGCTGAAGGAAATGGAAGAGGAAGTGACCAAGATAAAATAGAATTTGAAGGTGTCTCAGGATAGATAGAAGAGCTATGTTGACATGAATAGAACTCATAAGGATTTCAAAGTGGAATACCATGTTTATCTTAGAGTTAAGACTAAGATAAGTTATCTCATAATGGGAACCTACACTAAGTTAGTACCCCTCTACTATGGACGATTCGAAGTATTGGAGAGAGTGGTACCAGTGGCATATATTGGAACCAAAAGGAGAATTCCATGTCAAACCTCAACGCATCATGGATAGGAAAGAGACATTGCTCCAAAACCAAGCCATTGTGCGGGTCAAGGTGCAGTGGAAGCAAATTGGAGCAGATGAGGTCACATGAGAACTAGAGGATGCCATGAAAGAGGGATACCCATTTTTGTTTACTGTATAAATTTGTTTATGAAATTGGTAAAACACTAAGGATGATGTTTATTTTAAGGAGGGGGATGTAACACCCCATTTTCCCTCATTATGTAATTATAACTATGACTTAATGTTGCCATGAATTGAGACAAGGGTATTTGTCTATTATAAGACTAGAATGGGCATGTTCAAACTATGTAAATATCTTTTGTTAATGAAATCTTGTTGGACAACTGACTGAAGGGTGGAGATATGATACAAAACATGATACTACAAGTGAAAACCAATGAGGGGAAGTGATTACCTTGCCTAAGAGCCATGGTTCCAATTTCCAAATTTCATATTTGAAGTTATGTTCCCTCTCTTCTCATTTTCCCAAAATCAGTTAATAAAGGGATTTGGTAGTTGGGTAGCCAACCACCCACAATGAAGAAGGTATGGATAATTAGATGAATAATTGAATAATGTGATCCATTGGTACAACTAGTAGCCACCTCATTTTCCAGGATTGACCCAAAGACTCCTCTAATGTAAGGAAGAGAAATTGTGAACCTTTGGCAGACGGAATATACAACAAGGGGGATTGGCAGCAAAGGGAGTTATGGAAAGAAGGGGATTTAGTGGTAGAGAGGTATGAGAAAAAGTGAGAAAAACTTTCAAGTAGAGCTCGTTGTTGAATTCTAGTTAGAGAAAACCTAGACCCAACTAGGATGGAGGGATATGAATTTAACACCCATTGGATAGGAAACCCACACTGAGAGGGGAGGACATCAAGGGATTGTGTTAGTATTGAATGGACTCCCACATGGAGAGGTTAACTAGCTAGGAAGACAACTGAGAAAACTTGTGGAAGCCTTGACTTGGTGGATGAAAGGGGATTCCTATTGTTGACTACATGTGAAGGAGAGTGGCCTTCACACTCAACCCAACTTACCTTAAGAGACTTAAGTTCCCTAGTGGTATCATGGTCTAGAATGGGGTTGGCCTATTGTATAGAATCATAATGCAACATATCCTATAGTTGGGTGGAAAAACACTCACCCTCAGTCAATTTGGTCTAGACGACAATTTATAAATAGTTAAGTATTTACTTATGCTCTATATATTCAAATGTTTGAATAAAATATGCATGTTTTTCATTCATGAAATGACATGGATTCATGAGCAGGATGGATGAATGTATGACTATAATTTTCTGTGTCTTGGATAAATTTTCATTATTGGTTACCTTCTTTTGATTAAATTCTCAGAATTGCATGGGGTTCATTTACTCAAGAATGATCTTAATTCCCTTGAGTTTCCATTTCATGAACCCAGACTATGGAAAGTATATGACGAGAAGTTTCTCTATCCAACCCTTGAAATCCAATTGTAGAGGATTCAAGCTATCAAATTCTTCTTTTCCCCCTTTTTACCTATTAACGGAATGCCTCGAGGTAGAAACCATGAAATCCGGGATTTTCGGGATTACTGATATCTGGAGTTTCTTTATTTTAAAATCCTATACGTTGGAACCCCAATGTGGATCATTGATATGGAATCTTGATTGGGGGGAACCTTGACCTATTAGAACCAACTATACAAAATTGAGACCTCGGGGTGGACCCTAGGTTTTTGGAACCCTTGCTGGAGGAACAATGGATATGCAGGCTAGAGAACATCCAAGATTTATGATAAGTGGACCCTTTCCAAAAGCCCAGATGTTGGATGATGGAGCTATGTAGATGGAACCCTCAATCCCAGTAGCAGACATCCGAAGAAACGCGTTAATCAAACTTTTGTAAAAAATCCAGATTCAGATACAAAAATGTGACGCAGTGGAACCTTGAGATTAACGACATCATGGTGACGTGGAATCCATATTAGAGTGATGTGGAGTCCATGTAGCTAGAACCGCCATGGTGGTAGGTCCCGAGACAGAGTCTGGATGGTGGAACCCGAAACAGGAATCAAGACCACCCAAAAATTTGAAAATATGGAAAATATTTGAAGTGTTATTTTGGTAAAATGTTGGATCTTGGATTCCATGTCAGCATGCCATGTCAAAATAAACGTCAACTAAGTGATCTTTTAGCAGGGTCACGGTGGTAGGTCGTAAGACAGAGGCTGGATGATGGAATCGGGACCATCTAGAAATTCATAAGTTTTTAAAAATGGGCCTTTAACAAAAATCCAAACTTTGTATTCCATGTCAGTAGTGTCGCATTATGCCACGATAGTGTGCATGTGTTGTACCACATCAGTTAGGTGACAATGTAAGACTTTGTAGGATTGAAAAATAAACTTAAGGAACATATCTCAAGAAATATGGACAAAGGGGATTTCTCCTTTGCAAAACACTGTATTATGGAATCAGGGGGCAAACCAAGGCCATCCAGAAATCCAAAAATTTGAGATTTCCTAAAAAGGGATTTTTGGAAAATGTTAGATGTTGGATGTGGAACTACGATGCGTAGTGGAACCCTTTAACCTGTGAATCGAATAAGTGGAGTATCCAAGTGGAGGACGACATGTGGAATAGGACAAGTGTTCTCCTGTGGTGATTTTTGGGATGAAGGGAGGGGCTTGCTATTCGTCAAGCACTTCTAATCCTGAAAGGAATGAGGACCATTGATCATGATCGAACTCAACCATAAGATCTTTCGGGAAAGTGTTTTCAGGAATATTTTAAGCCCAATAGGTTAGCATTTTGAAGAGGTGACTCTGAAAGTGGTGACCTGATTAATAGACATGGACATTTAATCTCAAAATAGATATGGTCCATTAGATCAGATAGATATTAACCGTTAGATCTATCGAAGTTAGATGACCCCATTAACTGTCGCAGAGATTAAAAACATGCTTTGATCTAGGTCATTAATCAATGCATTTCCCCACTGCCTAATCTAACGAATGAGCATGTTGTTTCATAAATATTCATTTAGGAGTCTCATAGTATCTTGGCATCCCGAAGAGAGATCGGTAGCCTATGGCTTAGGTGGCAGCCTATCTTTAAGAGTCGAATTCCGGGAAATCCCATTTGGAAGTTTGCTTGTGGGAAGATCTTTTTCAGGAAGGACTTGTTCATGATGTTTTTTTGAAGGGATGAGACTGATGGTGAAATCTCGATAGGATTATGGGTTTCTAACTTTGGAGAAAACATAAAGGGTGCTTTCTTGACATCTCAAATGGGATTTTCTAAACAAAAGAGTCTGACAGTCTTGCAGGATGCCAATTTCATATAAACCATGAGGCATGGTAAATTGACATCCCAATGGGATGAGTCATATGATAGAGATCTAACGGTCTTATCGGCTTTGAGATTCCTATGGCTTGTGTCTGGTGGTGAGAACCCCTATATAGCTCATTTAGTAACAAATTAGGGTCAATGCCCTTCAAACCTAGGGGAGAGAAGGTCCAAGTAAGCTAGACGATTGGAGCACGTCCACGTGGATGTAACGTGGATATGATGATATCACCATGATTAATTCCTAAGAAACTTTAAGGGTCATATATTTCTATCTAGAGCTCTGAATTGAGCATAAAGACAATTGTTGGAAAATATCGAGGAGAAAAATCAATCTGCAAGCTTAGAATTAGAGTTAGAATGATGGTTGAAATTTTGAACATCCCACCAGCCTAATGAAGCTTAAGGGGTTGGGTGTGTTACATTATCTATATTTTTCTAACAGAGCTATATCTATAGATAGACTATTTATTGCTATATTTATGACCATTCTAGAATATAACAATAATAGAAAAGAAATGGCATTAACTACAAAGACCCAGTTATCCCTGCGCATCATCTCGAGGCTGCTGCTTCAGTATCTCAAACATGGGTTGTGTGCTCAACCCAACCTCATCCACCTCAATTGGAAAATTTTTAGAACCCAATGGACTAGGAGTGCCACCACCCTCCTCCTACTCACTAGGCCACTTACTAGCATGAGATACCTTGAAGCGAATATTGTGTCGAGATTGACAAAAGAGTTCGAATTTACCTTCCAGAATATGAATTGCATGCAGAAGGTCTCCCTTCTCTTTCCTGGTCCTGTGCAGAGCTTTCTCAACCATGGCCTTGAAAATCCAATATGTCTAATATATCTTTAAATACTTGGTCTCCCTCGTCCTTGAATGGAAGGGGTTGACCATCCAGTCCTGCACCTCCTCAGGAATGTCTTTGTTCGAAGTGGCAAGCCTATGAGCTCAAATCTCCTCTTCGATCATCATCATTGTCTTCTTTTCATCCTCTGAACACATCTCCTGGAACATATTTCTGACCTCCCATGCCTTGGGAGCCACCCTCATGTTGGCTACATGTCCCTGGGACGAGGGTGATTCATTGTCATTTTCCCCCCTACGCCTTACTCCCCCTTTCTCGCTAGAGTTGTTGGCCATCCTTAGAGTAATCCTCGACAACCTACTGCCAAACAATTTAGTTTTCCAAAGATGAACTTTCCAACCATCCCCACCATCTCCTTACTATATTTTGCTCCAGATTCAACTTCAACCTCGCTGGTATTCTATCCAAACTACTGGTTCAAAGCCGATTGGCTCGCACAAATTACATCGTCATAGTAGAGCAAACCTTCATCTAGGACTCCCTTGATGGTGCATCACGAGTCAGATATAGTCATCCAGAGTGATGCCACCATAAAGCAGATGCTTATTCCTACTCTCATTCCTGAATGATGTATTAAAGTACTCCTTCACTTAGCTTCCTGAAGGTTGAGCATGCTAAGCGTTGAATGTTGTGTACTATCTCCCATGAAAGGTTGTTAGTCAGAATAACTTGCATATGAGAGGGCTCCTTTGACATGTTCAGAACCATGTTTACTTCACCTACAACAAACATACCACAAACATAGGGGTTGTTACCTATGTAGATATACCAAGCTTAAAACTAATTGTATCTTTGCTTGGAGTCATCGTAGGATTCTCTAAAATGATTCCGGCCTCCACTATTGTTAGTTTTTAGTTCTCTTCCTTAGAAGACTTTAATCTTTAGATAAGTATATATTTTCACAAATTCAGACACCTAAAAATTATATTTTTATAATTCAATGTCTAAAAATATAATTAAGTGTTTATATTTTAAAAGGGAATAAGCTAATAAGTGTACAAACTCAAATGAGGGGAAATTTTGAGAGAATGATAAGGCGAAACCATAGATTTGTATGTTGTAATACCCTAGATCTTACAGTCAAAGAATCTGCGGCTTTGTTGGCAGACTACCACACAGCCCGAGCGCCTGATTGCCAACAATGGATCCAGGGGGAGGGGTGAAACCCACCTCAAATATAAATGTTGCAGCAAACGATCGAGCAAGGTTAAGATCTAAGCGACCAGCCTTTGAGCCACCGCCCCACCTGCGCGAAAAGATCCTCACCGAAGAGCAAGTTTTAAGAAAGGAAATGGAGGTAGAGACAAGCACATCTTGTCCAAAGGCGTCTCGAGGATGATAACCAGGGAAATGCATTCCCCAATCTAATAAACTGCCTAGCTATATTATCAACTCGACTATGATAGGGGAACACACTCAGTTCATGAAAGAGCATGCCATGATCGGGAAGTTTTTGGGTCTCTGGTTCTCTAAAAGGGACCTCATGCATTGGATCAAAGCTTGGTGGAATCCAAATGGGAACTATGAGGTCCAACTCAGCTCCAAGGGTTTATTCATGATTATCTTCTACAACCTGGAGGACAAGGACCGGATCTTTGATAATGGACTCTATTTTTACAATTCTATAGGGCTCCTCCTTAGACTTTGGACGGACCTATTTAGCCCCGAGAGAGAATATTTTACTATGGTTCCAATTTGGATCCACCTCTACTCCTTACCCTAGGAATTCTGGCTTGAATAAATCCTCATGGGTATAGGAAACATATTAGGGCGCTATGTAAAATCCTCAGAGGTGACAAAACAAAGGAAATACACCTATTATGCCCACATCTCCATCTACATGGATATATCGTAGGCCCTACCAAGTTCAGTAACTATAGAATACTAGGATGAAGACTGGGACTACACCATCGACTATGAGCACATCCCCTTCTGTTGCAGGAAATGTGATGAGCACGGTCACCTCTTCTGTGAATTCCCTCTCAATGCTCAAACCCCAAAGACAGGGGAAGGAAAAAAAAAGGATGGCTTCACTATAGTCACAGGAAGGAAAAAACAACCCCCCAAGAAGCAAAATCAAGAGGGAAACCAGAAGATAACTCTTTTGATATCTTAAACCATCTCCCTGAAGAGGAGGAAGTGGAAAATACACAAAAAAAAAATAACCAGGACAAGAATAAAGGAAAATCCAAGTTGTAGTTTGAACTAGCTATATAAAAAATCCAAGAAACATACCCCTCAATTCGATAGAATGAGGATAAAAAAATAGAGGACGGGGGGGGACACAATCATGTAGGTGGAGGATTAGGATATAGCGGACACTGACCTAGAGAAACTTGAGGAAGCCTTCAACAAGAAGGATTTGCAAACCATCCCAGTGTAACCACTAAGAAAGGTTCATAAAGTATTCATTGATTCCATCGCAAGATCCACTTCACGATTGGGTATATCCCCAGGTCTAGCACTAGATCCTAGGCATACCCCTCATGAAGGAAATCGACAAGGCCGAAAATCAGGACATCAACTGATCAAAGAGGTAGGATACTATATGCTTAACTCGAGACAGATCCACTATCTCACGAAATGTTTCTTCTCTCCCCCACACAACTCCTTATGATGAAAATCATCACTTGGAACATCAAAGGAATAAATGGAAGGTCCAAACAATGGACCCTTCGAAAAAGTATTCGTGCAGAGAATCCAAACATTCTCCTTTTACAGAAAACTAAATATGTCGGGGACACAATAGAGGAATCTTTCAGAGATGTTGGAGGCATTGCAACTTCATTCAAACAAACTCAAATGATGCAGCAGGGGGTCTCGCCATTTTATGGAACCCTGCCACAGTCATTATTGATCAACCTTTTTCCACGATTGACATGCTCACAATCCACTTATGGGCCTTGGGCTCCAACAAGGATGGCATACTCACAAACGCATATGGGCCGCAAAGTGCCCAGGACAAGGACATTTTTCCTATAAAGGATATCCACCGTAAGTGTGCTAATAGGATTCACATGCTGGATAGTGGGGGGAGACTTCAACATCATCCTCACGCTGGAGGAGAAGTGTGGAGGCAGAAAGTGACTGGAAGAAGATAGTGGTAAGTTTAGAACACTAATAGACCAACTCAAACTCATTGACATAGAAACCAGAAATGGAATTTTCACCTGGTCCAATCGGAGATTTGGCCCCCAACACGTTGCCTGCAAATTAGACCGCTTCCTTATTTCAAAATCCATAATGCTGGAGGATCCAATGTTAGAAGCCAATATTCTCCCAAAATCTGGTTCGAACCACTAACCAGTCTCCCTCTTGCTAGACACAGGAGAAACACCCAACCTCAAACCTTTCCTCTTCGAAAAATTCTGGTTCACTCACTCGTATTTTTAGTAACTTTCCCAATCCTGGTGGAGGTATGCTGAGATCTCCCATGGCACAAGCATGTATAAGTTCTAGTAGCGGCTGAAGAATTTCAAAATGCAACTAAAAAACTGGAACATAAATTTCTTTGGCAACATTTTCCAGAAAAAACGAGAGATTGAGCAATGCCTTGAGGATCTACAATAGGTATTGATTCTATAGGGACAGATGGTAGATTCTGCAAGGGAGGAAGAAAGCCTCCAGGCAGAGCTAGAGAAACGAAAAAAAAGAGAGGAGATACTCTGGCAACAAAAATCCAGAGTACAATGGCTCAAGGAGGGAGAGAGGAACACAAGGCTCTTCCATCGCTCCATGGTGCATCGACGATACATCAATAGAATCACCAAGTTGGAGGACACTCAGGGAAACCACATCAGGGATCATGCAGGCATAGAATCGAAACTGGTAAATTACTACAAAGACCTCCTATCTGAACCCATTAGGGACAAAACATGGGCTATAAGAAAGATAACCCGACACATCCCATCCCTCATCACAATGGAACATAATAAAACACTAATGTGGTCGATCACACATGAAGAAGTGGATCAAGCATTTAAAGAAATGCCTTTGGGGAAGGCATTGGGTTCGAATGGCTTCACAACTGAATTTTTTCACTATTGTTGGTCGATGATCTGGGAAGAAGTTTGAAAACTCATCGAGGAGTATCGTGCCTCTGGATAGGTCCTCTCGGCCTTCAATGCCACTTTCCTCATGCTAATCCCAAAGGAAGAAAGGATTGCCCACCCAAAGTAGTTCCGCCCCATTTCCCTATGCAATGTAATCTACAAAATCATCACGAAGGTAATAGCTCTAAGGCTCAAACCTGTACTACCTTTCATTATCTCCAAGGAACAATCAAGCTACGTGGAGGGGTGTCAAATTATGGACAACGTCATCGTATCACCTGAGGTAATACATTCACTCAAATCAAGTCATACCCCAGGTATGCTAATCAAACTAGACCTCTCAAAAGATTTTGATAGAATCAATTGGCAATACATGTGTTCCCTTCTTGAATCCTTTGGCTTTGATAAGGCTTGGATAGACTGGATCATGAAGTTCACTTCTTCAGCCTTTTTCTCCATTCTGGTTAATATAGTGCCCTCCCAACCCTCTTCCCCTACCAGAGGCATTTGACAGGGGGACCCCCTCTCCCCTTTTCTTTTTGTCATCATGGCTGAAGGCCTGGGCCACTATATCAATGGCTCGATTGAGGATGGTTCCATTAAGGGCCCACCCCTTCACAATCTCCAACTGACAACCTCTCGTAGTCAATTCGTGGATGATACCTTGTTGATGAATACCCCTACCACCCAAGAGGCCAACAAACTCAAGTCCATCCTCACAGACTTTTCTGATGCTTCAGGGACTTCCCTAAACCTTGACAAATCACAACTCTTCTTCTTCAACACCCCGCCGATAGTCCAAACCCACATCTTTAGATTTCTAGGTATCCCCAAGAGATCCCTTCCGCCCAACTATATTGGTATCCCCCTTACGAAGGCAGTCACGCGCAACATCTCTTGGGAAAACCTCTTGCTTTCCATATCCAATTGACTAAACATTTGGACCTTTCGATTTTCTCAATCTTGCAGCCTAACTAGTCCTTTTGAAATCAGTTCTTCAAGCTCTCCCAACCTACCTTTTTACAGCCTTGGCAGCACCACAGTCAATCATAAAATATATTAGGAACCTCCAATGAAAATTTCTTTGGCATGGACACCATCCTGGCAAGAAATGGGCTCTGTTGGGTGGGACAAAATCTGTCGCCCAAAATCCACAGGTGGACTGGGTCTAAGGGATCCGGGCAAGCTCAATCACATAATGGGGGCAAAACTTTGGTGGATTTCACTCAAACATCCCACAGAGTTATGGGATAAAATGTGGAAGCACAAATATGTACCAACCACCAATGTGGATCTCCTGATCAGACTCAATGATCATATTCAAGGCTCCAACATATGGAATGCATCTTGGTGCAACCTCCCTCTCATACAAAAATATGATTTCTGGGAGATTCGCAATGGAGATATGTCCTTATTCTGGCAGGACTCCTGGCAACAATTTCCACCTTTTCACTCAATGGAAGAGCTACGCCCCCTCCACCAGCAAATGCAAATCAGGAATCCACTCCATGCAAAGGATTTGTGGAAGGCGAATTCTCAGTACCACCCCTAGCGCATATGGAAGACTCAACCTCATGAACTCAACACACCAGAGGACAGTAATACACAACCCTTGTGTGAAATAGCCTCACAGTGGAAGATTCGTATTAGTGAAGGACCAAACATCCTCAAGGGGGGACACTCGCCAACATGCAACTTCTCAATAAAGGAAGCCTACTACCTTCACAAAAACTACCACATGCATCCAAAAGAGCACATCTGCAGCACCATTTGGAATTCCAAATTTTGACTGAAAATCTCAATTTTCCTCTGGCTAATGGCCTAGAATCACATACTCACCTAGGACAATCTCTGGAAGCGAGGCTTTATAGGACCATCAATATGCCTTCTCCACTGGAAACATGAGGAAACAATGGAGAACATTTTAAATCAATGCCCTCATAGTGGGGAAATCTAGGACATGGCAGCGCAAATAATGTGTCGTTCCAATAGAAACAGAGACAACATTGTCAGCACTATCGAAAATTGGGGGTTGATCACTTATCATAGCCCAATTTTAGATTGCATCTAGCAACTTCTACCGGGATTTATTGTTTGGAAAATATGGAAAGAGCGAAACAAAATAATTTTCCACTACCATTCCTCCCCCCCCTCCCTACATGGGAAAAGATCCTTACTCTCATCCGGGAAACCATTAGAGTTGGTCATTGGACACATGAGGATCTTCTATGCAATCCTTCAGAAAGTCTCATCCTCTCGTCATGGCAGTTGACTCTCCTTGATCTCCCTCACCAAACCCCCTCTCCTTTTTCCATTCTTACTCGCATCCCCTCCTCTTGGTCTCCCACCCCTCAAGGTTTCATAAAACTAAATTTTTATGGCTCTTCAAAGGGAAATCCAGGACTAGCAGGCTTTGGGGTCGTTCTCCGAGACGTTACTGGGAGAATTCTTCACATCACAGTAGGCCACTTGGGACTCAACACAAACAATGCAGCAGAACTGTGGAGTCTCATTAAGGGGGTAAAACTGGAAATCTGTCACAACATAAACCAAATCATTGTGGAAGGGGACTCCCAGGTGATAATCTCGTTGGTTTCAAAAATCATCCATGGCTCGAGTCCATCGAAAGTCTCCCCAAGTTAGAGGCTTATGGGCCTTCTTGAAGAATTCAGATCCCTCTTGCGACCCACCCTCACTCTCATCCCTTCCCATGTGAAAAGAGAGGCTAATAAGGTAGAATATGTTTTGGCTAATGAAGAAGCCATATCAAAGGAGGAGATGATTCAAATGGATGCTCGAATCTTCCCAGCTCCCTTGTTGCTGCTCCAATGTATGGAAATCGCTCAATGTGATTTCTCTACCCCGAATGGGGTGCCATGTTGCTAGCATGCATATCCTAGTATTAAAAGAGCCCACTGTCGCCCTCACTCCCATTTCTCGTAGGGAGGGAAACATTCAAGGTGCTTCAGAGCAGGTTCAACAACTCCCTCGCGCAGGTTTAATGGCGCCTTCAGTGCACCATGGCTGGTGGATGATGGTGGGTACGGGAGGCATGCAAAAGGTCATTTTAGCTCCTTTGGGGCCCCTCCATTTCCTCCAAGTATGTTATGGTTCCTCCCACCCGGCTAAGCTATTGCATTTTGGCTTTGCTCCAGTCGTTCTCCCCGCTTTGCAAATTCTCAAGTCGCTTGTTGTTTGGTTTGTCTCCACTGCCATGCCACGAGAGCATGGTAATCCCAAGAGAGGGCCTTCCTGGTACAACTATGCTGCTGGGAAGCATCGAATTCCTAGGCTCGCCCAAGCTTCTTTGACCTCTCTTTATTGCTAGGATGAGGAGAAAATTATGCCTCCAATGGTCATTGTAGAGGAGGTGATTCCAAAAGAGCCAATTATTGTTCCGTCGGATTCCCTCCTATACACAGTTCCAGACCCCCATGACCCGCCTAGCACCAATCACTCCATCCTCGCTACAACGTGTGCCTCAGACTGGGCGACTTGCATAATTCATGAAGAAATTTTTTTGCTCGACTACCCAATAGAGCCTCCACCACCCTTCTCAGCTCTAGACCGGGACTCACACCCCATTTGTCTCCTCGCGCCAGAGCATCTAGAACTCATCTTCGAGATGCACAGGGACATGTAGGAACAACTTCACATGCATACCTTGCTTAGCAGCCAACGCGACATTCTGTATTGAGCGCTCTCAAGCTCAAAGAGCCAACAATGGTGTCTGGCCTGCACAGAACCGTACGTCTTCACTCCTCATGGTGGAACTCATGCCGACACATGTTTCATTGGTTCTTTTGATTCTTAGTCCTTTCATTTTAGCTTTATGCACTATTTTTGCAAAGATACATTAGAATTTCCATACTCCTATTCAGAATTCTCTAAGCATGCTCAGACAGTTTAGAGACTACATTCCCCTGCCACCTACTCCGATTTCCAATTATTTGGCGGAACAAGTGGCGGTTTTTTTGCTAGAACAAAAGGTTGTCATATGTTTTGGTTTCCACTTGTCTAGCGAAACAGGGGGCATACCTCTAAACATGACTTTGTTATGTATGATTACAACAGATTTTTGAGGAATTAAATCTTTTTATTAAAAAAAAAAAGTATACAAACTCATTTTTTTTTATAAAATTATTTTTTCCATTAAAATAAAATTCTTTTAAATTTTTATTAATAAAATGAAACTCTAACTCTTAAAATTTCTATCAAATTTCACAACAAAAATTAAAAAATAATGAATTTATTTACTTAGGAATGTACTTCTATTTTAAAATAGAAAAACCTGAACTCTTCACTCAATTCTACTAAATAAATAAATATAAAGAAAATGATTCTCTTTTAAACCTAGTTAATGTTAAAAGTTAAAAATTGACATAATTCTTTTCAATTCTTTTTAAAATTATGTAATAAACATGATAACTATAATCAGATTAAAATAATCCTCCAGATATTGGACTCTATATATATATATATTCAAATCCAAATCTAAAGGAAGTATGATATATATAACTATGTAGATTTTATCAATAAAATAGTAGGTTATCTCATATATCAATTTAGATATCAATTTAATATCTCATTTAGCAATGATCTTAAAAACAAATTAATATATATATATATAATACCACCTATAACTCAGAGCCAACGTCTATGGACAGTATCTACTCTTGCAACGCGCTTGCCCATGTTTTAGGTATACCATTTAAATTTAATAACACCTATAAATAATATATTTACAGGTTGTAAAGAGCTTCCGTCATCATTTTAGTCTGTAGAAGGAACTTTCATTTTAAAAAACACGTAACCAACATTTTCAAACTTTTAAATATTTGACAATTGTTCATTAAGCTAAAAGTTTGGATCCGACACTTCGTCATGTTTGATGGAGAAAGAACATCAGTTTTGTACGAAATATTTTATTATTATTTTTTACCGACCTCTTTTTTTTTTTTTTTATGATTTCTGTTTAAAATTTGGTAATTTGGTTAGAAATTCAAAAAATTATAGTTTCAGTTTTAGTGATTATATATTTTGAGTGTTTAAGGTTTGTGAGAGTATTAAATTTATTTATATATTTTAAAATATGATTTAAAATTGTGATTTTATCAGTCATTAAATTACTAGATTAATAATTATAAAAAAATAAAAGACAAACATTTAAAATTTGAAAAATCTTGTTTTTTCAGGTTTGGGACATCATGCACTCCACGTTATCATTACCTTTTAACACGTCATTGACAAGGTCTCACTCATTATGGTACTTTGCTTGCAGGCCTTGCCACGGTGCTACCCATCTTCGAGGGCGGCTGAAGCTTCCGGTTATCACCCAAATGGAGAGTTGACCTTAAATACAAATTGAGTTTTGTCAACCTCAACACGACACACAAAATCTTTGAACATATATACAATGCAAATCTCATTCTTCCCATTGATATTCTTATGTCTCCTTGCTTCCAGAAACAGCATGGGCATGTTAGAATAAAAATGGGGGAACGATATTTCAGATCAGAATGGATGTGAAGTCCAAATTCAGCTGTAAAAATGTGGGTTCTGTCAAATATTGTTATCTTCATAGTAGACATGCTATCATATGCTGTGTTTAGGGCCATAGCTGTGGTATCAGTGGCATTAATTCATACATTGAAGGCCCCTGGAACAGTAGTTCTTGCTGTTCTGGAAAATGTAATGCAGGGGTTTACCACAATTTTGGATTATATGCTTGTGTATGTCACAGATTTGATTGTTAAATCAGCACTCGAATGTGTGAGGTTGATTCTAGATGCATTAAGTGCTTTAGTGGGCTCCTTGGGTACTGTGTTTTATGAATTTTTGGTTTATCTGCACACTGCCCTCCTTGACTTTGCAGAGCTTGTTGGGGAATTCCTGTGGAATCTCATACAAATGTTGGGTCTGTCACTGTTGACCATATGGAACAATTTAGTGGATGCAGTTGCCTCTTTTATAGGTAATTTATAAGGCTATGAAAAGAAAAAGGCTCAAATATAACTCCATGACTGGAGAGTTCTGCATCAGGAACTGATGAGTTTCTAAGAATATATCACAAAGAAATCTATTGAAGAGAGGCCTTGGATTCAAACTGAGGCTTGTATATATGGATTGCAATCCTATGATTGCCCTTCTAGCTGGTAGATTGGTTACAATTTTATTTATTGAAGAGAGACCTTGGATTCAAACTGAGGTTTGTATATATGGATTGCAATCCTATGACTGCCCTTCTAGCTCGTAGATTGGTTACAAAAAAATTGATTCAAGATAGACCTTGGATTCAAACTGAGGTTTGTATATATGGATTGCAATCCTATCACTTCCCTTCTAGCTGTTATGATTGGTCATGAAAACTCTACAGAAGGTCATACTCCAGCTTTATTTGATCCTGAAAGGCTTTACTAGATTGGTCCTGTTTCTTTTTCCTGAGCTCAAAGAATCCAAGGCCTTCTAAGGTAAGGTCCTGCTTCTTATTTGGTTCATGGGCTTGTTTCGTCCTGAGTGCCATCATTACAACCGAGGTAATATCCATGGGTGTGGCCCAGAAGATGCATAAGTAGCAGTTGAAGGCTCTTTGGATGTTGTTCGCTGTCAAAAGATGTAAAAATTGGCAATTAGAAAAATAAAATGTTTCTTGGTTTTTGTGGAGTAGATGAATCCACTAAGACCACCTAATTTTATATAATTGCCTGGTTGAAATCCTGATGGAATGCATAGACTGAAAGTAATGAGGCATCGCTCTTCATCCTGCAAACTTTACCTAAAAATAACTTAACTGGAAAGCCTCACATACCTTTTGCTTGTTGACATGGCTGAGGAGTATTGATAGAGGTCTTAGGTTCTAATGGGTGAGACCCATGTTCAGACCCTCTAGAAGACATGTTTAAGCAATGAGGGAGAATACCAAAAAATATGGCAATACCTTGTGTTTTAGATGTGGAAAAAAGGTGTTCAGAATGAAACTTTGTATTTCTGCCCTTCCCCACACATCTGTCAAAATAATATTATGGTTTAAATACTATCTGCCCTTGGACAGTGAGTTGTTTTAGCACTGAGCTACATACCGTTTTCATGACAGGCACCCTTAGCTGTTAGA
>JZKD02S2013375.1:296185-310868 GCA_000966675.3 Picea glauca
GGATAGAATCATGACAGAGGACACATAATCCATGGTGACGAGAAATTTTGAAGCAGGGTGAAGATTTGCGTAGCACACTCGCGCGATGGGTACAATTCGAAGAGTGTAAAGTACAGATGATAAGAGCTGCAAAGTATACTTGATACGAGCGTCGTGATTTATTATCCTTTCTGAATTCATAATGAGGTGATGATGGTCGTTATATTTATCGATGTGAGCTTTACTCTAATAACTTGCCTTGACCTTTAGCACGTAAAATCCCTCTTTCTGATAGGACCCAACCTTTTGGGAAAAGACCTTTGCAATTTACACTTGTTTGATTCTGACACCCTTTCCCGACTCCAAGGGCCATACCGACCACTTGTTGACTTCGACCCATTCGTTGTTCAGTACCTGACCTCACACGCTTTGACACATGGACCATGACTCATCTAAGACTGAATCTAACTAAAAAAATGATGACACTAACAAGGTGTAGAGCCTTTTTACAAAGGTTTGGTAACTCTGTAATATTCTCTAGAGTCTTTTTACAAAGGTTTGGTAACTCTATAATATTCTTTATAGTCCTATTTATGGGTTTATAATATATCTCGGATAAAAAAGCCAAGATATAGTTTTTAGCTTCTTTTTTTTTTGTTAACCATATAAATTGGATTGACTCCAACGTTAGGGTATGATTATTGGATTTTCCATCTCACATATATTTCTACTAATTTTTTGGTATTATACATATTACCCTTTTTTATTTTTCCAACGCTTAAATGGTTTTGTTTTTTATAAAAAGGGTTTATCATTACTTCATTGTTTTACCTCAAGCCGTGACGTTATGGTCAATGGATTTCACGGGTTCCTCTTAAAATATTATCATGCTATATCTTGAAATAAGGCTCTGGTTATAATACCTCATTATATTGTGTTAAACCCCGAGTCTTTCTTTTACACTTTTATATTATTTTTATATTTGCAACATATTTTGTATTGAAATGGTTCTCTCGTTATGAACTTTGCATTCGTTATCATAGTTTTGATTCAATTTAGGTTAAAAGCATCATTCTCTTTACTTTTTTATAATATATGTTGTTCAATAGGTATTCTTATATATTTTTGAGAAAGTTGCTTTTGAAATTAAAACAATACACAAAAATGTTTAACATATATAACTAAGTTTGTAATATGTTTACTCTATATATCTGGTTTTTTATATTTCCAACCAAGAATTTTTTGAGTTTTCAAACTTTGTCTTTTGAATAGTTAAACTTATTTGGAAATAAAAGAGAAGCTAAGTATTTCTTTTCTTTCTCATTACAATATTTATAAATAATAATTTTTCCAAAGCAGATAACATTCTATAGGTATATTGATGTTTCTCGCTGCAAACAATTCAATAATAAAATGAATACTGTAAATTTGGAAACCATTCTCTACTGTAAGAAACATTGTATATTTTGCAATCATTCTCTAATGTAATGTTGATCAATTATTAACAAAATAAAGATAAATAATTTAAGAGAATGTATATGAGCCTACTTCAATAACTGGAAACAAACTAAGTAGAAAACCAGTTCTTCCCAACCATAGACATGAACAACCAAAGTTACTTGTTCTTGTCACCCCCTAGCCTAAATCATTATTCCATGGGGACTGAAAACTGTATAACCTTCTCCAGATTTATCATAGTTTGTGTTCTTCACAGAACCATCAAACTCATTTATTCACAAGTACTTAGCAATGTCCTACCTCATAACATACTTGTTTTTAATAGCTTTGCCTAGGTCTTTTCAAGTTGGCCTCATCCCTAACCTTAGGGAATATTCTTGGCCTACTTTTGTGCTAACCTGTTTCCTCACATCCCACACATTTGGGAGTAGGTTTCCACTTGTCCCATGGACAATAATTCACTCTAGTGGTTTTTATCCTTTTCACTCACCCATGGAATAATGATTTTCTCTTTGTAACTGGTTTTTCTAATCAGTGTGTTTCTTGCTAATTAAATAAATTTAAAAATAAAAGTTACAAAAATATTCCTCATCAATGTTTATGATGACATAGTTCTTGATAATTCTTTTCCAATAATTTCTACAATATCAATTTGACATAAAATAGCAAGAAATGAAATGTTTAATCTGTAAATTGAGGGGCATTACAGGAAGCTACCAAAAAGTGCCATCATTTTGTTCTATGTAAGATTATTGAAGATTAAAAAAAATAGAGCATGTGACATAACATTATCTTTAGACGAGATTTCCACAGCTCTGCATGAGATATCCTACAATAAGACCCCTAGCCTTGATAGTTTCGATTGTTGATTTTACAAAGGTTATCTAGGAATTTGTTGGCTTGGAACTGTTGACTTATTGGGTGTTTATCATGAATCACTTCACAAGTGATCGCTAGGTGCAAGGATTAATCAAGGGATTATCAAATTAATTCATAAGGAAGGGGGCTTGGAGAGTACCAATTGGAGACTCATCACTCTACTTAGCATGTCTCATAAAATACTATTCAAAGGCTTGATTTTGTGTATCAATCACTTTCTCTCCAAGATAATTCACCCTAAACAAACCAAATTATTTTGGGGGAGATATATTCTTATAAATCTTATCACAATATGTGAGGGAATGGAGATGGATAAATTGTTTATCCTTGATACTTTGTTTATAAAAAAATATTTTGAGGAGGCTTGTGACAAATTAGAGTGGGCCTTTATTTGGGTGATGCTTCAAGTTCTAGTGCTTGTCCCATCATTTATAACCAACATCGAAACACTTTTTGTGGATGATTTGGCTTGTCTTACTAGTAACATATGTTCTTCTAAAGAGGTTGATCTTTCCAAGTCTATTTGGTAGGGGTGACCCTTAGCCCCAACCCTATATGTGATCTGTAAATGGTGGGCTTATAAGTTATGGCCTTTCCATTTCATCAATGCAACTTTTTGCATAATATTTATTTTTTTCTCTACTCTTTGGTTCGTTTATTGCCCGGTTTGCATTACTTGTGATTTCCAGACCAATTCCAACTAAGTTTTGAAACCATGTTTAAGGGAAGTTTCAGTCCCAACACTCATTACACAACGATCTTTGTGTCCAAGACCCGAAATGAAGGATGATGCTCAGTGGATGGATTCAGTCATCCAGTAGTGGAGAAAAAACTCCTAGGGGGGAAATTAAGTCAACCAGTGGTGAAGAAAATGTTTTGATGACGAATTTAGTAGCTCAGCAATGAAGAAAAATGCCAAGGGCGATTTTAGGTGCTCGAAATGAGATGAAAATGACCAGGGGCGAGTTTAGGAGCTTAACATCAAATAAAAATGACTAGGGGTAAGTCTAGGCACTCTACATGATGCAGACCCCTACCTCGACAAGGTCCGTTGACCTCCCAGTCACTGGATCGTTCTAAATATATGAGTTGAAGCAACTCTTTCGGGTCCCTGCTAGAAACTCTACTAAACAAATCCATAGGTCCAAATACGAAACTCAACACACGGTATAAGCACCAGACGTGAGCTTCACCTCCACACGACCGTAGGTCGTGACCGCACGCTCATACAAAAAGGCACATTACGGTTTCGCGTGTCAATACTTTGCGAGTGAGTCAACCCTGACTCCCTAACTCCCGAAACTCAGAAAAGAGCTTATAGAATACTAGCTCCTCCCTTATCTCCACTCATGTGACCATTCTCCATGACCTGGGGCCCATCTTTTGACTGTGTCAAGATTTCGTGTATCAAGACTTCCAGGTAGTTAGCTCCTCCACACTTCTGACTCCCGAAATACTTAAATTTCAAAGCATCCCGAACCACAGGCTCACACTCCTCTAGATCTAATGGTTTCTACCCCTCCCGATCTTTCGAGTGTTGAAAAGTTCTTGCCTTTGTCCTGCCCACAACTCCACTGGATCTAATGGTCCATGGGTATCGGTGTTCCTCCCTTCGAGAATTTCCACCGTCAATTCAAATTCCCCCAATGCCCAAACCTCTGATGTGTGTGGATCCCCGCCACCTGTCACTCCAAATCCAATGGCTCGAATAATTTTTTGAATTCACATTTCCCAGATTCTCACAAATCTATCTTTTGACTTTTCCGCTCTGCGGGTCAGTGAAATGTTGATCGGCTGCCACCTGTCTTCTGACGATGGACGATTTCGATGATTTCAGGACTTTGCGTTTCGCGATATCCACTTCTCAAACTGAAGGTTCAATTTAGCTTCTCCCCGGAGTACGAGATTTGTTGACAAGTGTCTCCTCCCAGATCAATGACTCACGGTTCTTCGGCTCTCTGCGCCTCACGTGTTTCAAGTCTCAACTTATGTCTTCCTCTAGATATTTAGATCTGCTCACACATACCCTCCTGGTTTCAAAGGTTATGATATGCTTCGTCTCTCCAGCTCTCCGCGCTCTGGAATTTTCAAGTCACTCTCCCTCCTAAGCTTACAACAACCAACAAATTTGGTTCTTCCCGACGATCTAATGTTTTGTCTTCGCTCCCAATGATCTGAAGGCTCAGATATATCCCACTGATCTGATGGTCGAGATTCTATTCCGGAGTTCTGGACTTCAAGAATATCAAGCTTCAAATCCAATAACTACTCTCTCCTCTGTACACTAAGTGCTAAAACTCGTGCACCTCCTTCTGATATGACGATTGTCGATCTTCTTCCCTATGATCCAACGATCATTGTCGTTCTTCCTCTTGATCTTCTGATATCTCTCCACCTTGGAAGATTTATCTGCTTTCAAAGGTTCCGAGCCTTTATTCTCTCGATGAATTTGTCTCTGGGAATTCTTCAACACTTCGTGAAAAGTGTTATCTCTTCTGAGCTTCTATCCTTGCAAGGATTTCGATCTCCCACATAAACCTTGCTTTCTCGGGATTTCGAATAACTCATTTCGAAGGATTTTCTTGAAAAGAAAATGCTTCTCGCCCATCTGGCGTTCTTCTGCGTTGGTCCTTCGAAGCTTGTTCGCTTCTTGATGTTGTGCACACCTTGTACCTAGTCTGATTTTCTCTGAACTTCTCCAAGTCAATCCTAGACTCAGTCGACACACTCCTTGCATTCGAGATGCACACCTTGCATACAAGTATCAGAGGAGAAACTATTGTAACTCAACCAGCTTCATCACAAACTCATACAGTTAATCTCTCTAACAATCATACATGAACGAACTGGAATAAATCATACACATAGAATAAAATTCATTCAATCACACTCAAATGAACATAATCCAAGGATTTGGGTCAATTTATGTCTATTCTATTCATTCATGAAAAACAAAATACATAGTGTTTCTGCCCCTCTACTTTGCTCTATTGATCTCTCTATTTTGTCTATATATTCTGGTATATTACAATGAAATACTGAAAATCTATGTAAGGACCAACTCCATGAGATCTCTCGTCCTGTTCTGAAATCTATCATTTCAAATTCAAATCTATTACCTACTATGTCCTATTACAATAACTACTAGTTGTTTCTAGATAGAGTCGACACTCCATATTTGCAATTTCTTACATCCCTTCGAGACTTTACAAACAAGTTACATTTCAAAATGATGTTAAAAAAAATATCTCAACAACCAATTAAATTCTGAGTTAAATGCTCGATTTGAAATTCTGTCATTGTTTAGATGTCATATGTTTTCCTCCACGCATGCACTGTTGACTTTGAAGGCGATGCTCCTGCATCATACTCCTTTGTTTAAAAAATTTCATGGACTCCTGTCCATGAGCTCCTGCACTATCTTTCCATGCTTAAAAATATCAGGTTATGTGACCCAACTTGCATATTCCATTGGATGATCTTTCCACTTCACTAAATATTCAAGATATTTCTTTCTCCTGGTTTTCTTTCCATCCCTCTGTTCAATAATTTTCTCCATCTGAGTTTTTTCTGTTGTGGGCAATTTATCTTCCCACTGAATTTCTTTCTGATCATTTTATTCTCCTGCTTCATCTCTCCTATAAGGATACAGGTCTGCAACATTGAATATTGGAGATATCCCAACATTGTCTAGCAACTCAATCTCATAAGCATTGGCTACGAATTTTCTGAGAATCCTGCATGGTCCTATCTTTTTCATTTTTAACTTGTTGTACGTTCCCCTTGGGAATCTATCTTTTCTCAAATGAGCTAAAACTTCATCCCCAACTTCGAATTGAACTTCTATTCTCTTTTGATGAACTCTTCACTTGTATTTTTTACTGTTGTCCTGTAGTTTCTCTTTGACTCTGTCATGGAGTTTTTGCATCTCTGTCACAAATTTCTCTACTCCAGCACTTCTGAACTCATCTTGATTCAGATATCTCATCTTTGTAATCCCTCTTGGTTGTATACCATACACAATTTCAAATGGACTTTTTCCTGTGCTCCTGTTCACTGAATTGTTGAATGCAAATTATGCTTGTGATGGAATCTGATCCCATTGTCGACCTTGCTCAGTGACTAAACTTCTCAACAAGTTTCTGAGACTTATGTTTACTACTTCATTCTGTCTATATGTTTGATGGTGATATGATGAACTAAATGATAAGTTTGAACCCAACCTCTTCCATAGAGTCCTCCAAAAGTGTCCTACAAATTTGGCATCCTTGTTTGAAACTATGCTCCTCGACAATCCATGTAGTCTTACTACTTCTATGAAAAACAAATTGGCGATGTGTGTGGCATCACTTGTCTTTTGGCATGGTGTGAAATGTGCCATTTTTGAAAATCTATCCACCACAACAAATATGGAATCACTCCCTTTTTGAGTTCTAGGCAATCCCAAAACGAAATCCATACTGATTGCATCCCGCGGCCTTTCTAGAATTGGTAATGGCTAATACAAACCATTGTTTTGTTGTCTTACTTTTGCATACTGACAAATTATGCATTTGTTCACGAACTTTTTCACGTCTGCTCTCATGCTCGGCCAATAATACGAATTTCTTAGCTATGCAAATGTCTTATCATGACCAACGTGTCCAGATAAACCTCCATTGTGTTTGTCTTTTAGTAGGTTGTCTCTCATTGAGCATTTCAGAATGCATAATTGGCTCCCTTTGAACAATAATCCATCCTGGATCAAATATTCAGTCCATGGGCTTTTGTCTCCCAATAAGGGATTCTTGCATGCCTCATAATCTTCTTTGAAATTTGCATCTTCTTTATACATCTCCTTGAGGTGTTTGAACCCCAAGGTCTCCACCTAGAATTCCTATACAATCAAACTCCTCTTGCTCAAAGCATCTGCAACTTTGTTAGCAGTTCCAACAATGTGCTTAATAACAAAAGTAAAATTCTGCATAAATTCTACCCATTTTGCATGTTTCTAATTCAACTTTTCTTGCCTAGTAATAAACTACAAAGATTGATTATCACTATACAAGACAAATTCTTTAGGAATTAGATAGTGCCTCCATTTTTTCAAATCTTGAATCATTGCATAAAATTCCTTTTCATACGTGGAATACTTTTTCTTGGTGTCATTCAGTTTCTCACTGAAATAAGCGACTGCCCTATTGTCCTGAATCAAGACTTCTCCAATAGCTAATCCATTTGCGTCGCATCTCACCTAAAATGTTTTTCCAAAATGTGGTAAGACCGGAATTAGTTGTTCTTTGATTTTCTCTTTCAATACTTTGAAACTTTTTTCAGCTTCCTATGTCCAACTGAAGGACTTGTGTTTCTTCTTCACAGTGTCCATCATGGGTGCACATATGCCACTGAAAATTTTTGATAAATTTTCTATAAAAACTTGCTAACCCATGAAAAATTCTTACCTCAAATATACTGCTCAGTGACAACCATTCTCTGATCTCTCTCACTTTTTCTGGGTCCATCTTCAGTTCATTTGAAGAGATTACGAAACCCAAATATATGATCTCCTTCTTCATAAAATAACTCTTCTTTAGATTTATCAACAATTTCTCTTGCTGCAACCTTTCCATCACTGATGCCAAATGTCTTAAGTGTTATTCCTTTGTCTCGCTAAAGATTAGTATGTCATCCAGATATACTATGACAAATTTACCTATGAATTCTTTCAACACTTCATTCATTAACCTCACAAATGTCCTTGGTGCATTTGTCAACCCAAACGACATGACCAACCATTCAAACAATCCTTCATTTGTCTTGAATGTTGTTTTCCATTCATCTCCCTCTCTCATTCGTATTTGATGATATCCACTCTTCAAGATTATCTTGGAAAAATAGCTTTCCCCACTCAAACAGTCCATAAAATCATCCATCCTCGGTAAAGGGAATCTATATCTAATGTTTATCTTGTTGATGGCTCAGGAATCTGTACACATCCTCCATCCTCCATCTTTCTTTGGGCTTAATATAGTCGGTATTGCACATGGGCTTAGGATTTCCCTGACTATCCCTTTATCCAACAACTCCTGGACTTGATTTTTGACTTCCTCATTCTCTCTAGGTGTCAACCTATAAGATGCTTTGTTTGGTAAACTAGCTCCTAGAATAAGGTCAATATGATGGCTTATACTCCCAATGGGTGGCAATGCGTGTGGTAACTCATCCATGACTATATCAGCAAAGTTTTCTAATAGTTCCTAGATTTCTACATGAAAGTCTTCTATAGAAGTATTCGTAAGGATAACTCTAGGCTTCCTCACTACAAAAAACTGCATTTCTTTCTTCTCCTTGACTTCATTCAAGCACTCCTTCCCACTCATGAGAAGAATGCTTGAACTAGCTTCTGTCTTTTGCTCTTTGTCTTCTATGGGAAACAACATATGTGTCCTACCATTATTCTCTAGGGTATAGGTATTCTTCCTTCCATCACGAATAACCTTTCGGTCATACTTCCACGGTCTCCCCAATAAAATATGACAAACATCCATAGGAATTACATCACATAATATTTCATCCTTGTAACCTCCTATTTTAAATTCAACTTGGAATTGTTGACTTACCATTACTTGATGTCCTTTCTGTAACCACGATACCTTGTATGGATTTGGATGTGAAGTTGTCTTCAATTGCAGCTTCTCCACCATCTTTGTGGATACTAGATTGTCAGTGCTCCCACTATCTATGATTACCTTGCAAACTCTGTCTTTCGACTTGCAAGAAGTTCTGAACAAGCTTGTTCGTTGAACTGGTTCCTCTGGTTCCTTTTCTGGTTTAAGAAGAATTTTCCTTATCATGAGGTTTCTTCTTCCTTATGTTTCTTCTGCTTCCACATGCTTCCGTGCTTCAGCAATGTATGCTTCTTTGCCTTCTCTCTTTATGTCGGGACAATCCCAAGATTTATGTCCTTCTTTTCCATAGGTATAACATTTAACCACGCCTCCTCTTGCTCTTCCTCTTCCTTTACCTTTGGAAAAAGAACTTCTTCCTCCATGATGTCCTTCTTTAGAAATTCCACCCTTCTCATGGTGACTATGTTGTTTGTCAGCTTTAGGTTTCAACTTCTGGAACTTCTCTCTGCTGGTTCCCTTGCCTCTGCTTGAATTTCCTCCTCTTCTTTGTTGGCTTTGCTTCCTGGCCAATTTTTCTTCAACTTTCAAGGCTGCTTAATAGGCATCCTCGAATTTATTAACCGACATCATGCTAATATCCTATTGTATTTCATATCTCAGCTCATTGATGTATCTGGATGTCTTCTCATCTTCCTTCTCTTTCTTCCCAGCCCTGATGTTCAGTCGGTAAAATTCTTCAGTGTACTCCTTCACTAATAGACCCCTTTGTTTCAGGTTCTGCAATCTTCTGTAAAGATTGATTTGGTAATCCTTCGGGATAAATTGGACCTTCAACTTAGCTACCATCATATCCCAGTTTTTAATTTTTCGCTTACCATTTCTCTTGTGTTCGACTTGCAGTTCATCCCACCATAATGATTCATGAACTTTCAGTCTTGTCACTGCATGCTTTACCATCTTGTCTTCTTCGATATCTTCATAATTGAAGTATTTTTCCATAGCACGTACCCAATCTAACAATTCTTCAACTTCCAAATTGCCTTCATACATAGGTACCTCTATCCTTGCTCTGGCTCCTATTTTTGAAACAACTTTTATCAAGCGATCTTGTGCAACATCCTCTACTACATTTTCTTCTCCTTTTGCTTCTTCGATCTCAGCTTCACTGACATCACCAACATCTGGTGCTCTCCTCTGTGCTCTTTCCATGGCGTCCAATCTCATTCGAAGTCACCTCATTTCTTCTTCCATTTTTGTATTCGCTCTGCGCCTTCTGGGTGGGATGATTTCATTGCGTCACCTACAAACAAAGATTGAATTTTTGATACCACAAATGATACCAAATTTCCTCCTTTCTCCTCTTGTCTCCTGTCTACAAAAAAAATCAAAACCTTGCTTTGATACCACGTGATGCAGACCCCCTACCTTGGTAGGGCCCACTAACCTCCCGGTCACTGGATCATTCTAAATCTCTGAGCTGAAGCATTTCTTTCAAGTCCCTGCTGGAACCTCTACTAAAAAAATCCATAGGTCCAAATACAAAACTCAACCCACGCGTACAAGCACCAGACGTGAGCTTCACCTCTACACGACCACTGGTCATGACCGCACGCTCATACAAAAAGGAGTGTCACGGTTTTGCATGTTAGGAATTTGCGAGTGAGTCAACCCTGACTCCCCGACTCCCGAAACTCCAAAAAGAGCTTATCGAATACTAGCTCCTCCCTTATCTCTGCTCATGTGACCATTCTCCACAAAATGGGGCCCATCTTTTTATCGCGTCGGGATTTCACGTATTGGGACTTCTAGGTAGTTAGTTCCTCAACACTTTCAACTCCCGAAATACCAAAATTTCGGAGTGCCCCGAACCAACGGATCATGCTCCTATAGATCTAATGGATGCTACCCCTCCTGATCTTGCAAGTGTTGAAAGGTTCTCTCCTTTTACCTCCCCGCAACTCCACTGGATCTAACAGTCCACGGGAATCGGCGTTCCTGCATTTGACAATTTCCACCATTCGTTCAGATTCCCCTGATGCTCAAACCTACGATGTGTGTGGATCCCCGACACCTATCACTCTAGATCCAATGGCTGGAATGATTTCGTGAATTCCCGTTTCGCGGATTCTCACAAATCTGTCTTTTGACTTTTCCGCTCTGCGGGTCAGTGAAATGTTGATCGACTGCCACCTGTCTTCTGATGATGGATGGTTCCGATGATTTCGGGACTTTTTGTTTCGCGATATCCACTTATCAAAATGAAGGTTCACTTCAGCTTCTCCCTGGAGTACAAGATCTGTTGACAAGTGTCTCCTCCCAGATCAACCACTCACGATTCTTCGGCTCTTCGTGCTTCGCGTGTTTCAAGTCTCAACTTTTGTCTTCCTGTAGATATTTCGAGCTGCTGACACGTACCCTCCTGGTTTCAACGGTCCTGATATGCTATGGCTCTTCGGCTCTCCGCGCTCCGGAAGTTTCAAGTCTCTCTCCCTTCTGAGCTTACAGCAACCAATGGTTGTGGTTCTTCCTGGTGATCTGACGTTTGATCTTCGCTCCTAGTGATATGATAGCTCAGATCTATCCCACTGATCAGATGGTCGAGATTCTATTTCGGGGTTCCGGACTTCGGGAATCTCAAGATTCAAATCCGATAACTACTCTCTCCTCTGTATGTGAAGTGCTAAAACTCATGCACCTCCTTCTGATCCGACGATTGTCGATATTCTTCCCTATGATCCAACGATCACGTTCGTTCTTCCTCTTGAGCTTCTAATATCTCTCCACCTTGGAATATTTATCCGCTTTCAAAGGTTCCAAACCTTTATTCTCCTTATGAATTCGTCTCTGGGAACTCGTCAACACTTCATGAAAAGTGTTATCTCTTCTGAGCTTCTATCCTTGAAAGAATTTTGATCTCCCATGCACACCTTGCGTTCTCAGGAGTTCAAATAACTTAGTTTGAATGATTTTCTTGAAAAGAAAATCTTTCCCACCTGGCATTCTTCTGCGTTGGTCCTTCAAAGCTTGTTCGATTCTTGACGCAATGCATACCTTGCAACTGGTCTGAGTTTCTCTAATTCTCTCTGAACTTCTCCGAGTCAATCCTAGACTTAGTCGATGCAGTCCTTGTGTTCGAGATGCACACCTTGCATACAAGTATCAAAGGAGAAACGATTGAAACTCAACCAGCTTCGTCACAAACTCATACAATTAATTTCTCGAACAATCATACATGAATGAACTAGAATAAATCATACACACATAATAACATTCATTCAATCACACTCGAATGAACACAGTCCAAGGATTTGGGACAATTTCTATCTATTCTATTCATTCATGAAAAACAAAATACATAGTGTTTTTGCCCCTCTACTCTTCTCTATTGATCTCTCTATTTTGTCTATCTATTCTAGTATATTATAATGAAATACTGAAAAACTATCTAAGGACCAGCTCCACGAGCTCTCTCGTCTTGTTCTGAAATCTATCATTTCAAATTCAAAGATATTACCTACTCTGTCCTATTACAATAACTACTATTTATTTCCAGATAGAGTCGACACTCCATATCTTCAATTTCTTACAGTCCTTCAAGACTTTACAAACAAGTTACATTTTAAAATGTTGTTAAAAAAAATATCTCAACAACCAATTAAATTTTGAGTTAAATGCTCGATTTGAAATTCTGTCATTGCTGACATGTCATCTGTTTGCCTCCACGTGTGCATTGTTGACTTTGAAGGTGACGCTCCTGCATCACTACATTAGAGAAAAATGACCAAGGGAAAGTTTAGGCACTCGCCATCAGAGAAAAATGTTTAGGGGTCTTTAAATTCACCCAACCAGTAAATCAAACACCCAGGGGTAACGTAAATTCACCCAGGGGTCTCTAAATTTTCCCAAGCAAAGATAAAACACCCAAAGAGGTATAAATTCACCCAGGCATAAGTAAATTCACTGATTAATAAAATAAAACTAAAACACCCAAAGACAAAAATACAATTTGTGTCAGTGGAAACTCAGTCAACAATACAAAACACAACTCAAAGAGGATTTAGCTAATGAAACTTTCATCTACTAACCAGAACATAAATTTCAAGCAATAGAACTTAAACCAAACCCACAATATACCTCCACAGAGAAGATTACACCCACACAGTATAAACAACAAAGATTTATTTTTCTTCAGAATTTCATTACAATGGGTGAGCTATGCATGCCCAAAATTTTCATGCATTGTTACTCACGAAAATAAATGCAAATGGTCATGGCTCAAAGATGCCTTCACTTATTTTGGACAAACTCCTTGACTCATTTGTCAATTGATCTTCAAGCAAGATACACTCTTCAAGATCTCATCTCTGCAAACTTCCCAAGTTCTCCTTGCCTCCCCCCTTGCTCACTATAGCCTTCAATTTTAATGAGTTTCCTTTGGAAGGGCAACCAACACAATGGTTCATTTCTACTTCCAATTTTACCAAAAAAACAAAAAAAACAAAAAAAAATCAATATCATATTTCTTTTTTAATAACAAATTTAAATGCTCAATTAACTTATTTTACATTGTTTTAATATAATTATAATATCTTCTTTCACTATAATAACTATAATATTAAGATTTGTAATAACAAATTAAATGCTCAATTAATCTATTTTACATTGTTTTAACATAATTATAATATATTTTTTCGCTATAATAACTATAGTTAAGATTAAGATTGTTGGGATTTTCAATTTATTGTTCTAATATGATCATAACATCTTCACTTTATTATTTTCATGGTTAGTAATAGATTTTTTAAGTTTATATATGTTTTCTACATTATATATAATAATCTATATTATTTATATCATGTTTATAATAATTTTCATTTATTTAATAATAATAGTTTTTAATATATATATAGAAAATCAAATTTATATTTTCTAACTTTTAATAATTTAAGTTCCCCGAATAGGGTGTCAGAGCGTTCCATGTGTCCAGGTGAGAACCCAACACCTGCCACCTTTCTACAGATCACGTGACGACACGTGCAACTTCCCTCATGCCTTTATTACTTCCTTATGAGCTCTGCAACTCTTCAATGCTACGCGATCCCAAATAACTACTCCAGTGCGCCCTGCGCTGGCTTCTTGGTATGGAAATGGAGGAAGTACATCATTCGGTCCTTTTGCATGTGTGTGCAATTACTCTCCAGTCTCCTTCTTATGGTGACGCCCCTCCCTCTAGTTTGCATCCACCATCCTTTCCTTAATGCTACTCTTGCACTCTGTCGATTTCTCTGGTGCCCACCTGGGTCTCCTTGTTCGCACCTCCGCCTCACCCTCATGTTCAATTGGTTATGCCTCACCTTCACGGGAATCCAAAGAGAGGTTCTCTTTGGTACTAGAACAAAGTGACCATGGCTAGTCGACACCCGCCTACCTTCTCTCCTGCACTTATTTCCTCACCCCCGTCATCCACTCAGTCCTCCCAGGCCAAAGTGGTCTTCCACCTCTGTCATCGTCATGGGCTTGCAGGGTTGAATGGTTTACCTTCAGGGTAATTCTCTGGGCTATGCTCCTGGACTACTCCCGGATCTAGCCTCAAATTCACAACCAACTCTTGCACATCCATATAGTCCACCACCCTTCGCTCCCTCTCCACCCCCTTTTGCCCCTCGTTTCCACCTTACGTGCCTTCTTTGGAGGAGTTCAATGCTCAAACGAAAGAATTACAGTTGGAAGTGCCTCTGGGCCAATATCTTCTCCAACCA
>JZKD02S2013375.1:339581-367651 GCA_000966675.3 Picea glauca
ATAACAAAACCCAAATAAATGAGTTATGTCCTCATAAATGTTGATTTCTTCATATTTATCAACAACTTCTCTTGTTGTAATCTCCTCATCACTGTAGCTAAATGCTTCAAGTGTTCTGTTTCTGTCTTGCTAAAAATTATTATATCATCAAGATATACGATGACGAACTTCCCAATAAACTCTTTCAGGAGTTCATTCATCAATCTCATGAAAGTACTGGGCGCGTTTGTTAAGACAAATGACATAACAAACCATTCATACAACCCCTCATTCGTCTTGAAGGTTGTCTTCCATTCGTCACCTTCTCTCATACGAATTTGATGATATCCGCTTTTCAAATCAATCTTTGAAAAAAAAAATTCTCCACTCAAGCAATCCATCAAATCATCCATCCTTGGCAAAGGAAATCTATATCTGATGGTAATCTTGTTGATTTCCCTAGAGTCTGTGCACATCCTCCAGCCTCCATATTTCTTTGGGCTGATCACTGTTGGAATAGTGCATGGACTCAATCTTTCTCGAATCAACCTTTTGTCCATTAAGTCCTGGACTTGTCTCTTGACCTTTTCATTCTCCATGCGGCGTCAATCTGTATGCTACTTTATTTGGTAAACAAGCTCCAGGTATAAGATCGATGTGATGACTTATACTTCTGATCGGTGGCAACGAATAAGGTAGTTTGTCCACTACTATATCAACAAAATCTTCCAACAACTTCTGGATTTCCTCTGGTAAATCATCCACTCTTGTATTGTTTAAAACAATTCTAGGCTTCCTGACCACAATGAATTGTGTATCTTCCTTCTTCTTAACCTCCTTAAGAAGTTCCTTCCCACTCATGAGAAGTACAATGTTGCTCACTTCTGGTTTCGTTTCTTTATCCTTAATCAACAGCAACATGTGAGTTCTCCCATCCTTCTCCAGGGTGTATGTGTTCTTTCTCCCATCATGAATCACATTCCTATCATATTTCCATGGTCTACCCAACAATAGATGACAAACATCCATGGGAATGACATCAGATAGTATTTCATCCTTATATCCTCCTATTTTAAATTCAGCTAAACATTGTTTAGTGACATTTACCTAATGTCCATTTTGTAACCACAAAACTCTGTATGGGCTTGGATGTTCAATAGTCTCCAGCTCCAACTTTTCTACATAATATGTAGAAATGAGATTGTTTGTGCTACCACTGTCCATGATGACTTTGCATACCCTGTCTTTGGTCTTGTAAGCAGTCCGAAAAAGTTTGTTCCTTTGGGTGGGGTTCTCTACCTCCTTCTCTGGCGTTAACATAACTTTTCTCATCATCAGTGATCTTCTGCCCTCAACATCTTCTACCTCAAAATTCCATCCTTGTGCTTTGGCAATGTGAGTTTCACCTCCTTCTTTCTTTCTATCTGAACATTCATAGGATTTGTGTCCATTTTTTCCGCAAGTAAATCCTTTTATTTCTCCACCTTGGCCTCTTCCTCTTCCTCTGGTTCGAGGAAAAGTATTTCTATCAACATATTGTCCTCTCTGTGAGCTTCCACCTCTCTCAGTTTGAGTTTGAGGTTTCTTCCACTCTTCTTTAGGTTTCTGATTTTTGTCTTGGGCAATTGTTTTTCCTCTGGCTTGACTTCTACCTCGGCCTCTCTGACCTTACTTCTGGCTCAGCTTCTCTTCAGCTTTCAGAGCCATATGATAAGCATCCTCCACATTCCGAAGGCTCATCATGCTCATCTCATCCTGAATTTCATACCGCGGACCATTCATGTACCTGACAACCTCGTCGTCATCACTTTCCCGATGACCGGCTCTGATGTTTACCTTGTATAATTCCTTAGTGTATTCTTTTACTAAACTCAACTTCTGTCTCAACTTCTACATTCTCTGAAACAGAGTAATTTGATAATCCTTGGGCATGAACTTTGCCTTCATCTTTGCAACCATTCTATCCCAGCTTTTGATTTTTTTTTTGCCTTTACATCGTCTGTCAGCTTGCAGTTCATCCCACCATAATGCTGCATGTCCTTTAAGTCTTGTGACAACATGTTTAACCTTTTTGTCTTCCTCAATATCCTCATAGTCAAAATATTTATCCAGAGCTCTAATCCAGTATAGAAGCTCTTCAACATCCAGGTTTCCTTCATATACTGGAATGTCCATTTTTTCTCTGGCACCTATCCTAGCAACAACCCTAAATAGTCATTCATCTACTGCATCTTCGGCTGCAACTTCTTCTCCTTCATGTCCAACTTCATCTTCACTTTCAGCCTCACTGATATCCCTAGCATTAACTGTGCACCTCTGTGTTGTTTCCATGGCATCAAGCCTGGCACATAGTTTGCACATTTCTCTTTCCACTACTGGATCAGGTATTGGCATATGCCTATCTCTTCTTCTCGGCACCATGGCTGTAAAATTTCTCTTTTCTCTGCTACAAAAATGAAAGAACTCTTTCTCACTCTGATACCACACTGACGCAGGGTACCCCAACCCTCAAGTTGGAGCCCACACAGGATCTTTCAATTTCGGCCCCTTAGAGTCTGACTAGCTCTTCAATTTCCTCTCCGGGAAATTTATTCACACACCCAACTGAGTGTATGCACATGTCCTTCTGAGTTATGCTCACATGATCTTTGCACTGGCATGAACTCCATGATCAACACCCAACTGACATTGGGACTTTCCCCTTTTCCTTTCGGGATACCAGATTTCACAATTTCACGAATCCTGATGCCGAACGTCTTACCTCTTCGACCTCCGAAACCCCAAACATCAAACATTAGAAACTTCTTGCCACTGACTTCATCTTTCCGCTCTTCGCAATTTCGGGAGTTGTGTTGATGTGAAACTCTGCCTCTTGACTCCTGGAGTCCCGAAATCCGAAGTACCAAAATTCCGACCTCGTCACTCTTCTCCTTTATACATGAAACCCTTTTTTTTTCGCGTTTCGGGTATTTTATCAACCAAAGGTTTCATCCACACTTCGGACTTATGACCCCCGAAATGATGAAATTATCTCGACGGTCCAATGATCAAAATCAACGGTCCACATTAACTCCTTCCTTTTGAAGGTGGGTCTATCCAACGCTTAACTTCCCCGTAACTTTCTTGGATCCTATGGTCCTCGCTATTTCGGGAGTTCTCCTCGGAGAATTCCGACCGTTCAATTTCCTTCTGCACAACGACTTGAGCTTCCTACTTTCTCTTGAATGATTCAAAGGCCCTAACCCTTATGAGCTTTCTTCACAAACTCAGGTCTTCAAGGAGACTCCTGCACGCAATCCTTGCGACCATCCTTCAAATACTTCAGTGTACTTGAACTCCTGACTCTGTGCACTTTCTTTGCAACAACAGTCCTTCAATCTCTCAACCTTAGTTGATAAGTTCTAAGGTCTCGACCAACCTGCACACACCTTGCATGGCTTATGTGCTTGTCTTGCACTTATGCTAGAATGAGAACAATGGTATCTCTCCTGAGCTTTCAGAGATAAACTCTGAACCTTTGTCACACACTCCTTGCAGACGTTTCACTACACTCCTTGCAGGACCTTCTCTTACTCAGGAAGAGAAACAATTGAAAATCATTTTTTTTTCTTCTCTCAGAATTTAAACATTCAACATGAAAACATACATTCAAACACAGCATAATAACAAATGAATGACAGAGAGAGTAAGAAACTGTAAGCAGACCATTCATCATGTATACACAGAAAACATCATAACACCATGAATCTGATTCAAAGCTTCATATATTAATTCAAGCTTATGTCCATGGGTTCTCCTCTACAACTCTTCTGCTACATCTCTCTTCTTCTCTATGCTAATGTGCTTAATGATCTAATTCTAATTGATACAATGATACAAAGATGAGGGTGTCTATATTCATTTTCCCTCCTGTTCTTCTAAAGTGTCTAATCTCTAATTCAAACCTACCTGCTTTCATTAACTATGCATAAATGCCTCTACCTCCTACAGATGAGAGTGAATCGCTCATGATCTGTTTACAATACACAAGTACGCTTCCCTTTAACCATTACATTAATGCTTCAAAAACATTTCCAAAACATGTAAAATGTGTGTTGCACTTTCCAGTTGTCTTCTGCCTTCATGCTCACTTGGCTTGCTGCTTGCAATGCTCTTGCATCAAACCTTCTCAGTTGTCTCCTCACTCCAATAGTCCCATATCTGCACAAACTTGGGATTCTCTATCGTCCCAATGTTTACCTTCCACATATTTATAGGCTTTGTATATGCGGCGGATTTGAGCTCCAAACCTTCTGTCGCCCGTTCTCCCTTCTGTCTCAGGTTTCAGTACATTCCTAGGATCCTCTTCATCGTACTCTTCCTTGGATACAATATATCATTCTAGTAGCTCACGGACATTCATCTTAGCACTATGCTCGCTTCATACTGGTATTACTTCCATCATCTCTTCTTCTGAGAAGACCTTCCTTCGAATTACTTGTAGCATTGCATCTATGGATGGAGATTCATGTTCAAATGTAAACATGATTTTGAACATATGGATCAGTTATTCACATCTTGTTGTATCCATGTGCATTTCCAACTCCAAATACGAATTATTCAGGATTATGTCCAGTGTGTGTATAAATCAATGTGTCCACTCTGTCTCTGGTATTGAACCCCACAAATCCCTACTTTGTTCCACATGACTTGTTGGGTCTTTCTCCCATATATATTTTTGCACAATGTTTTCTCCCTCAGTGTCAAACCTTATTTGCATTAGTTTGTTGCATTGTAACCAGTATTTCATTCCCTCTCTGTGTGCAGCCCACCATTTGGCTGGAGTCACTTTTAATACCGCATCTAGTGCTAACAACCTTTGTTGTTTGGGTACTTGCAACTCAAATGATTTTACAAACATACTTACATCAGTTAATCCATCATACCTTGGTGGTTTACATAGCTCTGTTCCAATCCAGTGCAAGGATCGGGTGATGCATACACATCGTCTAGTTGACACTTTGTGCATTCATTGTTGCCAATTCTTTATACCTTCTTCAAAATCATATGCACATGAACTGATACTTCGCCAACTCAACGCACCATATTTTGTCGAGTTGACATAATCCTCCATCTTCAAAGCCATGTTATATAAATTGTCAATGCCCTCATGTTGGTTCTATGTATCTCTTTCCTTCCGATGGATCCAAGGGTGCAACAACTTTCAACTCTTCCACTTCAAATATCATCTCCCTCCTCTTCAAGTTGATGATCACTTGGTTATCAAAATCCCATTCCAGTCCCATAAGTGTTGGATATGGTTGAATGTTGTCCACAATCTCAATAACTTCAAAGTCTTTCATGCTGCGTACCCCATCTATGTTCACAGGTACTCCTGTCAACCGACCTATCAAAACTATTTTGTGTTGATTTGCTAGCCTTAGTTGCACAGGAGACCATACCAACTTGGTTTTTCCCATCAAATCCCGTGTCTTCTTAGGTAACACGTTCACATCATAAACTAAGTCCAAAATAATATTATCGACGCCATACTCTCCAATCGGTACATTGAATCTGAATTCACCATTGATTCGCTTCCTACACAGTACCTGATTTACCATCCTTTGTGTGATGGGGGTTTCCCTTCCTCTTGTGCAGTGATCAATCATGTCGTATAATGTACTCAGTGTAGCCTCATATTTGATTAACTCTACACCATTTCTCAAGAATTTGGTTAGCATATTTACCTTCCCTTTTGGCTTCTCTAGCATTCATGATCTTCTTCATGAGGTTTCGTTGATGTTGATGCTCCCCAATCCATTTTGAGTACTTCTTTCCTTTCCCTCTAATATGTCTCCTTTTATTCCTGAGGATCAAAGGCTGGTATGCACTCTACTGACTTTCTTACCCATTGTTCTGTTTGTTTTCATTCATATCCAATATCAGTCCATGTTCTAGTTCCCTTGTGTGTAAAAATGACTAGTCTGGATCCTTCATTATGTCTTTCAACTAATATCATCTGCACATTCACATTCAGATTCAAGTTTTGGTTTCCTCTGGCCTACCACTTCGCAAATAGTTGGGGACAATATTATATTGAGTGATTCAATGCTCTACAATATGTGCACATTGTACATGGATTATGGAAATCGTCGGCCAAGTGTCCAGGTTTATTATAGTTGTAACATATAATCAATCCTCTTCCTCCTCTTCCAAAATTCCCTCTACCATGTCCTTGGCCAAAGTTTCCTCTGTTCCCTTGATTGAAACCTCTTTGATTGTTGTATTGCAGATCCCTCGCTTCTGCTACAACATTTTCTTCTTGAATCCTGTACATATTGGATACGCTCTCCCTCATTAATTCAAATTCATGACAATCCTTCTTCTCGTGTCCTACAAATTTGCAAAAATTTCAAAAGTTCTTAGGATTACTCTACTATTTCTTTAGTAGTGGACACTCAGTTTGGTGATGGCCACATTTATTACATATCTCACAGTATCCTCCTCCTAGCAATGGATTCAGTGCTCTCGTTGCCAAATATTACGTGAATGTTGGGCATTCGTCCTTATGATGGCCTTTGGTCCTAGAATAAATAACACAAATTGAACACAAGAAATACAAGATTTTCACCCAAAACAAAATAGATTTTTCAATGGGGATTAGTAACATATGTGGAATACCAGTGATGGAATACATGCCAACCATAAACTTTGTTTTTTAAAACTACTTTAAGATAAACCTGTGAAATATACCACAATTTTCTCCATTGACACATTTCACACAATCCTTCCACGTGTGCTCTCCATTGTCAATACAATTTGGAGGACTGCATAATCACACATTGCCACATCCTCGTCCTTCCACACGTGCTCTCCATTGTCAACTATCATGATGTGTTCACTTTACATCATATGTCTGTGAAGCATCCCATCTTGACCGCCTGGTAGTAACTTCCCATTTGTTTCGTTTGTCTATGCAAACTGCAAAGACAAACATTTTGAAGGTCTTGTTATTTGTACTTGTTTAGGCATGGTACGACAAAATCAGGAAAATTCATGCTTTTGGATGATGCAAAACCGCAACAATATCAATGAGGATATTATTGATTCTTTTTCTTATGTTCCAAGTCTTGTGACAACTCAAAGTTGCCTGTGTTGTTGGAGTAAATAACAAAACAACTAGCATTTGATGTGAAACAATTTCATAAGATGGCTCGAGAAACATTGTAAAGATGGCTTGGGAAAAATTTGAAGAGAAGTAATTTGACATATAAATTTATGTTTTGAGATGGTCTCACTAACTCTGGGAATACTATTAAATCTCTTAAACAAATGAGATCTTAAACAAATGAGAGTATCGTTCTGAACATGAGAGTCTGATAGTCTTGCGAGTTGTAGATTTTGGATAAACCACGAGGCATGGTAAATTGACATTCTGATGGGATGAGTCTGATGACAGACATCCAACATTCTTGTGGGCTTCAGGATTTCGATGGCTCATGTCCAGTGGTGAAGACCCCTATATAGCTTATTTAGTAGCAAATTAGGGGTTGATGTTATTTATCCTTGGGAGAGACCAGGTCCACAATAGTTGGATGAGTGGAGTAGGTCCACGTGGATATGATGACATCACCCGTGAGTAATTCCTAAGAAACTTTAAGGGGCATATGTTTTTTTTCCAAATCTTAGAATTGAGCTTAAGGACAATAGTTAGAAAGCTCTTGAGGAGCATAATTGATCTGCAGGCTTAGAATTAGAGTTAGAGTGATGGTTGAGAAGAGAAATTTTGAACATTCCACCATCCTAATGAAGCTTAGGAGGTCGAGTGTGTTACAAGTAGTATCAGAGAAGTGGTTCAAACATTAGACATGAATGGGATATCGATCAACCACGGACATGTATTTACCAAAGTCTATGATGAGCCTATTGAAAATTTTATGCATTACAATTTTACATAGAAGTTGCACAAGCTTCTTGAAAGAAGGATTGCCAATTCATTTTAGAATTTTACAACATAATTTTTTTTCTTTTACCTTGTGTGAACTAGAATGATTCCTACAGGAAATTTAATTATGCTAATTATCACTAACAAAAAAAATTGAGTGTGAATGACAACAGGAATAGAGTCCTTATTTTGGGACTATTGTAGGTCAATGAGAACCTTATAAAGGCCCAATAATTGTGAGCCTTTCAATTATATGATTAGATTATAGTGGTGTGTTGTTTCAACACTTAGAAGACATGATGAAGTGAAGAAAGTGACACTAGTTGACTGATACAATATGGTGTGGAAGAGACCTCATGTATCATAGATGAGGAATTATATGAGAGGAGGACCATAAAAATGGTAGAGACAGTGAGAAGTATGAATAATGATCTTCGGATCTATAGGGATGATAATGATAAGCTCATTAAATCCCAAGAGAAATAGACGGAACCAAATGCAATATTATTGCAAAATCCTGTCTGAAATACATAAGCATTTATAGCAAGGTCTATCTTCTAGAAATATAGGGAGATATTACCCTAAGAAGCTACAAAGTCCATAAAAAATAAAAAATAATGGGCCAACATTAAACAACACAGGGGAAATTTCCCCAAAGAAAATGAATAGGGATGCCAAGAAGAACCCAACTAGTAAGAACTTTTCAACAAATTCCTCTGGTGAGAGGACTATTTCCTCTGAAGGATTGTCCAACGATGAGACTGATTCAAGAACTTATAGGAAAAAGAGGAAGAAACACTCCAAAATCCCCCTAAGTAAAGAATTTAGAAAGGGAAAACCTACCCACATTTGATAGAGGAGTCAAGAAGGGTGAAAAAGCAAAGGCATAGTTACTAGGACTGAAGAAGTATTTTTGAGTACAAAATTACTCAGGAAACTTGAAAGAAAGAGTGGGCACATTTAATTTAATTGGAGGGGATTCTATTTGGCAGGAAGACCTTAATAATGCAAAAGGGATCAATGAAAAGAATCTGACCTGGAAGTTATTTGAGAAATATTTTAGGAAGGAATATATGCCAAAGAGATATTATGATGACAAGATTAGAGAGTTATATGAACACAAGTTGGGACAACTCACCATGGATGAATATGCAAAAATGTGTTGTTGAGGTATGTCCCATACATTAAATATGAGAATGTAAAAATACTATGTTTTCTCAGTATATTGCCACAATCCTTTCGGGATATAATTGAATTTTATGAACCAAAGACACTTGATGAAACCATTTGAAAGGATAAGTATTTCTATGAGAAATCAATGTATAGGCAGGATCTTGGCAAGGATTGGAAAAGGAAGGATAAGAGTGGATTTAAGAAGAAGGGATTTAATCCATCCTAGTATAAAAATCCAAGCAAGAGTTTCCAACCCAGTTACCCCACTAAAATCATGCATCGAAAAAACTATCCTACTCAAAGTGGGAATAAGTCAACATAACCCACAAAGAAGAAAGAAGAAGATCAAAAGAAAATACCACTAAAATGACAGGGTTTGTTGATGTTTGTAGCATCACATAGGTACTTTTGCACAATTCTAAGTGTCTAGACATGTGAAATTCATCCAAAGCCTTATACCTTCGTAATTTACTTTAATTAAAGGAATTATTAAAGTGAAGTTCTTTTATTAATTAGATGAGTTTTATTTAATGAAATGATAAAGTAATTAGAATTAGTGAATTAAATATTAACCATTGATCTCAAGTGAGGTAAGAAGTAATCTCAGTCATCACCCTTTTGGAGATTAGGGTTAGGTCATAACTCAAAATTATAAAATCATGGAAAGGGTGAAGGAGGAGACACTTGATACTTTTGACACAGAGAGGGTTGGATCACGAAGGATTGTGATTCAAGGAGATCTTGGATAGGTGGAGAAGGAATTCCATTTAGAGATTAGTGCAGGTCAATGAGAAGAGAGAATAGAGGTAGTTGCAAGTGGGTTCAATAGTTTGGAGACACAATAAAAGTGTCGCATTGTATGAAGTTTGTCGTACAATATGTGTGCACGTGTACATGGGTTTCAGTGGAGACATGTGTGTATACAAGGGTTTTCTTAAGGAAATGAGTGTGCATCTTGGGAAATGTGAAAGTTCGGGGTCTTACAATAAAAAATGAGTTTCTAGGGTTTGTAGGTGTTGTCTAAAGTTTTTTTTATTTTTTTGTGGACCATTTTCCTAGTAGGGGAGCCCTTCCAAGTTTTGAAGATATTTGAATGATAAGCTTGGTTGATGGAAATAATATATTTATGTATTGTGTATGAGATTTTGGTTTGTAGTATTGCTTCCACCATATTTATCTGAGTTGATTATTCCAACAAGTGTATTCTACTTTCTGAGTTGCTAATTTGATTTACAACAAGTAAATCACTAGACAACAAGATACCTAGGTTCCAGATTAAGGAAAATCAACAGGGTTGTGGAGAAGCACACTTGTTAAGGGACTGCCCTCATAGGAATGATGATAATAGGAGAATTTAGAATTTTCAAGAGGCTACTATTGTTGATTATGTACCCAAACGTTTACCTTATATATATGTAGTTTTTTATAATAGACAAGCAAACCATTAGGCCTCAATGGTGGAGATAAAAGGTATAATTGTCAGCTGCTCTATTTCAATTTTAATTAACCTTGGTTCTAAACTTAGTTATATTTCACCCCAAGTTGTTGAGGGATGTGTTTTACATAAAATAAATCATGCAAAGTCATGGTTGGTTCAACTAGCTACAAGAACCAAAAGGATAGTGATTGAGGAAATATAATCATTTTAGTTTGAGATGTATGGACTGAACACCCAAGCAGTACTAAATATACTACCATTGGGTCATATGACATGTTGATCGGTATGGACTAGTTGAAAATTCATAAATCTAAAATGGATTGTTTCAACAAGACCTTGGAATGTGAATATGACAAAGGAAATATAAGGATCTTACAAGGAATCCAAAAACTCGTGTCAGTAAGACAAATTTCAACATTGTAGCTGAAAAGACATTGCAGAAAAAGATGACATTTATATGTTATACATGTGATACATTCAACAAAGGATAATCAATTGAGAATTGAAGACCATATAGTGCTACATGATTATATAAATATATTCCCTTAGGAAATACCAAGACTACCTCCCAAAAGAGATATTAATTTTTCCATAGAGCTTGTGCAAGGAGAAGTGCTTGTTTCTAGAGTACCTTACTTAATGCATTCACCTGAATTGGTGGAGCTAAAAATGCGATTAAATGAAATGTTAGATAAGGGATATATTAGACCAAGTGTGTCCCCATTGGGTGCACCAATTGTTTTTTTCAAGAAGAATGATGACACCCTCAGATTATGCATTGATTATAGACATCTGAACAAGATGACCATCAAGAATAAATATCCACTTCCCAGGATCGATGATATTTATGATTAGCTGAAAGGAGACATAATATTCTCCAAGATATATTTGAGATATGGATATCATCAAGTCAGGATCAAGGATGAGGACATTTATAAAATTGTCTTTATAATAAGGTATTGACCCTATGAGTTTGTAGTGGTTCCATTTGGGTTTGCCAATGCACCAACTTCATTTATCTACCTAATGAATAGAATCCTTAGTAAGTACTTGAATAAGTTTGTTCTAGTTTTTATTGATAATATCATGATCTACTCAAATACTAAGGAAAATAATGAAAAGCATCTCAAGATAGTACTACGGGTATTGAGAGAGCACCAGTTGTATGCTAAGTACAACAAATGTGATTTCTTTCAAAGACATATCCATTACTTAGGCCATGTGATCTCATCGGAAGGGTTCATGGTAGACCTTGAGAAGATCAAGGTAATCATGGATTGGCCTGCTCCTTGGAATGTATATGAAGTGACATCATTTATGGGATTGGATGGATAGTAAAAAAGGTTTATCCAAAGATTTAATTTTTTTTTCCATCCAATCACTTCATTACAAAGAAAATGAGTGAAATTTGTGTGGTCAATAGATAGTGAAGCAAGTTTCCAACAACTGAAACATCTTCTAACAAACGTACTTGTCTTAAAGATTACATATATAAACAAAGACTTATCGGTGTGTACAGATGGTTACAAGGAATCACTCGGTGGATTCCTCATGCAAGGAGGGCATGTAATCAGTTTGGAATCCAAAGAACTAAATGAGCATGAACAATGTTATGTTACTCATGATTTGGAGCTTGCAACTATTGTGCATGCCTTGAAAATGTAGAGGCACTATTTTCTTGGGAGGAGGTTTGTGGTAATGACAGATCATAGTGGGTTGAAGTACTTGTTTGATCAACCTCTCTTAAATTCCAGACAATCTAGTTGGATAGATCTCATTAATTAATTTTATTTTGAAATCTGACATATTAACAAAAAATAAAATCGAGTGGTATATGCACGTAGGAAAAGGATGGAAACAATACATTTAGAAACAACTAGTGTATGTGAGTCTAATTTTTAACATAGGATCATAAATTCCCTATCGAACGATGAACATTTAAAGCTAATAAAGGAAATATTAGAGAAAGAGCTAAAAGGGAAGAGGTGTGAAGGATATCATCTCACGGAGGATGGATTGTTGATATACATAAACATATTGTATATACCTAATTTCGCTGAACTATAGGATATTATGATGAATAAATTTCACAAGAGATCTTATGTAGGTCACTCAGGTTATAAAAAAATGATAACTGTAGTAAATAAATTTTATTACTGGCCAAGGATGAGGAAGGATATTGCGTAATCCATTGCTAAATTCCTAGAGTTCCAACAGGTCAAGATTGAGGATAGATATCCAGTAGGATTGTTGCAACCAATACAGATACCAGAATGGAAGTGGGAAGTCATATCTATGGACTTCATCACAGGATTTCCAAGGATGGTCAAATAACATGATGCAATTATGGTCGTGGTGGATAATTTGAGTAAGGTATCTCATTTCACTTTGGTGAAATCCACCTACAAATAAATTGACATTGCAAATGTTTTCATGAAACATATTTTCAGATTACATGGCATGCCTAAGACGATTATATTAGATCAAGATGCGGAATTTACTTCTCTTTGGGTCACAATTGGATTTCAACATTGTTTACCATCCTCAAAAAGATGGGAAAACAAAGTGGGTGAACATAGTGTTGGAGGACATGTTAATAATGTATGATATACACTAGCCCAAGAAGTGAGAATATTACTTACCCCTAGTGGAGTTTTTCTATAATAATGGCTATCAAGAGTCATTGAAAATGAGTCCCTTTCAGGCTTTATATGGTAGGAAGTGTAGTATCCAAATAAATTGGGATAATCCAATGGACATGATTACACTTGGACCAAACAAGATGAAGGAAATGGAACAGGAAGTGGCCAAGATCAAAAAAAAATTGAAGATGGGTCAGGATAGAAAAAAGTGCTATGCTAACATGAATAACTCATAAAGAGTTCAAAGTGGGATACCGTGCTTATCTCATATTTAAGCCTATGATAATTTCTCTCAGAATGGGAACCTGTGCTAAGTTAGCACCCATCTATTGTGGACCATTCGAAGTACTAGAGAGAGTGGGACTAGTGGAATACAAGTGGAACCAGAAGGAGAATTCTAGCTCAAGTCTCAATGCATCTTGGATAGGAAAGAGACATTGATACGAAACTCATCCATTGTGGAAGTCAAGGTGCAGTGGAAGCAATTTGGAGCAGATGAGTCCACGTGGGAACAAGAGGATGCCATGAAAGAGGCATACCTATTTTTTTTATTGTATAAAGTTGTTTATGAAAATGGTAAAACACCGAGGACAATTTTTCTTTTAAGGGGGAGGGCAATGTAACACCCCATTTTCCACCATTCTGTAATTATAACTTTGACTTAATGTCACTGTGAATTGCGAAAAGGATATTTGTCTATTATAAGACTAGAATGGATATGTTCAAACTATGAAAATATTTTTGGTTAATGAAATCTTGTTGGACAACTCACTGAAGGGTGGAGCTTCAATACGAACCATGATACTATGAGAAAAAACCAGTGAGGGGAAGGGATTACCTTGCCTAAAAGCCATGGTGCCAATTTCCAAAATTCATATTTGGAGTTATTTTCTCTCTCTTCTCATTTTCCCAAAATCAATTAATGAAGGGGGTTGGTAGTTAGGTATCCAACCACCCACAAGGAAGAGGCATGTAGAAGTAGGTGAAAAATTAAAGAATGTCATCCATTGGTACACCTAGTACCCACCTTGTTTTCCAGGATTGACCCACAAAATCCTCTAACAAAAGAAAGAGAAATCACAAACCTTCTGCAGAAGGAAGATAGACTGACAAGAGGGATTGTCAGAAAAGGGAGTTATGGAAAGAAGGGGAGTGAGTGGTAGAGAGGTATGAGAAAAAAAGAGAAAAACTTTTGAGTATATCTCGTGATTGAATTTTGATTAGGGAAAACCCCAACTTGACCGAGATGGAGGGTTGTGAATTAAATCATGGTGGACAAGAAACCTGCACTAAGAGAGGAGAATTTTGAGGGACTATGTTAGCAGTGGAGGGAGTCCCATATCCAAATATCAACTGTTAGATATGTTGGATTCAGGTGACCCATTTAACTGTTGCGTAGATTAAAAACCCACCTTGATCTGGGTTATTGATTGACGCGTTTCCCCACTTCTCGAAATACTTGGTATCTTGCCTCGTCGTTGAATAGAAGGGTCCGGCACCTCCTCAAGAATGTTTCTGTATGAAGTGGTAAGCTTCTGAGCTTGAACCGCCTCTTCGACCTCCATCGCTTCCTTCTTTTCATCCTCCAAACACAACTCTGGAACTTATTTCTAGACTCCCACACCTGGCGGTCCGCCCTTAACCAGAACCGTCTAGACCATCCCTCTTGCATCGTTTGAGGCCGTCGTCAAACTACCCCACACTTGCACACGTGTCTGATCTCCCATTGTTGTCACAGGAGCGATTGTACTAACACGTGGTCACAGGCAGTCCCGATGTCTAACACCCCATCCTAGTAGTAAACATTTACCTATTGAATACATAATAAATCAAGGATATTTACCATACAAAGGTTTAGTTTTTATTTATAGTACTTTTAATGAAAATTTGAACTTGGTAAACAAATTATCTTCATTTTAGTAATTAGATATTTTGTAGAAATGGTGATAAGTATGTGTACATAGATTATACATATGTTTACAATTTAATTGTTGTTTTTTTTTAATAAAAAATAAAAATTGTATTATTGAAAATAAAATTTAGATGTATATTTATTTTGGGAAGATTGGTTATATTTCATTTTTACTAGTTCAAGGTTTGATATACAAATCTTATTTTTTTTAATTGAATTTAATAATTGATTTATGTTGGGTTGATATATTTTTTGCAGTGAAAGTCTAGTCGAGGTGAATCGACCGACAGTCAAAGTCGAGGTGGATCGAAAGTAGGTCGAAGTTGAGGTGGATTGACAACAAGTCGAAGGTCGAGGGAGTCGATCAGGTGAAGTCGAAGGTCGAGGGAGTCGATCAGGTCAACCGACAAGAGGTCGAAGTGCAAGCGTAAGACGACCGACTAGAGACTGAATGAAGGTCGACTGGTATTCGAATGGTAAAACTGACTTGGAGTCGATTGTAATATAATCCTGGGATTTGCAGGATTTGTAGCCAATGATATGCATGGATATGTAACTATTTTTGGGTGCCAATATTTAAGATTTTTCCTGTTGTAAAGTCTATAAAGAGGCGTGTTGTAACACTATAAAGTGTAATCATGATGTAATCATAGAATGCACTTTTACAGGTTAATGCATGTGTAAGTGTAGGTTGTTGGTCATGCATATGTAAGCCAAATTGGCTACAGGGTCGTTCTTGCCTATGAAAGAGGGTATGATATCGATTGTGTCTTAGGTGTGGAACAAGGTTAGACATGTAACCTTTTATTATGATTGAATAAGAGAAAAAGAGAGTAGAACACTCAAATGAATGTTGGTTTTTCTGGTTAAGGGTTTCCAAGATAAAATCTCGGTGTACTGTGTGATTGCTTGTGTCATTTGCATTCTTGATTAAATTCTTATTCTCTTCTGCTAGGATTAGTGTGGAAGTGTTTTTCATTTCCTGACATGTGGTATCAGAGCTTAGGTTTGCCATAGCAAGTGAGTTATCAGACCAGTGCTATTCTTTGGGGAGTATATCAGATCTTTATTTGCAAATATTGAATCTGAGAATTAAACCCTAGGTACAATAAGAGTCGTAAGTCATAAATTGCGTTAAAGGTTGTGGTAAAGAATGGCGAGCAGTTCCCAAATAGAGATAGAAAAATTCGATGGCTAGAATTTTGAGATTTGGAATCTTAAAATGGAAGATCTTCTTGTAGATCAAGAACAATGGACAATGGTATGTCAAGGTACCCAACCGATTGTGTTATCTACCATCGACGATGAGCCCAAGTCGGTCGGTGAGGCAGTTGACTCAACAGAGGGTAAACTCTGGAAAGACGCCATGTTCAAAGAGATGGAATCCTTGTATAAGAATGAGACATGGGATTTAGTCAAGTTACCTAGTGGAAGAAATTCCATCAATAGCAAGTGGGTGTTCAAGAAGAAGTTGAATGCCATGGGACAAGTTGAGAAGTTCAAAGCTCGACTAGTAGTGAAAGGATATTCCCAAGTGAAGGGAGTCGAATTCAGTAAGATTTTTTCCCCTGTTGAAAAAATAACTTCCATTAGAGTACTAATGTATCTGGCTGCAACATTCAATTTGGATATAGAACAGATGGATGTAAAGACAACGTTCCTACATGGGAACCTGGAAGAAGAAATCTACATGAACTAACCTGAAGGAAAGCAAGAGTTGGTGTGCAAACTCAAAAGATCCCTTTATGGTCTAAAGAAATCGCCAAGGATGTGGTACAAAAAATTTGACACATACATCCTTAGTTTGGGATTTGTGAGAGGCAAAACTGATCACTGCAGATATTCCAAGGAAGAATGTGGGCGTTTCATATATGTATCTTTGTGTGTTGATGACATGTTGCTCATTGGAAACAACATGGACACAATAAAGGAGGTGAAGAAGAAGTTATCCTTCAAGTTCAACCTGAAGGATCTCGGTGTAGCTAACTTCATTTTGGGAATGGAGATTAAGAGACATCGAGCTGCTAGAAATATCTAGTTGAATCATATAAAGTATATTGAAACAGTTTTGAAACGATTCAACATGTAGGATTGCAAACCGGTGAAGGTGTCAATTCCTGTGGGAGCAAGGATTACTGTTGAACAATGTCCAAAGATATAGGAAGAAATAGAGGACATGGCACGTGTTCCCTATGCAAGTGTAGTTGGTTGTCAAATGTATGCGATGTTCTACACTCGACTAGACATTGCCCATGCAGTGGGAGTGTTGAGTAGGTACATGTTGACACCTGTAAAGGAGCACTGGAAAACTGTCAAGACAATATTTAGGTATTTGTGTGGCATGAAGGACTATGCTATATGCTACTAAGGAAAACCTGGAGGTGACAGTGGTAAATTAGATGTACATGGCTTTGTCAACGCTGACTAGGCTGAAGATATGGATTGATAGAGGTTGAACAATGTATATGTCTTCAAGATGTTCGGTGGAGCAATAAGTTGGATGAGTGAGAGACATGCGGTTGTAGCCTTATCAACAACAGAAGATGAATACATGACAACCACCCATGGAAGAAAATAAGTTGTATGGCTTCAAAGGTTGCGTTCACGAATCAGGTTTGAGCATAGAGATATGAAAATAACTTGCAACAGTCAAAGCACAATATTTCTGGAAAAGAACCATGCTTATCATTCAAAGATTGAGAACATTTATGTACAATACCATTTCATAAGAGACATGGTGGAAAGTAACAAGGTGCTACTGGAGAAAGTAGACACGTTGGAAAACATAACAGACTCATTGACCAAGTCTATGAGTGTTGTGAAGTTCTCTTGGTGCAAAGAGGTAATGGGCATTGTTGCCCTGGGTCTGTGAAGGAAAGTTCAGGAATTTCCTATTTCAGCAAAGAAGACAACAAGTGGGAGAATTTCAGGTTGTCAGGTCGAGGTGGATCGACTGAAAATTGAGGTCGAGGTGGATCGAATATTAGAATGTTAGAATATTCTTTGTAGTGAAATTCTAGTCAAGGTGAATCGCTTGACAATTGAGGTTGAGGTGGATCAACAACAGGTCGAAGTCGAGGTGGATCGACAACAAGTCGAAGGTCGAGGGAGTCGACCGAGTAATGTCGAAGTCGAAGATATCGACGAAAAGTCAATTGACAAGAGGTTGAAGTGCAGGCGTGAGACGACCGACTAGAGACCGAATGGTAGTCGACTGGTAAACTTGACTTGGAGTCGATTGTAACAGAATCTCGAGATTTGCGGGATTTGTGGCCAATGATATGCATGTATCTGTCACTGTTTTTGGGCGCCAATCTTTAGGAGTTTTTCTGTTGTAAATCCTATAAAGAGGCGTGTTGTAACACTGTAAAGGGTAATCATGATGTAATTGTAGAATTCACTTTTGCAGGTTAATGCATGTGTAAGTGTAGGTTGTTGGTCATGCATATGTAAGCCGAATTTGCTATAGGGTTGTTCTTGCTTGTGCAAGAGGGTATGATGTCAATTGTTTCTTAGGTGTGGACTAAGGTTAGACATGTAACCTTTTATTCTGATTGAATAAGACAACAAGGGAGCATAACACTTAAAGGAATGTTGGTTTTCCTGGTTAAGGGTTTCCGGGATAAAATCTCAGTGTAATGTGTGATTCCTTGTGTCATTTGCGTTCTTGATTAAATTCTTCTTCTCTTTTGCTAGGATTAGTGTGGAAGTATCTTTCATTTCATGACAATTTCATCTATGATCATTGTTGCACTGAGAGAGAAGTTAGGTACATTATCGACCCACATTATCAACAATAAGATGCATGATACCACACACATATATATAATCTAATGTAACTGGATTTTCAAGTATGGAGAGATTTACCTTTCTATTATTTTTTGGATCTCTCTTAATGTTTAATAGATCCACAATTAAAATGGATCTCTACCAGTTGTACACCGTTTAAAAATATGTATTGAGCTAACGTGTCTCATCATTAGTGGTCTTAAATGGTTTCGAAGTTGCATATAGTTGTGAGGTTGATAAAAGTTCCACTGAAATTAATTCTATATATTTCTCATTATTTCCCTCTTTAAGTTTGAATTTTATGATTCATATTGCCTTGTCATCCTCCCATGAGAGGTTCTTAGTCAAAATAACTTGCATATGAGAGGTGGGCTTCTTTTTGACATGTTTAGAACCACACTTACTTCACTTACAACAGACATAGGGGTGGATATACCAAGCTTAGAACTAATTGTATCCCTGTTTGGACTCATGGTAAGATTCCTTAAAATGATTTCAACCTTTAAGTTTGTTATTTTTCAATTATCTTACTTGGGTGACTTTAATTTTTAGATAACTCTTTCTTTTCACAAAGTGAATATCTAAAAATATAACTTTTATAAAAGTTATATTTTTATAAGTATATAAATTCAACTTTTCTCATAAAACTATTTTTTCCAACAAAATAAAATTCATTCAATTTTTCATTAATAAAGTAAAATTATAATTTTTTTTCAAAATTTCTATTAAATTTAATAAAACAAATTCAAAAAAAAATATATTTACTTATCAATTTACTTTAAAACTATTTTATTTAAAAAACCTAAATTCTTGAATCAATTCTACCTAAATATAGACAAAAAAAAATGGTTCTCTTTTAAACCTGTTTAATGTGAACATTAAAAAAAAAAAAACACTCACATTTTTTTTCAATTCTTTTAAAAACTTGCCAAATGTAAAATTATTGTACTAAACATAATAAAGATAATCAGATTAAAATATTGAAACCAGATTATACAAAATACCAACTGTAACCTAGAGCCAGCAAAGCGCTCGCCCAGTTTTTAGGTATACCATTTAAATTTGATAACTCCTATAAATAATATATTTATATTTACATGTTATAAAGAGCTTCCATCATTATTTTAGTCTGCAGAAAGACCTTTCATTTAAAAAACACGTAACCAACATTTTCAAAGTTTTAAATGTTTGACAATTGTTCATTAAGCTATAAAGTTTGGATCCGACACTTCGTCATGTTTGACGAAGAAAGAACATCATTATTTACTAGCATACCCCCGAAGCGGGGAAAGGGAATGCAAAAAAAACAGTATGGAATATTTTGTTAATTTTATTTTATAAGTATATGTTTTTGTGATGAGAATTGCAATGGTATATTAAGTATTAATAGAAAAATGTTTTGTTGCAAAATTTTTAGGTATTTGGTAGTAAATATTGGAAATAATTTCATTACATGTATAGAAGTATGATTATAATATAGAATAATCTAGAAGGTAAGAGACAAAGAAGATAAGTGTGCTTGTTCTTTTTTTTCGTAGTGAAACATAAACAATATCCTTCATTTTTTCATACCGATCGAAGGAGAATGCTGGTGCTATTCACATTCCTTCTATAGTAGTTGTGTGTGACATTGCCATGAAGGTCAAACCTTGATGTTCAATATTTCCAATGTCAATGGTACACCTTGTTAAGGTCATGCCTTGAGATTTATGTATAGTCAATGCCCAGGCCATCTTAAGAGGTATTTGTTTCTTGTTACTCCTTTGTATGGGTGGAATTGGTACATGCTTTGGTTGGGTTTGGTCCCATGGAAGCCCAATGTATTTATCAAATGCCACAACAACATATGTTGGCAAAAGTGGAGGGTTATAGCCTAGTGCATATACAATTTGCATGACTATTCCGAGAGCACCATTGACTAATCCTGCTTGGACCCATAAATTGCAAGATAACATAACTTGTTGGCCTATGCATAGAAAGACATGTTTTTCTAGTTGGTCATCATCATGATGGTGTGAATTTGAAGCACCAAGTAATTCTGCAGTACTGCATGCGATTGGTCTATTCAAAGATTGAAGCATAAACCTGTTATGGTTGTCCACAAGAATGTTTCTTGCAAATAGATGGATTGAAGAATCAAATATTTCACATTCTTCAATGGACAAGAATTTGTCAGTCCTAGATTGAAGTAGGTTCCAATCATCAATTGTTGGTGTAGCATTGTGAATGTTGGCTAACAACAAGTGGAAACAGGACTGGGTGGCAGAGATGCCTTGTTGTCGAAATATTGTTTCCAGCTTGATTACAGTGGTAAAGGTTGTCCATAAGATCCTGCCTGGAGTTTCTCCTGCATAAATAGGTTTGTCCATTACTGGTGGCAGTTGACCCAAGTTGCCCACAAGAATTATTGAGCAGTTACCGAATGAGCAATGGTTTTTTTCTGGAAATGCCTCACGAAAATGACTTTCAATTTGTACAAAAAGTCTAGATCCTATGAAGCTCATCTCATCAATTAGAATGTTGTGAATATGTTTCATCTCTTCTTGGAACATTGAAAGGGATTGACTATGTAAAGGCTTCATGTCCTTGATAGGAATTCTAAGTCCTGCATGTATAGTGGTCGCATGTATGTTGAATGTTGCAACTCCAGTAGGGGCCAGAAGCAATAGTGGGCTATGGCTGGATGGTGCTTGGGAAGCTAGTGCTTCTTTGATGCAATGTATAAGGTAGGATTTTCTTGTGCCTGCAATGCCTTGGATGATCATCTTCAATGGTTGTGTTGGTTCTCTTGTCTATAAGTGTTGCAGGATTATGTTGAATGCACGATGTTGATGTGTAGAAAATGTATTTCTGGTAGGAAATAGCGGATTGAGTTCTTGTAGTACTTCTATATTCCTTCGATTGTAGTTGATGAAGGTTGGTGCAGTGTTTAATGTATCTTGTGATACTTTGAGTTGATCCCATGGGTGGGAAGTGTCCATCTCTCGCTGTCCCAACATATCAAGAGAACAGAAGTTGATATTTCCTCTAGGGGCCAATATTGATAAACATTGCCATTCATTCATCTCCATGTTTGGTTGTATGTTAATATGGCTATCTTCATCTTCAGATGTTTGGTCATTAGGAGTGGTAATGGGGATGCAATCAACATGCCAAACATCATAGTCATATTTTTTGATCTCCTAATTAGCCACAATGTCTTCTTGTGAAAGGCCTATATCTTCAAAGAAGGAACGAAAGGGTTTGTATAAAAGTATCTCACTCCAATAGAACTCAACAAAAGTATTGGAATCTTTGTTTGGTATTGTAGTAAAAAGTGGCCATACATGGACAATTGCAGGGTTGTGTCTTTTTTTCCACTTTTCATTTTTTTGGGCTTGACTATATGTCCATTGTTTTGCAAGATCAATCAAACATATATGGTCAAGAAAAACAGGACGTATTAGATATGCATCAATGAAATTGGATCTAGATAAGTAGTTAGGTAAATCATAGAAGATTTGACGAAAAATTTGACGACCAACATTGAGTTTGGTGAAGGTGCGGCTGCATGTGACAAGGGGTAATTTTTGGAGCATATGGCAAGTTTCTTGGGCACTTATGTCCCAATCTACAATTGCTTCTGAGTGCAAACGTCGATAAGCAGTTGAGGCAGGGTCATCTATATGTGATGTAGATGCAATTCTGGTCAACATGTGATGGTAGGTCTCTGATCTCCCCTCTGCTTTGGAGGCATATTTGGCAATGTATCTTAGAACTGCATGGTGAGAAAGGACTGGTTGGCAATCTACATTTTCCCTCCATGTTTGGACTATGTTAGGATTATGGATGTTTAGGCACTCATCATTACGTGTCGGGCACTATGTCTTTTGACCCATTTCATCAATGTAGAGTGATGACTCCATTTGTACCTTCCAAGGGAATTTATACCTGCATTCAAGGGTAGTCCCTTTTCTATGAAGACATGTTTTCTCATTGCACTTTGTATGTATTTGAACTCGGTTTAAGAGTTTTTCATAGTCCTCAAGTGGGCTGGATGAAAATATCTCCTTTGTATCTAGTAAGCAAGGGTCATCTTCAATGGATTGATGCGTAGCCATTTGCGTGTCATGGTTTTCTCTAGGATTCCAGGTTGTCACATAGTTATCAAAGAAACTCTTTGCAGCATAGATTTGTGTTGGGTCTTCCCACTCTAATGTTTACATGTTTGGAGCATCAACAAGCCATAGAAATCCATGTAGATGTACAGAGCCACGGTGTTTCCATTCATACCTATAAAAGGGATATGAAATGATTAGTAAAGAGCATTTAAATGTATAGGTTTGGTAGAGGTAATTTCAAGTATTATACAATGTGTACCTATACCAATAGTCAATTGCATACATTTGTTTTTGTAGTATCTCCTCATGGAATGTTGAAAACCTTTTGTGCATATAGGCAACGACAGTGTGGGGACAATCAATGACATTGTTTCTACGCCAACGTTGGCGAAGCTTTAGGTCAAGAGGTCTATTTGTTTGCATAACTGCATGCAAGTCTAGCCACTTTGTGTCTGCTGCACTGAGAGTGAAAAACAAAGTTGGGCATTGTAGTTGTGTAATCATATCTATTATCTCGGTCCTACGCATGGTCCAAAATGCTCTAGTTCCACGTAGATGTGCTCCGAAGCGCATGACCTATTCTGGGAGTTTGTCTGCAGGTAGTTCTTTGAGATGTGAACGTAATTCTTGAATTGTGGTGGCTGTGGTATGATCTTGGCTTCATTTGAAAAAGAAGGTAGTTGTTGCTTGACTTCGATGGCGCATAATCAAATTGTAGAGGTAGTATATGAAACGAGGATGACTACCAAATCTATTGTCATGGTATCTCATCAAGTGTGTTGCATAACTATCAAGTGGTATGTTTTTCATGCGTGGTTGGCGAGGCAGGGCATCTCCATTGGGGAAAAGAGTAGGAAATGCCATGTCGAAAATACCCTCTGTGTTATACTCATTGATTGGTGATAGGACAATTGTCGGCCATTCAATTGTATTTGGTGGAAAGTCATTTGTAGTGTTAACAAATGCTCTTATTTTTTCCATTTCTCATTGTGTATTAGGCAATCAAAAGGCGAAGGAATACAATTTTTGCTCATATTGGCAAACATCATGGTGTTCTAAATCTACGATATTTGGCTCTTTAGTGGGAGAAGGGAAAGTTTTTGTAGAGACAGAATGGAGGCAAGAGGAAACATTGGTGCGCTTATTGGGAAGTGATGCAAGCGAGGTTTGGTCAATTTGGATGTCATTGTAATATTTTTCATTTTGGATCTTGTAGAGCAATGCATTGAGGACATGAGATTTTGTCACATAACAATAATAACATTTCCCCTTTCCTCCATGTCTCTTGACAACCAAGATATCTATATTTGAAAGGCGATGTGGTAGAAAAGTTGCTATGTGGACAATTTGTTTTGGAAAACTAATAGTGTGGCCATGATATTTGTATTGGCCACCTTGAGCATGGCTAACTTGCAAGATGGGGCTAACTCGAGCAATTAACATTTCCTCAACCTGTGTAAGTATTGTCAAGACTGTGGGTTGGTGACCGGGGTCCATATTATTCCATTTGGAAAAACGATAACCATTGTTTTCTCTATGATAGCGAGTACAAATGTGTCCATTTGGAGATGGGTGAGTAGGAATACCATGATATGATTCCATACTTATAGTGCATGTATGTATGTTAGATAGGGCATCAATATGTTTTCAAAAAGATTGGGAAGCATGTGTATGGGATTAATTCTCTAGAACATGTGTTGGAAATTCCACAGAAGGTTAGTTTTGGTTGATAAGTGAAGTCTCTCTAAGTCTCTCCATTTTTTTTTCCAGCATATTTAATTCAACATTTTTCATTTTGTTGGATCCTATATATAGATAGAGGAGTGGTGATCGGGCTAGTAGTTTTTGTATTAGTAGTGTCATTGTTCCATCTATGTCTTTTTTTTGGTTTATTGTTATAGAATGAATTGTATGGTGCTGACGATTGTATAGAGTTTTGTTGGGAAGTTGAATTTGTGAAGAAGGTGTGTTTGAAACATTTGATGGTATGCCTTGTTGGAAGAGAACATGCCTTTCTAATGATTTTGAGAGTCGGTCACATGTGGTGTTTGTTGTTGTAGTTTGGAACATTGGGGTTTGTTTTGCGCCAAATGGAATTTCCTATAAGACAAACAATAAAAAAATTGTAGTTAAAACTCAAATTCGGCATGTTTGTGTAAGCATATTCTAAAAATAGGTATACAAAAAATAGATTTATTTGTTAAAATATGTTGTAAGTGAATGCATAATTTGGATTTCCTTTCATATAAATGCTATAACGAAGAAACAAAACTTCAAAACATAAACAATTTATAGAGTATGTATATGGACAAAAGTAGGGTAATTACAAGTTGGTGTTTGTAAGAAACAACCATAACACTTTTCAAGCACTATTTAGCCAACAATTCAGGGATCAAGATGTCCTCTTTTGGCTTTCCTATGTGATCAATTTTATCACATGAAATCATGATGCATTTGATTTGTTTTCAATTGGAAAATGTTTCCTCATGCACTACTAGTTTGAACAAGTAGCTATGAAAGAACAATTTTCCAAATATGTCTGCGATTTTTTTGGTATTTCCCTCATATTCATATTCATACAATTTCTCAGAAGAAACACCTATAAGTTGTTCGGAAGCTTCTTGAAATGTTGTGACATTGGTTTTTCTTGTTTGGTCTTCAATGCTGAACTGGAAAATGTACCTGTATTCACATTTTCAAAAACATGTTGATTGCACCTTTGGCAATTCCAAACACCATCCTCAATAGGTGTGAGTTTTCTTTTACACTTTCAATCTTTAAATGTAAGTGGGCATGCAACATACCAACAATTGTATATATTTAAAGAAGCAATAGTTGCCTCAACCAAAATGAATGTAGGGTTTGGTCCTTTTCCAATTCCTTCATTCTCAATGTCAACCAAGTGTTTTTGAATGGAAGGGTGCCCTCCTAAAGCTCCATGGGCAGATAATGAGTGACAAGCTAGATTTGTTAAAGGGTTATCAAACCATGCTCTCAAATATTGGGCTTCTTTGAGAATAGGATTGATGGAAAGTTGGGATGTGAAGGTTGTAGTAATTGAGATCCTATTAAAGTCTGTCACTTTTCCTACTTTGAAAGCGATTATTGGAAAGTTATTTGAGATAGAATATTGGTGTAGATTATGTTTATTGCACAAGACCCCCCATAATGTTACTTCTATACTATAACCTGATATGTCTTTTAGTTGGAGGGTTCTCTTATGTGTCTCTGTTCCATTTTTTCTCATGATGGTTGTTAAAGGACTAATAGAGATAGCGACTCCAATAATATCAACTATAGAGTTGTTGACTAAAGTTGGTACCAGATTAATAGGAGTGAATACAAAGTCGTGGTTTGCTATTGAATGATCATCCTCTAAACAAGATTCAATGGTTGAGGTAATATCTAGAGTTATTTCCCAATCATTTTTTGCAAGCTTGATGTACCCTTTTGAAATGATGTAAACTTTGTCACTGTCTATGGAAGGATGGAAATTTGTTGCTTGGATGTTGAAGCATATAATGCGTATTTCACTTTTTTTTTCATCAATAACATCAATAAGTCCTTTAGCATTGGTGAATGTGCGTACATCAGTTTTTGAAAGAACTCTAACTTTTAGAGTCCATTCCTTTAGGGATGAATACAAAGATGCAATAGGTGTAATTTTGGGGGGTGTATTAGAATGTTTGAATGGTTGTTTTGAAGAAGAACTTACATCTTCTATAAATGTTGGGGCACCAATAATGTCTGCTTGAAAAGTATGCACTTGGATTTCATGTACTATTAGAATCCTGTAGGAAAAGTAAAAACAATATAAAATTAGCACTTGCATTATTGGCACATAGTAGGGAATGTAAAATATGGTTAATCTGTGTGATGCATGTGAAAAATAAATCAAGATAATAGCTATATAAATTATAACTAAGATTGAGCGATGTGAAGAAGGTAAAGTGAAGACATACTTGTTGTCTTGGATAGATCTACAAGTGAAGTCTTGTAGTTCAACCAATGATCCTTTTTCTATTTGAGATGAAGTGAAATAGTGAGCAAGTGTTGAGGAAAATAAGCTTCGTAATGTACTTCCTCCATCAGATAGGACTATTGAATAACGATCTTCTAATGTTAAGTTGAAGTCCACAATTTGTATAATAGGGTTGCAAATAATTTCTCCATTTCCAATCCTTGTAAGTGAGTTTTTTGTCAAGACAAATGCCATACCTTTGATATTTTGTAAAAACAATGGAAGTACAAGGGAACTGAAAGACCACATAGGAAAAAAACAATGAAGGATTGCATTAAGTAAAATATAATGGATACAAATGAAATTAAAGGAGAATACATACTGCGAGTAGAGGAAAACAATATGTGCTAAACTATCACCATATTTCTTGATGTATGGTTGTAACTACTTGAACAACAATGGCTTATATAATGTTGCAATGTTTAAGAAGGAATAAACATCAGATGATAGGAAAAGAAAAGCATGTCATAGTAGGAGAGGAAATGTAAAATCTAAAAATGTAAATATTTTCTATTAGTTAAAGAAAGACATTTGTATGTTGATGATATGAATAATATTTGCACTATGGTAAGAATAATATAACCTTAAAACTTTATGTTGATGATATATATGTATAAAGGAAAGAAAGAGAGATATACACATTGAAATGTTTAGTTAGTTGGATGTTAGAGAAAATAAACATACATTTCATTTAGTTTACTCTAAAATAAAATTGAATATTGATATTTAAAATATTAAAACATGTTTAACAATTAACAAGTGATTGGTTTCAAAGATAAATTATGGATGAAAATGAAAAATATTATATAACTATTGCAAAATCTAAAATAAAATTGAATATTGATATTTAAAATATTAAAACATGTTTAACAATTAATAAGTGATTGGTTTCAAAGATAAATTATAGATAGAAATGAAAAATATTGTGTAACTATTGCAAAAATGTAAATGACAATAAATATGTTACAACATTTGCATGAAATTCAATAGATTGGATTACACTTTAAAGATAAGCATTATAGGCAACATATGTTGTTTATATGTGGAAATGCATTATATATATATATATATATATATATATATATATATATA